>CAJQUN010000522.1:0-367703 GCA_907163345.1 Haberlea rhodopensis | reverse complement strand
AGTTTTTTTCGGCCCAGTCCACCAAATTATTTGCCTTTCATTTAAGTCTGATTGATCGCAAATTACTAAATTACCCTCTCTTCTTCCCTACATTCAACGTCGAAAACACTCTGGCAATACTACAATCATCGCGCCTCTTCTCTTCTTCAACGCTAAAAATTTTTCCAGTCATTCCTCCAACATTTCCTTCCTCGATATCGTTCAAGAATCCTACAAGTATCAAAATTTATCGAAATCGTACAAGTAAATTACTGTAATTTTGCCAAACCTCTAAGGCGAAAACCTAAAATGGCTCCAAATCAAAGAAGATTCCTCAAACCAAACCACCAACAAACATCAAGGGAAAGAAAAAAGGTGCTCCAAAATCTGGTAATCATTAATCTAGGGTTTACACATATTAACTATTTCTTATCATTAATCTAGGGTTTCAACATATTAAAACTATTTGTTTGTTACTGTAAGTTTTGTGTCTACAATGCATGATACTATTGAAGACCTTATTACACCGCACTTAGAAATGTTTGTAATTTTTGTATTCTTAATTAACATAAGTCTATCGGTGCATGTAATTAACATGCACCGATGGACTCTTATCTTGCATTTATATTACATACACCACTTTTTAAAATCTTAATTTTTTGTATTAAATGTGATGAACAAATTGACACCAATGGAACATCTTTTTAGTTTTTTGTTTCTATTGGTGCATGTGTATAATACACGCACCGAATAACCAGTTTGCATTTATCCAACTGAACTACTTGAATGTATCTGTGCACAAATTCACATTTTTTTCTTTCGGTGCATGTGATTTCACATGCACCGGTATATACCATTAGTGCATTTATCGACATATTCTGCTTGAATAAATTTTATATTGATTTTACTTTGTCATTTGATATGTACTACTATCGATGTATGTAAATACACAATCATAAATTCACAGATGTTTTATCGGTGCATGTGTATTATCCATGCACCGATATAAACATTGCATTCATATATACCTGTAAATATTTTAAAAAATTGTTTCTATCGGTGCATGTCATATACATGCACCGATAGTTCTTTACATGCAACCAATTGTACATACATGCACCGATATGCCTGTTATAAAACATTGCATTTATCCAACAAGTAAATATTTGACATTTGTTTCTATCGGTGCATGTGATATACATGCACCCGGAGTTCTTTACATCCACAGTTGTTTTCTATCGGTGCATGTCATATACATGCACCGATAGTTCTGTACATGCACCAATTGTACATACATGCACCGACATGCACTATTATAAAACATTGCATTTATTCCACATGTAAATATTTGACATTTGTTTCTATCGGTGCATGTGATTACATGCACCGAAAATTCTTACATGCCCCAATTGTACCTACATGCACCTACGGGCTATCTACATGCACCGAAGAATTCAATTTATTAAATTCATTGTTTTAGTTTTTTAACTAATATAAATTTTCCTCTCAGTTACACCTACATCATCACCAAGCTCAGAAGAAATTACAAAAAGATGGAATAAACAACCACATATCGGGCCAACCTACAGGCAGTTATAACAGAATAAAGGCACTTGAACTCAGTCAAGTTCACATCAGAGTGCTAATGAAGACACCGTTCTGGCTTTACTGAACTCCATTGTTTCCAACACAATTGTCCTCGATCATTGCAAAAAAGCGTGACATATTTAATAAAGACATCATTGGCTGCTTCAACAGAAAATACTCAAGATTTCACATTCGGATCATATACAATGAAAATCAGGACAAGTGATGTGCGTTCGTACCTTTTGGAATAAGAGATGGTAAAGAAGACATGGATATGCAGCTCAGGATTACGAACGTACGGAATTCTTATATAGATGCTTTCCAGAAAAGAAAGGAGATAAAAAAAGACATAAGGATGAGCAAGAGTTTAATCTACAAAAAATTGAAAATAAAGGCACAAAGCAACATTGATACTGATGTCATGACGTTTACTCGTTTGGTGACCCTATACATTCTGTGCAGCCTTTTTTCATATCAACAAAATCATCGAACATTCCATGGGCGTACACATCGTTGTTGAGATCTGGATCTTACATATTTGCAGCTACGACTGGTCCAAACACATATTGAATACATTGCTAAACAGCCTGATGCAGCCTGACTCTAAAAACACTCCGGCTGTGTTCTACTATACTACTATAGAAGTCTTTATAATCAATCTTAAACAACAATTATTTCTTTCATGTTATATAATAACATCGATTCTATACATTTGCAGTATTGGTTATGTTAGGACAGAGCTCATAAATCCTGTCCAGCCCAACCTTATCCCAGGTTCCTTAAGTGGAATCTTGAGGATTTTTACAAAAGGATTCAAAACATTGACATCAAAGAGCTCGCCCGTGATTATGTAAGTTCTTGTACATTCAATTTAAACTATTTTGGTGCATGCAATTTAACTTGTTCTGGTGCATGCAATTTTTTGATACTGGTGCATGCAATTATATAACATGCGATGCTTGAATAAATCTTTATAATGATAATGATTTTACATGAAACCAAACTAACGATGCATGTAAATACACAAGCATAAACAAAGTTGCATTTATCAAACATGAAAAACTTGATTCAATCGGTGCATGTAATACACATGCACCAATTCACATTTTTTTCTATCGGTGCATTGATTTCACATGCACCGGTAGACCATTAGTTGCCTTTATACAACATGTGAGGCTTGATATATATTTTATAATGATTTACTTGATATGTACTAACGATGCATGTAAATACATAAGCATTATTATCATTTTGTTTCTATCGATGCATGTGATATACATGCACCGATAGTTCATTAGGTTCATGCAATTTAACTATACTGGTGCATGCAATGAAACTATGCTGGTGCATGCAATTTAAACTAGACTTCCAACAATTCAATTGCAGATAGTAAAAAAACCTCTGCAAATTTCTGTTGAAGAAGATGAAATGCTGAATAAAGCCATGTTTGTGCTACAGAAGCTCCAAGACATATCAACTTCCCTCGATTTGAATTCAAACATTAACAGCTGAATGTTTGACAACAGCGGACTCACCCATTGCCGGAGTCCTCATGGAACTGAAGCAACTAAGTACAGAGGAAAATATATACAATGATGAATACATTGAAATGGAGGGCAACATGGTGGATGTAGCTATTGATGAGGAACCATCCCAGAACGAAGAAAATGTCGCCAATCTGTCTGAAGAAATGAATGAACTGATGACACACAAGCACAAGATATTCTTCAAGCTGCAGTACTTGTAACAGAGATTGAAGAATTGAAGGCGAAGCTCATGACAAAGGATAATGAAATAACAGAACTGAAGAACATTGTTGATTCCTTTGATCATGAGCAAGAACAATTCCAACCCAACACCGCATTTTTGAATATGCGGAACTAACAGCCCAGCTGGAAGAAACAAAAACAAATCTTTTAATGAGAGACGAGCAAATCAAAGAAATTAAAGACAATTACGAAGATATGAAAAAAAAGAAAGATGAGCTCGAAACTATCATAACACAGCTCTATTCGGACCTTGAAAGGGTAAATGATGAGAATATTCACTGAAAAATGAGCTTCTCAATGTCAAAGCTGTCTCCTTCATCATTAATGAGGAACAAGAACAGATCCTTAAAGAAAAGCAAGAACAAACATCCCTTGTCAAGAGGATCAAGAAAAGGGTGGACAGGCAGCAAAAAATGGAGTTGGACCACACATACCCTGATAAGAGGAAGGCAAAGAGGACCAAGAAAAACGACGAAGAGGGAAATAAATTTTTGCAGAAATGGAATCATTACAAAGTCTGAAAGACAAGGTACAACTAATGAGCCCGTAGATCTAGAGCTGAGAGATGATGATTTCGTCAGCGACAATAAACAAAAAGGGAAGACGAAAAAAGATAATGGACCTCTCAAGTTCAAAACCACAATGCCTGCCATGAAGCTCTTAACAGCAGATGAAAAGGCTTACATAATGAATATAAACAAGAACCATGGAAAATGGTACGTCTAATTTAATTAAACAACAATTCCTTGACACTGACTCTTCAACTGTGTGCAGGGGGACTTATCTGGAAAGACAAATTCACCAACAGAAAGATATTTGTATCGGATATTGCTGAAATCCTTCACGATGTACCTCTTGCCAACGATGTAAGTCAATTGCATTATACTTTTTTAATGGTTTTACTTGATAAAAAAACATTAATTCAGATTTGGTTAATCGGTGCATGTAAATAACATGCACCAATTCACTTTTTTTCTATCGGTGCATGTGAAATCACATGCACCGATAGACCTTTAGTTACATTTATATAACATGCAATGCTTGAATAAAACTTTTATGATGATTTTACTTGATAATTACTAACGATGCATTTAAATACACAAGCATTAATTAAAATTTAGTTTCTATGCGTGCATGTTAAATCACATGCAACGGTAGACCATTAGTTGCATTTATCAAACATGTAAACATGCACCGACATAACATTAGGTGTATGTCTCGTACATGAACTACTATATATATCTGTGAAACTGATTGATCATTACTTACAGATGATTGAATCAACCGGTGCATGTAAATAACTTGTAGCAAATCAAATTTGTGTTATCGGTGCATGTGTTTTCACATGCACCGGTAGACCATTATTTACATTTATCAAACATGTAAACAGGCACCGATATAATATTAGGTGTATGTCTCGCACATGTGAACTACTATATATATCTGTGAAACTGATTGATCATTACATACAGATGATTGACCGTTGGGCGATTATTGTAAATAACCAGATTGCCAATTCCGGAAAAAAGAAGATAGCCTATGTGTTCAACAGCATGGTTGGGTAATAAAATTCAACTATTAAATATTTTTTCTCATTAAACAAAGTGCACATCATACCATTTCAACTTTGGATATCGTTTATCATGCAATTATTCATACAAATTCGCAGCAATACGCAACACTGATCTCACTAGGAAGCTACTACAAAGATCTCAGCAGAAAACCACATTGATAATTCCTACAGAGGCAATGTCATATAGGTTTTGGTTTTTCCAATAAACACCCCAGGCAAATAAGACCACTTAAAAACACCAGGATACCACTGGACACTACTTGTCTTTGATATTCAAGAGTCAGTTTGGACTCATTACCATTCAATAAGGCCACGAATTGAGGGGGAGACAGATTATTACTTTGAAAATGCCAAATTACTGGTAAGTTTTACTTTAAATACACTTATTTTTTTAAATTCAATACTTTTTATAAAATTACCAGTTGATAACAATACTTCTTCCAAAATATAGAAAGTCTACGTTGAAGAGAAGATGAAGAGAAATCATTCAGGAGTCTCCCATTTCAGCAGGCATCACCTACAGTCCAAGTGAAGATACATACGAAATCATAACATTCAAAGAAGCAATGCAACAAAATAGGGTGGCTCGGCAGTACTGTGCCGTGTTTGTTTGCATGAACATGGAAAGAATTATGAGAGGACAAGAAGTGCCCAAGCATTCAAATGTAGATATAAATAGTATTTATAGAGCAAAAATGGTGAAGTCATCCTCAAAAATGTATAAGACAACGATTAATACTTTGTTGTATATATTATTTTGTATTGTAAATGTATAATTTTGTAAAGAAACAAACTTTTGTTATTGAATAACTGTACAGACTCATATTGGTGTTTTAGTTGGTTAATGATAAACTGGACAAAAATTGAATCCTACAAGTGCTCTTTGTTTAATTTTTATTGTGTGTGTCCCTTCGCATTCACCAAATGAGACTAACGATTCATGTAAATACACTAAAATAAACAAAGTTGCATTTATCAAACATGAACTACTTGAATCAACTGGTGCATGTAAATAACATGACCTCTTCAATTTGTTTTGTATCGGTGCATGTAAATCACATGCATCGGCAGACCATCTGTTGCATTATCATACATGCGAGCTTGAAATATATTTTACAATGATACTACGATGCATGTAAATACACAAACATTAAGTAAAATTTTGTTTCTATCGGTGCATGTGATATACATGCACCGATAATTCATTAATTGCATTTATCCAACATTTTCAATAGGTGCATGTGAAATCACATGGACCAATAGCCATTTAATTGCAGTTATATAACATGGAATGCTTGAATAATCTGTCTACAGGTGCATGTAAACTAACATGCATTAACATTTGTTTCTACCGGTGCATGTATATCACATGCACCGATAGAATACACATTTTCATTATCCATGTTCAACTTGAATCTTTGGTGCATGTATATGACATGCAACCTATATGTGAAACTTAATCTATAGGTGCACGTAAATTACATGCAACTAATAAATTGTATGTATTTGTATCATTATGTTAAATAACCAATAACAAATCAAACAAATAATTTCTACAATTAAATTTTGTTCAACATAAACTTACAAAAAACATCAAATTGGTTCCTTACAAGTCTTCCTATTATGTCCGTATTTTTTACACCGACTACAACGCAACTGTCGAATGTTTTCACCTTTGGATCTAATTCTCCTCTTCTTTGGACGACCCGGTTGCCTTTTTGTTTGTGGTGGTAAAATATTCATATCCGTGACAATTTGAGCAAATTCATCACTTGAACGTCCTAGAATCGGAATATAACTCCTTCATAGCAACTCTTATAAGTACGAACATGGAAATATACATCAACAACTTCATCTATGGCCATCTTGTTCCTCCTAAATACAGCAATCGCATGAGGACATGGGAAGTCCATCAAGCTGCCACTGATAGCAAGTACACGTACGAACATCAAGGCGCACAGTAACTGAAGGATATGAAAACACCTCGAAACAACAGTTAGTAGACATCTTCACATTCCATGCACGACCTTGATTTTCCTAAAAATACCATTTCTTTTCCATCTTCGCGCACAGAACCCCACTCCATCGTGCAGCCATTGATCTCCTATCATAAAACCAGCTCATTAGCTTAACCCGGATACAATCCACCATATGAGTAATAGGCAGACCCCTTGCCTCTAATATCCACGAATTGAAAGACTCTGCTGCATTTGAATACATCTCTCCATATCGCATGCCGCATGAGTAAGCATTTGTCCATTTCTCCAAAGATAGACCCTGTAAAAAACCCTTCTATAATTGAACCACCTTCTCGTTTCAAACTAGCAAGCTTCTCTGTGAAAATAGCCACCGTCAGCGAATATGCACACTCATCCAACAAGTAACACATCCTTTCCCGAAACTGGTTCGAAAAATGTTTGCCAGCATATCTGTCCCGGAGGTTGCATTTCAAATGATAAAGACAAAAAAAGTGTTTTGGAGAAGGCCAAACACAACGGGTAAAGCCTCCATCAAACCAACATTCCGATCAGATATATAAACAATATCTCCACCATTATCTACAATCTTGCTCAAACAAGATAGAAAACCAACACCAATTATCAAAGTTCTCTGAGTCCACAACAGCAAAAGCCAGGGGGAACAACCCTACAATAAAATAATCAAAACATATAAAGCAAAAAATACAATTTATGTTATATGATGCACTTATATAACCTTTAGTGGTACATTTAGAGACGACAAGTTCTATCGGTGCATGTAATATACATGCACCGATAAATTTTGGTGCATGTAAACTACATGCACCGATTCTCTATTACATGCATATGTAGTACTAGATGATAGAGAATCCTAGTACTATCGGTGCATGTAATATACATGCACTGGTAGACTAGCGGTGCATGTATAATACATGCACCGCATTCGATCCGATTAATTTTATATCATGTGGCATTTTTTAACGCAGAAGTCTATCGGTGCATGTAATATACATGCACCGACAGACTTCGATGCATGTAAAATCTCATTTATATTATAATCTTGTTGCATCTTACCTTGATTCCCATCCTTTGCAGTAGCTGACAGAAGTATTCCCTTAAAACGGGATTTCAAAAAAGTTCCATCAAGAAATAACATATGGCGACAAAAATTTAAAACCATCCATACAAGCACGAACGACACAAACAAACGGATGAATCGGTTACAGTCGTCAACTTCAAGCTCTACAAAACTCCCAACATTAGTCGTCTTCACCGCATCGATGTACCACTTCAACTCCTTGAAAGACTCATCATAATTTCCAAAAGCAGTAGAACTAGCCTTCTCCACACTTCTCCATGCCTTAATGTATGTTATATCCAACCCATAATCTTTTTTCATTAACTCCATTACAGACCTAGCAGAAAAGTTTGGATTGGAACTGACTCGTTCGCAAATAATTTCTGATATTAATGTGAAACAATCCTTTTTTATTTGTCTTTCATGACTCGTAGACCACACATGTGAATGTTGTTCAATTTTTTTATGTAGAAAGAACCATTTACAAGTGAAATGTTGGCACTCACAAACCAGCCACACCCATCAACATGCTTCCTAGAACATTCAGCAACTACTCTATCTTTATTATTTTTCACATAGTTGTAATCAACCCAACCTCCATGGAATATTTACTCAACTCACTTCGAAACTCTTCAACACCACCTCTAAATACTTGACCCACCCTACTAATAATTGATGACCATCCAGAACATAACAATAACTTCTCCTTGCCTTTAATATTGCATCTTCGATATTCTGAATCAAGTCCTAGACCTGATGGTGAACTGCAAATTTGTTTTGTCGATATATGTGCACCACCTGATTCTATTGATGGGTGTAAATCACGGGCAGAAATAGACTCTATAGGTTCATGTATATTGCGTATACCGCTTGACTCTGTCAAAAAGTTATACCACAAGCAATTCTGTCTACCGGTGCATGTATGTCACATGCACCTCTAGACACAATCGGTAAACTACCAACACATTCATCAACAGACCTCAACAATGAAGCATTACCATCAACAACATGCACTGTCAACAAGCAAAGATTGATCATCTTACACAACAAAAACATATTTCTCATATCAATCGCATTACTCAAACAACAATTAGGATGCCCATCGATTGAGTATTTGAAACAAAATTCATCGGCATTCATATCAGACCACTTAGCAGATGCACAGCCTATTAAATCACTGAATTCGAAACCGAGATTAACATTCAAAACCAGTGTTTCCTCTCTAAATTTCAAAAGAATCATGATTTCATTATCCATCAGAATTAACGATAAAAATCTCAGGAAAATTTGATCAATTAACAGTTAATTGAATATTGGACAGATCGAACAATCTAAAATCAGAAAACTAATTAAAACACGATCGAAATCAGCTGCTCAATGAATTAGATGAAAAAAGTTTCGGAAAACGATAATCGTTATGTTAGAAATATCAAATTTTTTATGATGGATTTTATTGCTTGCAATAGGGGTAATTTAGTAATAAAAATAGACCAATTAGATTAGGGTTTAATAAATTGGACTTATGTGAAATATGTTTTTCAAAAAATATATTTAGTTGAGGGACATGATGGTAAGACTCGAGATTTCTATTCCGTTCCTAAAAAATTATATATGGCCCGGTCCTTCTCATCCATATTGGTCCGATCTTTCTCGTGGCAATGAGTTAGGTCCACTAGGACTCGAGATCTTGCCATTATAATTTGGGCAAAATTCCGGTCCGTGTCACAAGATAATTTTTTTTGAGAAAATTACACATATGTACTACTTATCAAAATATGTTTCAACTAAATCACCCAAAAAAATCTTCTTTCAACTAAATACATCTTTTAAAAAATATCTTTCACATAAGTCTATTTTATGAAACCCTAATCTAATTAATCCATTTTTATGACTTAAACACCCCTAATCTAATTAATCCATTTTCTCAATGGCAGATTGTTCGATTGGTTGAATTGCTTTAAAATTTCAGAACGAATATCGAATTTTGTTCTTCACAAATTGAATCTCGTTGTCGTTCTCATCCTCGTCTTCAATCAATTTCTCTGGTTTTTTCTGATCTATTGCTTTGAATTGGTTTCGTCTTCTTCGTTGCGAGATGTTTCTGAATTGACGTATGATCGTACCATAGCATTCACCTTCAATTGTTAAATTTTTTGCTGTGACGCATCGTAGCTTGCAATTGTGCCAAATTTTTCTGCGATCTTGTGATGTTTTTGCTGCGTGAATTCTAATATCAAATCTGCAAAAAAAAAATATCGTTTTTCTTCTGGAATATGGCGACGGCAAAGGACAACAGTTGAGGAATTGAATTCTTCGTCGTGAATTAATTCCGATAGTTCGTTTGCAATTGAATTGTACTCGTTCATTGTGCTCTGGAGGTGTTCGATTACAATCACGTGAGTAGCTGGTGTGATTGTGTACATCTTCGGTGTATGAATAAAAATTAATCATGCTGTGTATGAAAAATTAATCATGCGATGCATGTAAAAATGTATTCATGTGGTGCATGTAAATTACATGCGCCCTAGTTTATCGGTGCATGTAATTACATGCACCGTTAGTCTACCGGTGCGTGTACTTTACATGCACCGCTAGTCTATCGGTGCATGTAATTTACATGCACCGATAGTCTACTGGTGCATGTAAATTACATGCATCAGTAGACTCAACATTTGCATTGGTTCTCAAATTACATAATAAATAAGAATCATATAGTAAGTGTTAAAGACGATCACAAATAACACTTAAAATTAATACATGGTTGTGTAATACATTATCATTTGAAAAATAATAGAATTTTGTTATGAGATTATGCAATAATTTATCATATAGTATATACTCATCCATAATAAAATTTAATTCTAAAGTAATATATTGTATCTTTAATTTGTTATAAGATCAATTGTAAAAATTATAGAATGAAAATTAATTCACATATTTTTGATTTGATCATTGTTATTTAGTAATTAGATAAAAAAAATCGTATATTAGTGCATCTCCGCCTATCGGTGCATGTAAATTACATGCATCGATAGATTTTAGCAAGTCGGTGCATGTGAATTACATGCACCGCTAAGTCTATTTTGGTGCATGTAAATCACATGCACCTATAGACTTATACTATATTTAACTAAAACATAGCCTTTTATATATAATTTTGAATATGTAACATTTTTTCTCATTATTTTTTTTAATTTAATAGCAAACTGAAATAGAAGGCTTGAGATGTGAAATAACAAACTTAATAAGAAAGCAAAACATAAGTCTAAAGATGCATGTAAGTTACATGCACCAATGAGTCTATCGGTGCATGTGAATTACATGCACCGATAGACTCATGAACTGCTAGTGCATGTAAATTACATGCACCGACAGTCTATCGGTGCATGTAAATTACATGCACCGATAGACTCATGAACTGTCGGTGCATGTAAATTACATGCACCATTGAGTCTATCGGTGCATGTAAATTACATGCACCGATAGACTCATGAATTGCCGATGCATATAAATTACATGCACCAATGGTTTCAATATCATTACATTCTCAAAATTTTCATTCAAACAATTGATCGAACATCTCAAATACATTATAATTTTGAGTTTTACATTAAAAATCTACAAATAATCATTACAATAAACTTGAAATTCATAATAAATATAAATTTTTCATCAAACAATTGATCGAACAATTCAAATATATTATACTTTTACGTTTCACATTAAAAATCTACGTACAGACATTACAAAAAAATTGAAATTCATAAGAAATAGAAAACAAAATCAACACAATCGGTAAATAGATGATAAATAGAAGTGCGATGATTTTGTCTTCTTGCACAACCTTTTTGTTTTCGTTTGACCAGTGCGCGCAGCTCCGACGCCATGGGAGGAGCGACAACTTCCGACGACGGCGTTGGTGGTTGGGACATGTGGCTGATGTGAGGGTTGGAGACTAGGGTTTTGATGTTGAAGGATGTGATCCAAGGAAGACAGAAGACTATTTTGGTCATTTAGACCAAAATTGGACCTAGTTGAAAGAATTTTTTTTGGGATGACTGGGCCGAAAAATCTTTTACTAAGTAGTACCGGCCCGAAATTTTCCCATTTTTTTTCGACCAGTTCCACCAACATATTTAGCTTTCATTTAAGTTCATTTAGGTCAAATTTACGAAATTATCCATCACTTTCTTCTTCATGCATCTCAAATAACGCTTCAACCTCCAGAAGGATGACGATGAAAGATGAGATCCTCCAAAAATGCAAAAGCGGTGGCGACAAATGTTTCCTCCTTCACATCATCCATGGGCTCATATAAATCCGACCGGAACGCATCTGTTGTGAATATTGAAAAGTGTAAATGAGTTTATGACTGTTGTGAAGATTGGATAGTGTAATGGGTGTATGGTTGTCGCAAACTCAAACTACAATGTATTTGAGATGTTCGATCAATTGTTTGAATGAAAATTTTGAGAATGTAATGATATTGATAATGACTTACTTAAATTAGTTCAATTTTAATGATGATTTATTGGACGACTGTTTAAAATAGCCAATTGCTAGTTCTCAGCATTATTTTTTCTTAGCTTCCAAACTTTATCATATGTGAGTGAGAGGTTTCCCAACAATACTGATAATGGATGAGGGACTACAAATATGAATGTTGTAATGCTCAGAATATTTGATAATTATTCATTTGATCTAGTTGTGGTATTTAAATAACATTTAAGGATTTAAATTATTTAGCATCATATTTTGGACCCGGGTCCAATAAATAAATCTTGGTTGAGCTTATAGTATTAATCAAATTCAATGAGATTTCTCAAATTCTCGAGAATGTTATTTCAGTCCGAAATTTGAAATAAATAATTTCGGGAGAATTTGTACATTGAGTAAACTTTAAGAAGCATTTTAAATCTTTTGGTAGATGTAGTAGGGATTTTAATTAGAGGGAAGTGTATAGGTATAAAATTAACTTAAAGCAAGGGATGAGATACAAAATAATAAAACACACACTCCACCTTCTAACACACACTCAAAAATCGGATTCCTCATTTTCCCCACCCTTTTCTTCACGCCGTCCCCAAACCTTCACCCAAGTCGCGATTTGTTCCCTCCATTGAAGCTCGGTTTTGCGCAGACATTGAAGGGGTAGCTTCCCTCTTACCCTAATCACTCTTTCCATGGTTGTTTTATGAAGAATTGGTTCGATTTTTGCTAGCTTTATTGAAGGGTTTGTTATGTGGTTCGATTTTTGGGCTTATTGATAATGTTTTGTGTTGTTCTTGTCCATCTAAAGATTGTGTGCAGATGTGTATGCGTGAGTGTGTGCAGCTGCGTGTGCGTGTGTGTGCAGCAGTGTGTGCGTGAGTGTGTTTCTGCGTGCGTGTGTGTGTCCAGCATGTAATTGTGTGTGTAGATGGTGTTTATGCAAGTAATTATGTATTCCTACATGTATTGAAGTGTAAATGTGTTAAGCATATACATTTATGTGGCTAGATTGTAAGGACCCTAGTTCCTTAAGTGCGGATTAAAGGCGTAAATAGAGCTAACATGCATCTAAGGAGTATAAAGTTCGTGTTGATGCCTTGAGCTGTTAAGATTACAGTGCCAAAATAAAGTTTCCAAAAGGGATTAATTACATTCCCAGCCAATTGAATGTTAATCCTATAGCTTTACACCTAGAGTAGAGACAATACAAAAGAATTATGCCTGCTACACCAAAAGCACTCCTCACAAGCTCACCGCATCAACCCGCCTTAGCCCTTCCGCCCAAAAGTACCTACATGAACAACCCCAAAACCATGATGTAATACCCCCGAAATGTTTATATGTTATGTGCTATCATTCACGGTTATGATATGTTTAAGGGTTGTGGTACATTTAAATTGGGGGTTATATTTATGTTATGATGATATGATTTAGGGGGCATGTTAGGTGTTTTAAGGGATGTATTAATTAAGTAATGTTATGAAATATCGCGTGAGGATATTTTAATACATCGTACTAAATACCGGGACACAATTAAACACCACATGACACCCCAACCCACACCACCCCACCCCCAATCAATCAGCCACCTCCCCCACATGGCAACCCATCCCCCCCACTTGGTTCAACCCATGCTCCCACTCTCCTCATTCAATCATTCCACCTCCCACCTCCCTTCTCTTCCTTCCTCCTCTCCATTTTCGTCCCTGGTAAGCAGCTTTAAGGCAAGGAAAGAGCTTGGTAAAGGTGCTCAAAAATCTTACCAAAAGAGGAGCAAAAAGGGGTAAGGTTATAAGTACCCTGTTTTCTTAAGAGTTTGGGTGGGTTGAATGTTGGTGGGATGTTTTAATGGCATGCTAGCTTAGGTTTTGTTAAACCTTCGATTTAAGTACTTTCATGGTGTTATTATGAAGCTCCTAGCATGTTTACTTGAGCATGATGCATGTTTAATTGGGTGGATTTGTTGGTATGAAAAGAGGTGCTCGAAAATTCTGGAAAAATTATGATACCCTGTTTTTCAGAGAGATTGGGTGAGTACTGTTAGAGTTGGGCGATTTTGATGCATGTGGGTTTAAGTTTGGGTGGAACTTCGATTTGAATACATTCATGGTAGTATATTGTAGCCCTTAGCATGTTTGTTCAAGCATGTTATATGTTTTATGTTGAAGTTTGGATGGTATGAAATGAGGTGCTTGGTAATTCTGGAGAAACCGCGCACACAGCAGGTGGCGATCGATCGCTACAAACGCAGCGATCGATCGCCGAAGACCAGTAGCAAAAATCGAAGGCAGGCGATCGATCGCCATAAATGGTGCGATCGATCGCCTCGAGCCAGTGAAGTCCGGCGATCGATCGCCTCAATGCAGCAATCGATCGCCAGCTGCTGAATAGTAAGAAATGATGTTTTTGTTGGATTTTGGTATTTGAACTATATTTGGCTTCTAATATTGATTTGTATGGTTGTGTAGAACCATCCCAGGTACCAACAACTTCAAGGAGATAAAGTTCTTCAACTTCTCCACTTTTGAGCTTAAGGTACGTAAGAGACATACGGGCATCGGACGGTAAACCACACTTCTATACTATGACTATGCAATGGTTGCATAAGTAATTATGTAATATGATGATGCTATGATGTTTATGATAAGTAAAGATGATATGATGATGATGATGTATGTATGTTAAACTATGTTATTGGGAATGGTAGGGTGTTCCGGTGGTTGTTATGGGCAAGCGAGGAAGGTACTTATCGCTGACATAGCTAGCGAGGAGATACATCCGCTATCAAGGTGTAGCGAGGGGTATCACAGTACCGCTATATGTCGAGCGAGGGGGCCACTTGTGCCGCTGACATAACAGGACCCGAACATTCACATTCCTAATTAAGATTGTTGATTATGGGCATATAAGTGAAGTATGATGTTAATCCTTTATGTTAAGATCTAATGATTATATGCATGAATATTTGAAACAGGGACAACAAAAGTGTGATATCCCCGAAATAATTGATTGCAATTTGGGCATTAATTGTGTTTATATGATTAATTATGGTGGTAATTAATTATGTGCTGGGTTTATTTATCATGTTGAAATGCTTAGTCACATGGTAGGCGTGACCGTGAATGCATTTCGGGGTGCATGTGATGCATATTGGATAATTGGGTGTTTTAATGACTTACATGTGTTGGTAGTCATTTATAGGTGAAACATGCATTTATTTGAGATTGTGGAGCATTGTGATGTAATGCTTTTAAAATATCATGTTGGGGTGTTTTATACACCATGGTATTGTGGAATGCATTTTATTTTAAACAACCCACTTTATACCCCCCAAACCCCACAATACCTTCACTTTTTAACTTTCCCATATTTCACCTCCCAAACCCTTCCTTCTCTTCATTTTCGTTTTTGTGCAAAAAGGTGGAGAGGAATCCTTTCAAAAATTTGATTTGTGAAGTTTATTGGGAGATTTGAAGTCCCAAGAGGTATGGATGCCTCCATGTTATTTTTGTTGTGTTTGGATTGGATTTAAAATGGTTTTAAGGGTTTTGGAAATGGGTTATTTTGGATTGGTATCATTTTTGGTTGGGTGTTGGATTTTTGTGTTGCTTGAGGTGTATTTTGTAGATTTATTGTGTTTTTATGTTGTTGGGTTGGTGGGAGGAATATTGGTATGAGTTAGCATGGTTTTGGTGTGCATTAATGGTGGAAATCGCGAGTCTGTGCGAGGCGATCGATCGCCTGAAATGAGGCGACCGATCGCCAACAAGCAGTACCAAAATCACAGGGTAGGCGATCGATCGCCTGAAATGGCGCGATCGATCGCCGAGGGGCAGTGTCCAAATATGAGGTAGGCGATCGATCGCCATGTTTGGCGCGATCGATCGCCGCGAAGCATAATTTGAGGCGATCGATCGCCTCAGCGAAGCGATCGATCGCCAGCAGTGGAATTTTGAAAAATGAATTCTTTTGACGAATTTTTGGTATTTGACTATTATTTGGCTTCTAATATGGGGTTGTGTGATTGTGTAGAACCATCCCAGGTGGCGACGCAATCAAGGAAGTGAAGCCATATCAATTCCACTTTTGGAAAGGTATGTAGAAGACGTACGGGCACCCAACGGTACATGTATCTAATATACTCATTGTTTATGCATTGTGGATGCGAGTATATATGGAATTATGCATTGTGGATGCAAATACATGTTGAATTATGCATGATGATTGCATATGCATATGATGGTTATTGGTGCACATCCCATGAGTCGTGGTCATCCCTTGATGATTTTAATGCTTGCCGCTATTTGATTTGTTGCCGCTAAATGTGAAGCGAGGGGTGGGAGCGCCGCATGTCACATTTAAGCGTGGTTATCATATGAGGCGAGGAAAGAATATTTGCCGCTCAATGTGAAGCGACGGGTGGGAGCGCCGCATGTCCATTGAAGCGAGGTTATTCTATGCCGCCTATATGTAAATAAGAGAGGGGCATTAAAATACATTGTGATGAACAGACTAGGGATTGGTGATTGGTAATTGGTAATGATGAAATGGTATTATGTCATGACATGTGTGGACCATTAAATAATCTATTGATTATACTCATGAGTTATGGTACAGCGACAACCAAACTGGAAGCGTTTAAAATGCATGGGAAAGACAGGAAGTGTTTTATTGTGATTTATGCATTTACGCCTTATATTCATATTGTGTTGAATATGAATGTTATCATTGCTCATGTTTGGGGGTTGTCCTTGTAGGTACACTTTTGGCATGATAAGAAGGGCTAAGGCGGGTTGAGGCGGTGAGCTTGAGAAGAACACTTTTGGGAAAAGAAGGACAAGATTACTTTTCTATAGTGTCTACTCTAGGAGTAGTGTAAAACTATAGTTGATAACATTCATTTTGATTGGAAATGTAATTAATCCATTGATAGTCCTTGAATTGGCATGTAACTCTTAAGGCTCATAGTCTCAATACGATCATTTTACACTCTGATGATATATGTTAGCTCTAATTATGCCCTTAATTCGTACTTAAGGAACTAGGGTCCTCACAAAAAGTGTGTTAATGCGATTAACCAGGAAGTACATGTTAACGATTATTTCATGCATTTATTCATATGCCATTATCTTATGATGTTAAGTAATGATGTACATGCTCATGATGGGTTGTTCCTGTAGGTACACTGGACTGAAGGGCTAAGGGTCGGGTTGAGGCAGTGAGCTAAAAGAGCACAAGAATGCCTAGGATTCAGGATTTGATTAGTGTCTACTCTAGGAGTAGTATAAATCTAAAATGTTAGCATTCGTTTATGTGAATGTAACTGATAAGTTTTGAAGTTTTATTTTTGGCCTGTAATCCTGTTAGCTCACGTAACAACCGGAACTCTAAGATGTCATTAATGCATGTTTAGTTCATTTTATGTCATTCTAGCACTGTTAAGGTAGGAAGACCCTACACATGAGCATGTATATAAACCATATTCACAATAATATGATAGTAATTTAAATGCATAAACCGTAAATACGAATCACTTCCTGTATTTAATACATTTAAAAGCTCCCTTTGGTTGTCCCTGTACCACAATCACAATCAATGGATTATAATACCAATAATGTACGTCATGACATGCATCCATTCCATATATACCAATGGTCATTTCCAGTCTTATTATATCAGTGGCATAATACCCCTCGCGTTTACATGACAGCGGCATTAATACCCCTCGCTTCGACATATTAGCGGTATAATATCCCTCGCAATAGTAATATGACAGCGGAATGATCCTTCTCTTCGACATATTTGCGGCAAATATTCTTCATCGCTATAATATGACAGCGGCAAGTATTCTATCATCGCTTCGACATGAAGGCGGCAAGTATTCTTCATCACTGTAATATAATCTCGACTCACAATCATATGCACCAATGCATCCAATATACACATGCAATCATAATGCATATCCAAACCATGTATGCAACCATGATGCATAACTAAAATCATGTATGCAACCGTAATGCATAGCCAAATTCAATGCGGAAAGTATGTTTTACCGTGCGATGCCCGTACGTCTCACTACGTACCTTTGTACCAAAATGTGGTGTGTTGTGGACTTTATATCCTAGGCTGCGTGGGCACCTGGGATGGTTCTACACATTCACATAAACCCATATTAGGAGCCAATAATAGTCCAATACCAAAAAAAACCCAAAAAATAACTAAATTTTGGTGACTCGCGATCGATCGCCGCAAGGCCCCAATCGATCGCGAGATCATACTGCCCGAGTCCGAAAAATTCTGTACTCGGCGATCGATCGCCACAATTGGCGCGATCGATCGCCAGCCCCGCCGATCGATCGCCCAAATGTGGCGATCGATCACCAAGAGCTCCTGAAGTGCATTGTCTGCTCGCGATCGATCGCTCGCTTTGGGCGATCGATCGCCGCTGTCTGCACTTCGAAAATCTCCATTTGCACCATATTTTCTTCCCCAACTTCACCAACACACATACCATCAAACCAATAACCTAAAAACACCATAAACCTTCAACCTACACCTCAATACTGCCAAAAATCTAACACCAAACCAAAAATAATACCAACCCAAAACAAACCCATTTCAAAACAACCAATATCATTTCAAATCCAAACCAAACACCATAAAAACATCAAGGAGGGATCCATACCTCTTATGGACTCTAAATCTCACCAAGAATCTCACAAACCAAGCTTTTGCAAAGATTTTCCCTCCTCCTTTAAGCCAAAATCGAAAATGGTGTGGGGATAGGGTTTGGAAGAGTGATTGGGGATTGGTAAAGTGAGAAGGAAAGTGGGGGGTAGTGGGGTATAAGGAAATGTAATTAAACATGTACTCCATTAGTTAACATGATGTATAAAATACCCCAACATGATATTTTAAAAGCATTTTACCGAAATGCACCAAAACCTCAATTAAATGCATGATATACCAAATAATTATCAACCATCACATTTAAACCATGGTAACACCCAATTTCCCAAGATGCACAACATGCACCCTGAAACACACCACGGGTCACGCCTACCATGTGACTAAGCATTTCACCAAGATAATTAATTCCAACACATAATTTAATTATCACCATAAATAATCACATAAACATAATTAATGCCCAATTTGCATATAATTATTTCGGGGATATCACAATGCTCCCCTACTTATAAGATTCCGCCCTCGAAATCGCATGCACTTACCCAAACGAAACTAACATGAATCACATACCAGAAAATAGTTCCGGGTAGTGCTGCACCATATGCCGCTCCGTCTCCCACGTGGCCTCCTCAACACCCCTGCGATCCCGCTGAACCTTGACCATCGGTATCACTTTGTTCGAAGTCTGCGATCAGCTCTATCTAGAATCCTGACTGGCCGTTCCTCGTAGGACACATCAGAATCTAACTGTACCTCAGAAGGCTGTAACACATGTGACGGATCCGGCTCATATTTCCGCAACATAGATACGTGGAATACGTCGTGAATACCGGGTAACGATGGTGGCAAAACCAAACGGTAAGCCAAGGTACCGATGCGCTGTAAAATCTCATACGGTCCAATATACCTTGGAGACAATTTCCCACGCATACCAAACCGCACAACACCTCTGAAAGGTGAGATCTTCAAAAAGACCCTGTCTCCCAACTGAAACTCCAACGGTCTCCGTCGTTTATTTGCATAGGCTGGCTGTCTATCCTGGGCTGCCTTCATTTTCTGTCGGATAACCTTTATCTTATCCTCCATTTCCCGAATCAGTTTGGGTCCTCCCACTGCTTTACTGGTCAAGTCATCCCAGTATAATGGCGACCTACAACGCCGACCATACAGAGCCTCAAACGGAGCCATCTGAATACTCATCTGATAGCTATTGTTGTAAGAGAACTCTACCAAAGACAATGAATCTTGCCATGAGACATCAAACTCTAATACACAAGCCCGTAGCATGTCCTCGAGCGTCTGTATAGTACGCTCAGTCTGAACGTCCGTCTGGGGATGATATGCCGTGCTCAACCTCACCTCAGTACCCAAAGCTGACTGAAGACCTCCCCAAAAATGAGATGTAAACCGTGGATCTCTGTCAGATACAATAGACACTGGAATCCCGTGCAGTATCACTATATTCTCGACATACAGCCGAGCATCCTCAAGTACGTGTACATCATACTGTAGGGAATGAAGTGAGCTACCTTCGTCAGCCTATCAATGATCACCCAAATGGCATCACAACCCAAAGTAGTCCTCCGCAAGTGGGTCACAAAGTCCATAGATATGTGTTCCCACTTCCATTCCGGTATCTCTAAGCTCCTTAGCTCGCCACCAGGTCTCTGCCTCTCTGCCTTAACCTGCTGACAGATCAAACACCTCTTGACAAAAGCGATCACAGCACGCTTCATCCGTTTCCACCAGAACTGATCACATAGGTCCTTATACATTTTTCTCCCTCCTGGATGGATACTAAATCGGCTACTATGAGCTCGCTCCAAGATCCCCCTACACAACTCCGACGTACTCGAAACTACCCATCGGTTACCGAGTCTCAAAGTACCATCCTCAGTCACTCTAAATTTTGATGGTTGTCCTTGAAGTACCAATGATGACCATCTCTGTACCTCATCATCCATTTTATGGGCTTTCTTGATATTCTCATAAATTTCCAGCTCTGCCAATAACGTCGATACCCGTACCGGTGATGTATCCGCATCAAAATCATAGCCCAGATGGCAGTAAGAAGTCATCATAGCCGACAAATACATGGTATCCTTAGCAGTACTCTTCACCTTCCGACTCAAGGCGTCTGCTGTCAAGTTTGCTTTTCTCGGATGGTACTCTATCTCACAGTCATAGTCCTTGAGTAAATCCATCCATCTCCTCTGCCGCATATTCAACTCCGTCTGAGTAAATAAGAATTTCAGTCTCTTATTATCCGTATATATGGTAAATGACGTACCATACAAATAATGCCTCCAAATATTCAGGGCAAAAATAATAGCCGCCAACTCCAAATCATGGACTGGGTATCTAGCATCATGCTGCTTCAACTGCCTCGATGCATAAGCAACCACATGCTTATCTTGTATCAACACACAACCCAAGCCTTGTAGCGATGCATCAGTGTATAGAACAAACCTCTTGTTCTCCGTGGGAATCACCAACACCGGCGCCGTTGTCAATCGATGCTTCAACTCTTGGAAGCTTTGCTCACAAGCCTCAGACCAATATAAAGGTATCCCATTTTGAGTTAACTGAGTCAATAGCTTTGCAATCTTAGAAAATCCCTCGACAAAGCGTCGATAATAACCTGTCAAACCAAGAAAACTCCGTATTTCGGGCACAGAAGTGGGTGCAGCCCACTCCATCACAGCATCAATCTTCTTGGGATCCACCGATATCCTACTGCTAGATATGACATACCCTAGAAACACTACACTGCTCAACCAAAACTCACATTTGCTGAGCTTGGCAGATAACTGATGATCTCTGAGGATCTGGAGCACTGTCCTCAAGTGTTTCACGTGCTCTTCCTCACTCCGAGAGTAGATGAGTATGCCGTCAATAAACACTATGACGAACTGATCAAGATATGGCTGGAATACCCTGTTCATCAAGCTCATAAAGACAGTCGGGGCGTTCGTCACACCGAACTGCATAACTAGGAACTCGTAGTGCCCATACCGAGTCCGAAATGCTGTCTTCTGCACATCTCCTCCCTGACCCGTATCTGATGGTAACCTGATCTCAAGTCAATCTTTCTATACAGCTTAGTACCCTGCACCTGATCAAATAAATCATCAATCCTTGGGATAGGGTACTTGTTCTTTACCGTGGCCTTATCCAGTTGCCGGTAATCGATGCATAAACGCATCGAACCATCCTTCTTCTTCACAAAAAGGACCGGTGCGCCCCAAGGTGATACGCTAGGGCGTATATCCTTTGTCAAGGAGTTCCTGTAACTGCTCATTCAATTCCCTCAACTCCGCCGGTGCAATCCTGTAAGGGGCACGAGAAATAGCGGACGTCCCCGATAATAACTCAATCCCAAACTCAACTTCTCTAGCCGGTGGGAATCCTGGAATCTCCTCCGGAAACAAGTCATCAAATTCTGCTACCACGGGCACATCCTCTACCCTCAACTCTTTAATCTTTCCCGACGTGTCCATGGCGTAGATGAGATAGCCCGTGTGACCACATTCCAATAATTGGGACATTATGATTGCCGAAATCAACGAAATCTTCGCACGAGAACCATTCCCATAAAATGTCCACTGAATCCCCATATCAGATCTGAACCGAGCTGTCCTCTGCTGACAATCCACTACTGCCTGATATCTGTTCAGTATGTTGATGCCCACAATGCAATCGAAATCTGACATACCCAACACAATCAAATATGACTGTAGCTCATTGCCCTCAAAATAAATGAGTCAGTCCATAAGAAACTGATCAGCAACAATATTTCTTCCGGTGGGTGTCGAGACCAATAGAGACGTGGGTAACAGAGACGTGTATATATGATGTCTCTCCACAAAGTCCGCAGACACAAAGGAGTGCGAAGCACCTGTGTCTATCAAAATAAAGGCGGAATATGTAAATAAAAGGCACGTACCAGCTATCACCTCCTCTGGAGCTGCATCGGGTTGCTCCCTAGTCAGTGCATAGACATGTCCCTGAGGTGGCCCCATCGTCTGTCCTCCATCTGTCGAGGCACCATCGGTTGCCTCTGCTGCACCGTCCCACTAGAAAACCTCCCTCGACCTTCCCTAAGATCCATTTGTCCTTCCCAATTGGGACAACGCCGAGCAATGTGGCCCGGCTTGCCACATCTATAGCACGCAGAACAATCATGCATCAAATGCGCCCCTCCGTAGAAGTGACACTTAACTTCTCAAACTCTACTTGCTTGAGTTGGTCCTCAAAGGTAGATGCACCACCCCTCCGGTCTCCTTGCCGGCTATCCGGCCGCTTTCCACTAAACTGGGAAAAGGAAGAAGTCCCACGTGACTTAAAGGATCCTCCCCGAGGCTTTAGATTATCAGAAGAAGATCTTTGAGATGGAACTTGTGGGGGTACGGCTTCCGGATATGCACCTATTCCTATCTCCGCCAGCTCCGCTCTAGTAAGAGCATCATCAAAAGAGGTTGGGTTGTTGGTAATAACTCGATCAAACAGCTTCGGTCGCAATCCCTTCAAAAAGTGCCTCATTTTAGCATGCCCATTTGTTGCGATATGAGGAACATACCTCAACAGTGAAGAATAATGCATGGCATAGTCCGATACAGTCATGCCCCCTTGCTTCAGATTAGTAAACTCATCCTCCATTCAATCACCATACCCTGAGCTCTCAACTCCATCACCGTCGCCTTCTACCACATGGAAGACTTCTTTGCCAGTTGGAACTCTGTCAGCCTCAATCATGCTGTCCTAGCACAAGGCGCATACACAAATATCTGTTCCAGTCTTTCAAGCCACTCCTTAGCTTCTTCCCCCGTCTCTGTCCCTTCAAATCGGGGTGGGTGGAAAGTTAGGAATTGAGTCAGACTAAGATCCCCAGGCAACAACAATTGTGCCACCGGTTCCACTCCACAGCCGGTGGAGGAAAAGGATTTGTCGGAGCTATGCTTGCATTAACACTTCCAACATCACCCACCTCTTCATTGAGGTTCCCCAAGTTCATAGCCGCCATGCTGTAACACAAGGGTTAACAACAATTCCAAAACAATACATATGCTACAACGTTAGATAATATGAATGACAATAAGCATATTAGTATAACAATTGTATAAACCAATATGCATCACATGCATAAACATGCCCAAATATAACCTCCTAGCCAACCACTTGCTAAGGCTACCATTCACTCAATCCCGGGTTCTCTAACCACTGCTCTGATACCACTAATGTAAGGACCGTAGTTCCTTAAGTGCGGATTAAAGGCGTAAATAGAGCTAACATGCATCTAAGGAGTATAAAGTTCGTGTTGATGCCTTGAGCTGTTAAGATTACAGTGCCAAAATAAAGTTTCCAAAAGGGATTAATTACATTCCCAACCAATTGAATGTTAATCATATAGCTTTACACTACTCCTAGAGCAGAGACTACACAAAAGAATTATGCCTGCTACACCAAAAGCACTCATCACAAGCTCACCGCATCAACCCACCTTAGCCCTTCCGCCCAAAAGTACCTACATGAACAACCCCAAAACCATGAGCATGTATATAAACCATGTTCACAACAATATGATAGTAATTTAAATGCATAAACCGTAAATACGAATCACTTCCTGTATTTAATACATTTTAAAAGCTCCCTTTGGTTGTCCCTGTACCACAATCACAATCAATGGATTATAATACCAATAATGCATGTCATGACATGCATCCATTCCATGTATATCAATGACCATTTCCAGTCTTATTATATCAGTGGCATAATACCCCTCGCGTTTACATGACAGCGGCATTAATACCCCTCGCTTCGACATATTAGCGGCATAATATCCCTCGCAATAGTAATATGACAGCGGAATGATCATTCATCGCTATAATATGACAGTGGCAAGTATTCTATCATCGCTTCGACATGAAGGCGGCAAGTATTCTTCATCGCTGGAATATAATCTCGACTCACAATCATATGCACCAATGCATCCAATATACACATGCAATCATAATGCATATCCAAACCATGTATGCAACCATGATGCATAACTAAAATCATGTAACCGTAATGCATAGCCAAATTCAGTGCGGAAAATATGTTTTACCGTCCGATGCACGTACGTCTCACTACGTACCTTTGTACCAAAATGTGGTGTGTTGTGGACTTTATATCCTAGGCTGCGTGGCCACCTGGGATGGTTCTACACATTCACATAAACCCATATTAGGAGCCAATAATAGTCCATACCAAAAATCCCCAAAAAATAACAAAATTTTGGTGACTCGCGATCGATCGCCGCAAGGCCCCGATCGATCGCGAGATCACACTGCCCGAGTCTGAAAAATTCTGTACTCGGCGATCGATCGCCACAATTGGCGCGATCGATCGCCAGCCCCGCCGATCGATCGCCCAAATGTGGCGATCGATCGCTCGCTTCGGGCGATCGATCGCCGCTGTCTGCACTTCGAAAATCTCCATTTTTGCACCATATTTTCTTCCCCAACTTCACCAACACATATACCATCAAACCAATAACATAAAAACACCATAAACCTTCAACCTACACCTCAATACTACCAAAAATCTAACACCCAACCAAAATAATACCAACCCAAAACAAACCCATTTCAAAACAACCAATACCATTTCAAATCCAAACCAAACAACATAAAAACATCAAGGAGGGATCCATACCTCTTATGGACTCTAAATCTCACCAAGAATCTCAGCAAAGATTTTCCCTCCTCCTTTAAGCCAAAATCAAAAATGGTGTGGTGATAGGGTTTGGAAGAGTGATTGGGGATTGGTAAAGTGAGAAGGAAAGTGGGGGTAGTGGGGTATAAGGAAATGTAATTAAACATGTACCCCATTAGTTAACATGATGTATAAAATACCCCAACATGATATTTTAAAAGCATTTTACCGAAATGCACCAAAACCTCAATTAAATGCATGCTTTACCAAATAATTATCAACCATCACATTTAAACCATGGTAACACCCAATTCCCAACATGCACAACATGCACCCTGAAACGCACCACCGAGTCACGCCTACCATGTGACTAAGCATTTCACTAAGATAATTAATTCCAACACATAATTTAATTATCACCATAAATAATCACATAAACATAATTAATGCCCAATTTACATATAATTATTTCGGGGATATCACATAGATGAAGCATTGTCAATGAAGAATGATAGCTTGAATTGGTATAGCTGGTTAAGGCGATAAGTGATTATAATTCGAGTACGATATTGTAATTGGGAATTGGAGAGTGTGATATCCCCGAAATGATTATGTGGGTAATCATGCAATTAAAGGTTGTTAATTGTGAGCCTATATGCTAAAGGCGTATTTTATGTGTGAGTGATTTATTTAATTGATGATGTGGTTTAGGGAGCATGTTAGGTGTTTTAATTATTGTGTTGATGTGGTAAAATAATAAAATATCAAGGAGAGATATTTTTATACATCGTATGAAATACCGGGACACAATTAAACACCACAAAACCACCCTACATGCAACCACCCCACCCCCACTTGGTTGAACCCACGCCCCTCCCCTGTTTTCTGGAAAGCAGAATTGACTAAGTATGCTACTTTGGACTTAGATATTTTCACATTGTCTCCTCCAAAAAAAGCTTCCTTCTTTTCTCTTCTTTTTGTCTGCAACGTGGTCGGTTTCAAGGAGGAAAATGATCGGATTCCATTCATCCTTTCATATAGAAAATCGAAGGGCAAAAGTGGTGAGGAGTCACATGTTCTTCCCAGTTTTTAAATTCCTAAGCATGCTTGTTCCTTGTAGCAGATTTGGCATGCTAGTTTAGGGTTTAAAGAAATATTGTTATGAATACTTTTATGTGATGTTTATGAGGCTCTCTGTAATTTTCCTTGAGCATGTTGCATGTTTTATGTAGAGGATTAAAGCATGTGAAGTTTAGTGTTCGAAAATCTGGGTAAGGAATATGCCCTGTTTTTCTGGAAAATTATGGGTTGGGAGTGATTTTGAGGAGGTGATATCATGCACGTTAGCTTAGGTTTTTGGTAAACCTTTGATGTGAAAATATGCATGGTAGTTTTGTGAAGCCCTTGGCATGTTTGTTCGAGCATGCTTTATGTTATATGTGGTAGATAAAATAGCATGAAGTGAAGTACTCAAAAATCTGGTAATGAAATATGTTGTTCTGTTTCCGGAAAAGTTGGTTGAGTACTTGTTTAAATGATCGACGTTTATGCATGTGGGCTTATGTTTGGGGTGTAAATTTGGTATGAATACACTCGGAGTAGTGTATTGTAATTGCTAGCATAATTGTTCAAACATGTGGTGTATGTTATATGCTAGATCGAAGGGTGTGAATATAGGTGTTCGAGAATTCTGGGTTGATATTTCTCGAACAGAGCATCTCGATCGATCGACATTTCATCTCGATCGATCGAGCGAGGCAGAATCTTGGTTTTGATTTTAGGCGTCTTCTCGATCGATCGGGATGAGGGGCCGATCGATCGAGAGACCCATAATGTTGAAAGAAATATAAATTGATATATTTTGTTAAAGTTTTGATATTGGATTGTAATGAGACATCTAATATTGTGTTGTACACTGGTGTAGAGCCTTCACAGGTAGCTACACAGCGCAGGGGATAGAGTCCTGCAACACACCACATTTTGGAAAGGTACGTAAGAGACGTACGGGAATCCCAACGGTAACATGTACTTATGTTTGTCTGTGTGACACATGATGAATGCAATGTGATGCATTAAGGTTATGATACATGTTATTATGCATTGTGTTGCATATTATGCATTGTTGTTGCATATTGTGATGTGGAATAAAGTGGTGTATTCCACGAGTCAGGGTGATCACAGTTAAGGCTTTAATGCTTATGCTTTACCGCTGAAAATGTGGAGCGGGAGGGGGGAGGCTCGCTTGCACATGGAGGCGAGGTATACCATACTGAGCGAGGAAGAGATACCGCTAGTATGAAGAAGCGAGTATGCGATGCCGCTTGTTTTGAGATTATGAAAGCATTAAAATAACTGATGATGACTGACTCAAGGAAAAGGAGGAAATGTCATGACATTTATTTATGAAGCCATACATTCATATAATGTGTTTTATTATGAATCATGGTACAGGGACAACCAATGGGCGTTATAAATGCAGGAAATACAGGAAGTGCTTGTGTTTAGGATTGTGCATTTATGCCTTACTTTCATATTATGTTGAATATGAATTGTTTTATGCTCATATGTTGGGGGTTGTCTTTGTAGGTGCTTTTGTGGACGAGAACCAGGGTTGGGGTTGATATGCTGAGCTGTAAGGAGTGCTACAGGATTAGCATGTTAGAGAAATTTTTTTGTATAGCTTCTACTGAGTAGAGTAAGACTATAATGTAGTACCTTAGTAGGAATTGTGTTATTCCTTTTGAAACATTTTGGTACTGTAATCTCTAAAGCTCAGGTTAATCAACACAATACGTTACTCTGATATATTCACATGAATGTTTAGTTCTCTAAATTGCACCTTAGTAACTTGATGTGATAACGGGGTCTCACATTTAGTGGTATCAGAGCAGTGGTTAGATAACCAGGGAAGAGTGAAGGTAGCCTTTAGAAACAAGTTGGCTAGGTATTCATTGTTGAGCATGTTATGCATGTGATGCATATTGTTGTATAAGTGTTGTACTAACATGCTTTTGAATATGATACTCTTGTTATCTAACGGCTTATATTATGAACTGCTTTTGGTATTGTTGTTAACATTTGTGTTGCAGCATGGAGGCTGTTAACCTGGAGAACCCCAATGAGGAGGTAGGGGATATGGACAGTAGGAATGCCAGTATCGCTCAGCTGAACCCTTTACCACCACCTGCTGTGGGCGTGGAGCCCAGTGTAGAGATGTTACTGCCAGGGGAGCTCAGTTTGAAGCAGTTTCTGAGTTTCCATCCGCCCATGTTTGAGGGAATTGAGTCTGGTGAAGTAGCTGAGGAGTGGTTGGAACGTATAGAGCAGATACT
Source organism: Haberlea rhodopensis (assembly GCA_907163345.1). Classification (NCBI taxonomy): domain Eukaryota; kingdom Viridiplantae; phylum Streptophyta; class Magnoliopsida; order Lamiales; family Gesneriaceae; genus Haberlea; species Haberlea rhodopensis. Next base: position 338,529 of record CAJQUN010000522.1, on the reverse strand, counting down.
TGTGACTGCACCCTGTGCACGCACGGCATGGCTAAGGTTAGCCGAGTTTCAGATGGCTAAGAAGCCTGCTATGTGGTGGAAGACCACCGTGATGGAGGTGAGAGCTCTAGGTATGGCAGTTGACTGGACTGTATTCCGGACCCGGTTCCTTAACCGGTATTTCTCTGCAGCTGCCAGACAATTAAAAGAGGATGAGTTCAACAGTTTGAAGCAGGGTAGCATGTCAGTGTCGGACTATGCTATGCAGTATTCCTCACTGCTGAGGTATGTACCTCATATTGCTGTCAGCAACCATGCAAAGATGAGGAATTTTCTGAAGGGTTTGAGGCCAGAACTATTTGATAGGGTTATCTCCAACAACCCCAGTTCATTTGATGACGCCCTGACATGGGCAGAGTTAGCGGAGATTGCGGTGGGTGCGTACAAGGATGTTGTACCCCCTTCTGTACCACCACAGAGGCCTGCTGCTGATAGTCTGAGGCCACGAGGGGATCAGTTCAAGGCTCGTGGGGCCTCATCATCTTCCAAATTTGGTGGGAAGAAGTCTCAGTGTCAGAAACAGAACAATAAGGGACCCACACAGGGGAGCAAGACAGTGGGAAACAAGTGTAGCAACTGTGGAGGATGGCACTTGTCACGGGACTGTCAGGGTTGCTATATCTGTGGCAAGGTGGGCCACTTTGCTCGAGGTTGCCCCAATCGGGCAGGTCAGACAGACTCAGGGCCGAATAGGCCGAGGTTTGATGCTGGAAGGGCACCACAGAGACAGCAGTTTGCACCACGACCACAGGGAGGTCAGACGGCAGGACCGCCGCAGGAACAGGTGTATGCACTGACCAGGGAGCAGGCTGAGGCAGCCCCAGAGGAGGTCATTGCTGGTACGTGCCATTTATTTACGTACCCTGCACTTATATTGATAGATACAGGTGCTTCCCATTCTTTTGTATCTACTGCTTTTGTGGAGGGACACCACTTGTGCTCGTCTCTGTTACCCACGCCTCTTATGGTCTCGACACCCACAGGGAAGCATGTGATTGCGGATCGGCTGTTATCTGATTGCCTCATTTATTTTGAGGGCAATGATCTAAGGGCCGATTTGATTCAGTTAGAGATGGCAGACTTTGACTGCATTATCGGCATTGACGTGTTGAGCAGATACCGAGCTATGGTAGATTGCCAAAAGAGGATGGTTCATTTTCTGTCTGATCAGGGGTTCCAGTGGACCTTTTATGGGGACGGCTCTCGTCCAAAGATTCCGGTAATATCAGCGGTTAAGATGGCGCGATTATTGGAGCGCGGCCACACAGGTTACATCATTTATGTTGTGGATGTATCTGAGGAAAAGGAAGTGAGAGCCAAGGACATTCCGGTTGTGGCGGAGTTCATTGATGTGTTCCCAGATGAGATTCCGGGATTTCCGCCTGTCAGGGATGTGGAGTTTGCTATAGAGCTGCTGCCAGGGACATCGGCCATTTCTCGTGCCCCATACAGGATGGCACCGGCAGAGCTGAGGGAACTGAAGGTACAGTTACAGGAGCTCCTCGACAAGGGATACATCCGTCCTAGTGTATCGCCTTGGGGTGCACCAGTCTTGTTCGTGAAAAAGAAGGATGGATCAATGCATCTGTGCATTGACTATAGGCAATTGAACAAGGCTACAGTGAAGAACATATATCCACTTCCGAGGATCGATGATCTGTTCGACCAGCTTCAGGGTACAGAGGTGTACTCCAAGATAGATTTGAGGTCAGGCTATCACCAGGTACGGGTTAGAGCTGGTGATGTCCAAAAGACGGCTTTTAGAACTCGGTATGGGCACTATGAGTTCTTGGTGATGCCATTCGGGGTGACGAATGCCCCTGCTACATTTATGAGCCTGATGAACAGAGTATTTCAGGAGTACCTCGATCAGTTTGTGATCGTGTTCATTGATGACATCCTGGTCTATTCAAGGAATGAGGAGGATCATGCCGAGCATCTGAGGATAGTGCTCCAGATCCTCAGAGATCATCAGTTGTACGCCAAACTCAGCAAGTGTGAGTTTTGGCTGAGCAGTGTTGCATTCTTGGGCCATATCATATCACGAGAGGGGATATCAGTAGACCCGAGGAAGATAGAGGCAGTTATGGATTGGTCTGCCCCTACTTCAGTCAGTGAGATTCGAAGTTTTCTTGGTCTGGCTGGCTATTATCGACGTTTCGTCGAGGGTTTTTCAAGGATCGCCAAGCCACTTACATAGCTGACTCAGAAGGGAGTCTCATTTTGTTGGTCAGATGCTTGTGAGCAGAGTTTCAGGGAATTGAAGCACAGACTGACTACTGCACCAGTTCTAGTGATTCCCAATGAGAACAAAGGATTTGTTCTTTATACCGACGCATCGCTACAGGGATTAGGGTGCGTACTGATGCAGGACAGACATGTAGTGGCTTATGTTTCGAGACAGTTGAAGCCACACGAGACGAGGTATCCAGTCCATGATCTGGAGTTGGCAGCTATAGTGTTCGCCTTGAAGATTTGGCGACACTATTTATACGGTACCTCATTTACCATCTTCACTGATCACAAGAGCCTGAAGTTCTTGTTTACACAGGCTGAGCTGAACATGAGGCAGAGGAGATGGATGGACCTGCTGAAGGATTATGATTGTGAAATCCTATACCATCCCGGGAAAGCAAATCTGACAGCCGACGCCCTGAGTCGGAAGGTGCGGAGCACTGCAGAGGATGCCATGTGTTTATCAGCTATGTTGGGCTCCTACTGCCTTTTGGGATTTGATTATGATGTGTCTGCTTCACCGGTTCAGGTTTTGACTTTGTTAGCTGAACCTGTTATTTACGATCACATCAGGAAGGCTCAGGGGACCGATGTAGAGGTTCAGAGATGGATATTAGTGGTTCATTCAAGTCAGCCATCGAGATTCAGAGTGGCTGAGGACGGTTCTCTGAGACTTGGCGACAGATGGGTGGTTCCAGATACACCCGAGTTGCGTCAGGGTTTATTACAGCGAGCTCATTGCAGCAGGATGAGTGTCCACCCAGGAGGGAAGAAGATGTATAAGGATTTACGCAGCCAGTTTTGGTGGAGGCGTATGAAACAAGATGTCACCTCATTTGTCAAGCGCTGTTTGATTTGTCAGCAGGTGAAGGCTGAGAGGCAGAGGCCCGGAGGTGAACTAAAGAGTTTAGAGATACCCGAGTGGAAGTGGCAGCACGTGTCTATGGATTTCGTGACCCACTTACCGAGGACTATTTCGGGTTTTGATGCCATCTGGGTAGTCGTGGACAGACTGACTAAAGTGGCTCATTTCATTCCCTACTGTATGACATATACGCACTTGAGGATGGCACAGTTATATGTCAGAGATGTGGTGAGACTGCACGGGATCCCTGTTTCGATAGTGTCCAATCGAGATCCGCGGTTCACATCTCACTTCTGGGAGGGTCTGCAGACAGCTCTAGGTACAGAGTTGAGGCTGAGCACAGCCTATCACCCTCAGACGGACGGACAGACCAAGCGTACGATACAGACGCTCGAGGATATGTTGAGAGCTTGTGTGCTAGAGTTTGACATATCATGGCAGGACTCGATAGCCTTAGTGGAGTTCTCTTACAACAACAGCTACCAGGCAAGTATACAGATGGCTCCTTTCGAGGCCCTCTATGGTAGGCGTTGTAGGTCACCCTTGTGTTGGGATGACTTGGACCGTAAGTCGGTTGGAGGACCAGAGTTGGTTCAGGAAATGGAAGAGAAAGTTAAGGTCATCAGAACAAAGATGAAGGCAGCTTAGGACAGACAGGCAGCATATGCCAATCAGCGGCGTAGGCCGTTGGAGTTTCAGTTAGGCGACAGAGTTTTTCTGAAGATCTCACCTTTCAGAGGCGTAGTACGGTTTGGTATGCGGGGAAAGTTATCCCCGAGGTATGTAGGGCCGTATGAGATCTTACAGCGTGTGGGTACTCTGGCGTACCGTTTGGCTTTACCGCCTTCTCTGTCGGGTATACACGACGTATTTCATGTGTCTATGCTGAGGAAGTATGAGCCGGATCCTTCACATGTGTTGCAGCCTTCAGTGGTGCAGATTGAGTCCGATGTTTCTTATGTGGAACGGCCTATCAGGATTTTGGATAGGGCAGACCGCAGACTTCGGAACAAGGTTATTCCTATGATCAAGGTTCAGTGGGATCGTAGGGGTATCGAGGAGGCCACGTGGGAGACAGAGCGACACATGGTGCAGCACTATCCAGAGCTGTTTTCTGGTATGCGTTTATGTATTGTTTTATATCTTGTTAGCAGCATGTTTGATTTCGGGGACGAAATCTTATAAGTAGGGGAGTATTGTGATATCCCCGAAATGATTATGTGGGTAATCATGCAATTAAAGGTTGTTAATTGTGAGCCTATATGCTAAAGGCGTATTTTATGTGGGAGTGATTTATTTAATTGATGATGTGGTTTAGGGAGCATGTTAGGTGTTTTAATTATTGTGTTGATGTGGTAAAATAATAAAATATCAAGGAGAGATATTTTTATACATCGTATGAAATACCGGGACACAATTAAACACCACAAAACCACCCTACATGCAACCACCCCACCCCCACTTGGTTGAACCCACGCCTCTCCCCTGTTTTCTGGAAAGCAGAATTGACTAAGTATGCTACTTTGGACTTAGATATTTTCACATTGTCTCCTCCAAAAAAAGCTTCCTTCTTTTCTCTTCTTTTTGTCTGCAACGTGGTCGGTTTCAAGGAGGAAAGTGATCGGATTCCATTCATCCTTTCATATAGAAAATCGAAGGGCAAAAGTGGTGAGGAGTCACATGTTCTTCCCAGTTTTTAAATTCCTAAGCATGCTTGTTCCTTGTAGCAGATTTGGCATGCTAGTTTAGGGTTTAAAGAAATATTGTTATGAATACTTTTATGTGATGTTTATGAGGCTCTCTGTAATTTTCCTTGAGCATGTTGCATGTTTTATGTAGAGGATTAAAGCATGTGAAGTTTAGTGTTCGAAAATCTGGGTAAGGAATATGCCATGTTTTTCTGGAAAATTATGGTTTGGGAGTGATTTTGAGGAGGTGATATCATGCACGTTAGCTTAGGTTTTTGGTAAACCTTTGATGTGAAAATATGCATGATAGTTTTGTGAAGCCCTTGGCATGTTTGTTCGAGCATGCTTTATGTTATATGTGGTAGATAAAATAGCATGAAGTGAAGTACTCAAAAATCTGGTAATGAAATATGTTGTTCTGTTTCCGGAAAAGTTGGTTGAGTACTTGTTTAAATGATCGACGTTTATGCATGTGGGCTTATGTTTGGGGTGTAAATTTGGTATGAATACACTCGGAGTAGTGTATTGTAATTGCTAGCATAATTGTTCAAACATGTGGTGTATGTTATATGCTAGATCGAAGGGTGTGAATATAGGTGTTCGAGAATTCTGGGTTGATATTTCTCGAACAGAGCATCTCGATCGATCGACATTTCATCTCGATCGATCGAGCGAGGCAGAATCTTGGTTTTGATTTTAGGCGTCTTCTCGATCGATCGGGATGAGGGGCCGATCGATCGAGAGACCCAGAATGTTGAAAAAAGTATAAATTGATATATTTTGTTAAAGTTTTGATATTGGATTGTAATGAGACATCTAATATTGTGTTGTACACTGGTGTAGAGCCTTCACAGGTAGCTACACAGCGCAGGGGATAGAGTCCTGCAACACACCACATTTTGGAAAGGTACGTAAGCGACGTACGGGAATCCCAACGGTAACAGGTACTTATGTTTGTCTGTGTGACACATGATGAATGCAATGTGATGCATTAAGGTTATGATACATGTTATTATGCATTGTGTTGCATATTATGCATTGTTGTTGCATATTGTGATGTGGAATAAAGTGGTGTATTCCACGAGTCAGGGCGATCACAGTTAAGGCTTTAATGCTTATGCTTTACCGCTGAAAATGTGGAGCGGGAGGGGGGAGGCTCGCTTGCACATGGAGGCGAGGTATACCATACTGAGCGAGGAAGAGATACCGCTAGTATGAAGAAGCGAGTATGCGATGCCGCTTGTTTTGAGATTATGAAAGCATTAAAATAACTGATGATGACTGACTCAAGGAAAAGGAGGAAATGTCATGACATTTATTTATGAAGCCATACATTCATATAATGTGTTTTATTATGAATCATGGTACAGGGACAACCAATGGGCGTTATAAATGCAGGAAATACAGGAAGTGCTTGTGTTTAGGATTGTGCATTTATGCCTTACTTTCATATTATGTTGAATATGAATTGTTTTATGCTCATATGTTGGGGGTTGTCTTTGTAGGTGCTTTTGTGGACGAGAACCAGGGTTGGGGTTGATATGCTGAGCTGTAAGGAGTGCTACAGGATTAGCATGTTAGAGAAATTTTTTTGTATAGCTTCTACTGAGTAGAGTAAGACTATAATGTAGTACCTTAGTAGGAATTGTGTTATTCCTTTTGAAACATTTTGGTACTGTAATCTCTAAAGCTCAGGTTAATCAACACAATACGTTACTCTGATATATTCACATGAATGTTTAGTTCTCTAAATTGCACCTTAGTAACTTGATGTGATAACGGGGTCTCACAGAGAGCATGAGGAATGCTATTAATTGTTAGAAGGGAATTGTTGATTTGTGCATTGACTAGTATCATTGTTGGTTAAAATATGAAGATTAAAAATCATGCATGGAAGTTGCTTGTTAATATGCTTAAATGTGATTCAAGTGTGGGTCTAAACCTTGTTAGTGGGGTGAAAAGAACTAACTTGTAAGGACCCCCGTGTCCTTAACTCGTTATTAGTGTATTAATCCAAGCATTTAGTGCATGTAATCATTTATGTAGGGGGAAAACCCACTTGTCATCATAGCAACTCACGCATATAATAAATTTACATTACATTATTCCATATAATGTCTAATTCCCCCGACCAAGTCCACATACATACCATGCACCAATATAAGGCTATCGTCTGCAAAGAAAAGGAGTGCGATAGATGGAGCATTGCGTGCACAAATTAATCCCCTTAAAAGACCCCATACTGACATTGTGTCGTATAAGTGCAGAAAGACCCTCTGAGCAAAGAAGAAATAAGTATGGTGATAGAGGCACCCTTGACAAAGACCTGTGGTTTGAGAAAAATGTGCTGAATGACGACCATTAATCAATACAGAGAATTGAGTAGATGTCAAATAGTGCATTATTCTATTAATCCATTTTTTAGAAAAACTGAGATGGGTCATAACAGCAACCAAGAATCCTCATTCGACTCTACCATACACCTTACTAATATCAAATTTTAGAGCCATAAGACCTTGCCGACCTTTGGTACGCAGTCAAAGAGTATGCATGCATTCAAAAGCAATTAATAAATTATTCGTGATCAATCTATCAGGCAAAAAAACATTTTGAATAATTCTTTGGGCCGATTAGCCATAGATTTGGCAATAATCTTTATGATAACATTACACAGATTTATAGGTCTGAAATGTGTGATATGAGTTGGCTTCTGAATCTTTGGAATCAAAACAATGTTCGTATGGTTGATAGAACCATAAGGAAGACCATCATTCAGAATTCCCAAACAGATATAGAGATAGCATGACCTACCAATCCCATTGTTCTTGAAGAAATCAGGACCTGGGGCTTTCCAATGACTCATCTGGAGAAGCACATATTTAATATCTGCCGCAGAAAATGGAGCATACAGTGTTGAGTTAATGCTATCGTTGATAAAGAAGAAAATGTAAAACTTGTAAAGAACAGTTTGAGAAACTGGAAGATTGTTTTCTTTTTTATTAAATGGCTGCTTAAACACTTAGCATATACAATGTGCTATTTAACTAAAGAACTATGGTGAACTAACTAAGTAGGTCACAAGTAATCTGAATTTTCTTATTTTGAATCCATAATGCACGTTAGTTTCTGTGTATTGATTGATTCTTCATAGCACCTTTCCTTGTGTAAGTGATTCTTTATTTGGTTTAAATATGTTGCCATTCTTGTTTGATTGAGTTGCCCGTTGGGACACTGATTGAGGCTTGATAGTCTTGATGCTTTGTTTCCTCCATAAATTTCGAGTCTTTCCTTTTACGTTCCATAACAGCCTCCGTGCCTTTTTGGTTTCTGTCATTTGTGTTGTTGCTGCTAATAGATAAGACGGTTCATACCCTGTAAAACCACTTCACAATTCTCAGGAGATGAATCAGAGAATGAGAAACAATCAGCTCATGCAAATCACATTGATCTGAGACCCAACAATTGGATGCTGCAAATAGACCTTCAATTATATTCTTTTATCGTCTACGATTAACCCACCGATGAAAAAATTTAGTATTACAATCTCCAGCTGAGATCCAACTTGCACGAGCCTGTTATTCGACACACTCCGATGATCATTAAGCGAAGCAAGTAGGACGAGAAACTCAAAGTTGGTATCCTAAAATAACATTTTTTAAATCTAAACATATAATTAACTATAATACTATAATCAGACAAGGTAATACTCATGTTCAGAAAGACACGACAGTGCGTCAATCGTAATTTTACTTTATTAAGCAATAGGATTTTAAAATTTTATTTTCATGTAATCATCATTTTTTTCTAATTTTTGATCGGACAAACATATCGATATGAGTATAAGGGGTACTCAACTAGAGTTACAAGAGTCTTAAATAACCCAGCGGAATAGAAACGGCTAAAGAAAAGAAAGACTAACACTCAAAGTTTACAATTGAAATAAAAAAAATTAGAGGATCATAGTGTTGCTCTTACTTAAAACACTAATCCAACTCCGTGATCGAATCTTGATAAGGTCTACGAGCCTCTCAACTGCAAGTTCCTTATTATTAAACAAGATATTGTTTATATAAATTCATAAGCTCCAAGATATGCAATGTCAAATTGCACACCAATATTATTTTCCTTTTTTTTTTCCGAACTGATAAATCGAGGTGATAAGTGAAATGTATATTTATATTATTTCTACCAATTGATTGAAAGCACAACCATGTAAAACAACCCATCCAAATTTTGTATGAGAAATCACAGGTGAATCACATATTGATCCATTTTCCTCGTGATTATTACAGAAAGCACAAAGGATTTGATCGAGTTTAGCAAAATATCTCTTCTTTTCAAATTGACCGAGTTTAGCAAAATACCAAAAGTTATTACATATTCTAGCATATTTTAAGAGACTATTTTAAAAATAACCCCTAATCAATACAATCTTTTATTATTTAAACATCCTAAAATATCATTTATATACATTTCCCCATCCCAATTAATTACTAATGCTTAAAAAAATAAAGACTTATTTTTTAAAATGAAATAAATTTATTTCATTATGCGTATTTATTTTCTTAAGATTAGAAGGCTTTTATCATATAATTTTTTTATAACGGAAAAAAAATTCTCAGTAAGTTGAGGAATTACGTTGTTTTGTTTTTCTTTTTTTCTTTTCCAAATAAAAGTAATAATATTTAATAACAAATAATAATAATGATTAGAATAATAATCATTTTTATTATATAATTGATATTGACATTTTTATTATTGATATTGACATTTTTAATAATAATAATAATAATAATAATTAATTAATAATGATTAATTTAATAATAAATTAACAACAATAGTAATAAATGTTACATATGTAAATTTAAATTTAATACTCACTATATGCATAATTACAATAGTCCAAACACTTGATAAATATCAAATCTAGAGACCAAACATTTAAAAAATAATAATTATTATATGCCATTTAAGTGAAAATAAATGGTATACTAAAATTATTTTTTAAATATTTGATATGTATTTGAATTGACAACGTATTTGGATTATTTTTAGATTATACTTATAGTATGATATTTAATTTGAATTTAGACATTGTGCTATTTATTATTTTTATTAAGTTATTATTATTCTTATTATAATAGTAATGATAACTATCATTATTATTTATATTTTTGTCTTTATTTTTTTTGCATTAAATATAGTTATTTTATATTGTTTTTATTCAAAAAACTTGAAAATAAAAAGAAAAAAAGATTATGCCTACTCTGTTTTTACTTTATTTTTTTAAAAAAAACATTCAATCTTAAGTTTAAGACTATTTTTCTAAAAACTAACTTAAATGATATATTTAAAATTAACATAATTAAATGCTATTTTTTAAAAAAATGAACTTATGTTAAGGCCAAAATTCATTATATTAGTTCATAGAATATGTGCAATGAAGTCAATTGATAAGTGCGATTTTTACACTTAATTTGATATATGATTAAGAGTGTTTTTGTAGTGATTACTGGAAAAGATTACGCGTTTTGGTATATATTTGTATATTTCATGAATCTAGATCCAAATGCATAAAAGTTGAGGAAATATGCTATAATTGATGAAAAAGGACCAAACCGAGCTAACACGTGGAAGATATGACCAAATCTCGAGTTTGAAGAAAATTCAGCATTGGCGATCGATCTTGGAGTTCACGCTGATCGATCGCGGATGTTCAGATTTTGAAAAATAAGAGGCAGAATGTTATGGCGATCAATCGCCGCTTATTGCCGATTGATCGCCGAACCCGAAAATTTCAAAATTTTGTTTCCTTCTTGGTTATTTTGTGTCCAAACTCTACCAAACTCCTCCACACTATTTATGGGATGATGCTAGACAAAATTGAGGGACTCTTAGCTCATAATTTACCCTACAAACTCAGCCACCATCACTCTCCTTGATCGCAAACCATCCATACACCATAACCATTGAAGAGAAGACACATCGGAAGAGACGGGACGACGGAGCAACGCAAGGAGTCAAAGCCTCTCATTATTTCCGTATTTCTAACTTTGTTTGTTTCTATTTGATTTCTTTATGCTTTTGATGTTGAAAAACATGATTTTGCATTTGATTTTGAATATGTTTCTAGGCTAAGTTTTGTTGTCAAGACTTAGGGGATCCCAAGTTTTGAACCCACAATTTTAATTAAGTTTTGATTGATTCTTACAAATTCTTTGAGTTTAATTTGTTGTGTTCATGCTTTCAATGGATTAATATCATTGATTGATTATTTATTGCAATTGAGTTGACCATAGGAGATTGTGATACGATATATTAAATTAAACCGTGGATTTCAGACTGATATCGAGAGATGAAGTCAATTACACGTGTGATAGCTATAGATATCTAGTAATCGAAAGCTAGAAGTTTTCATAAATCAACTTACAATATTGAGTGTTAAATAAGCGCATGATCATTGCCTTGTTGCATCTTAGTATTAGACTTGTTGTAACCGACCAAGGTATAACAAGTGCATTAAGAAAACTCGTCACCTTAGAACGTTTGAATTTAATTCTTAACTATAGGCGAATTGTGGGGGATTGCATGGGTGATCCGAAAGTCTTGATAATTGTTTCTTTTGATTCTTATTCTTATTCATCACTGTTTGCTTGGGTTAATTATTGAGTTAATTTGTCACTTTAGTTAATTAATCATAACTAGTTATCGTAGACTAAATATAGTTAAACTAGTGGAGTTTGGTAATTATTTCCTAGTCCTCGTGGGATCATTATACTAAAACTTGATACCGTGTACTTGCGGTACACAATCACTACACTGAAAAATACTGTTTAAATAAATATCGATCAAGTTTTTCTTCTGTGGAATTGAATCGTTTCTTTAGCACCAACAAAAGTTTTTCTTGAAAATGAGTTCAATTAGTAAGATAAGAATGAATCATAGTAGTTGTCTCTATTCCATGATGATTTAAGCTCACTATGCATGTCAACTTGAGTTTTGATGATTGTAAGACTTGTTTGTGAATATCTTGTTTTGAGTAGCATGTCTAAGATGAAGGATATTTTGAGCACATTTGAGTCTTAATCTTGTGAATTGCATTTGTAGTAGTAAAAATCTTTGTGAACTTGATAAATTGTTTTGAGCATCTTAGAGTACCTTAGAACCTATTTGATGATGACACTTTGAGCCGAAATTTTATAGTTATGAACTTGACATGGAAATGATTTAGGCGATCTTTGGACCGTTTGAGCCTTTCAAGCTTACCATTATATATATATCAATCTCTAGTGTCCCATTTTGAGCCTAATTGTGATGACCAGGGATTATAGATGTTAATCCCGTAGTGTTAAAAATCCCTAAAGTTGTTTTACGTAGCGATTTGGAGTTTAATCGCGATGTTGGGCCTTCTGGGCTCGTCTATTTGAGTAGTTGGGATCGATGGATCTCGAGGTTGAGATCGTATTCTCATTTGGGTGAAAAACCTATGAGTTGGGTTTTTAGTGTGTCTCGGGATCTCGGGTGCTGTGTGGGCACCGGTAGGGGGTTTTTGAGTTAGAGAGAGAATTTTTGAAAACAGATGATTTTTAATGAATCATGATGTATTTGTGGGGCTATTAGTATTTCGGGGTATTTTGCTATAAATACAAGTTGAACCCGAGATTTTTATTAAAATCCCATTTTAGCCCAACCCGCCTCCCTCTCTCTCTCTCCCGCCGATTCCCGATTTCTCCCCCAGCCCCGCTCACGAAAACGCCGCGCCCGCCGCCGTCCGGCCGCCGTTCGGCGCGTGCGACCTACCCACGGCTTCTTCTCGTCCAGGCGCTCCTTTCCCCTCCGGCAATTTGAAGTTTGGTCGCGTTTCTCGTTCGGATTTTGGCAGAAAGCGGCGATCCCCAAATTCTAGGGTTTATCGATTTTGGTCGATTTTCCTTCCGATTTTCGTTTGGGTAACGTTCTTTACCTCTTTTTCGTCCCTCTCATGTAATTCCCTGCTATATTTGGTGGATTTGTGTTCGAATTTAAAGAACTATAAGGGTTCGAATTTAAGGGCTCGTTTGGTTCGAAAATTGAGGGCTTTGAATTCGAAAATTGGGGGTTTTTGGCATGAAGATGATGATTCTTGTTGTTATTCGATTTATTCATGTTTAAATGAATTATGGTTTTTAATTTGGGTTCGATTTGCGAGATAAGGGTTCGAAAATGTGTAGGGTATCCTTGAACAATTTTCGTTGTTGTCTCATTCGTTCCCCTCCCTACATGTACCCTGCCCCGGGTCTTTTTAAAGGTTAATTGTCGTGTGTTGACAATATGTTGAGGGTTATGGGTGTGCTTGAGCATGGGTTGCATGTTCGTAAATAATCGTGAATTATTTATCGTGTTAGCACATCATTCCTCGGGGCATGGAACTCGAGCAAGGTTTGGCTCGGACTTTGAGGATTTAAGGTACGTTTAGCGTACGAGCATAGCTTAAATGATGTTTTACAAGTATGATGCATGATTTAAAATACATGAAATGTTTTACTATGATGGCACCGCGACTTGGTTACGTTATGTTGAATTACATGGTGAAATGCTTGGTGCCGCTATGAAGCGAGCAAATGATGGGTGTGGTCGCTACGGAGCGAACACCAGTAGTATGACGCTACTTTGAAGTAAGAAATGAAAATGTGGTGTTGATTAGATATCTAGGATATCTGTATTTTATTCCCTATTGGTAATGAATAGGAACAGAGACGTAGTTAATCAGAGAAGTGATTAACTAGTATCGGAAGTTAAGGAAGTCTCAATATGATATCTAGAATTATGATAATTGCTAGATAAAGAAAGATGTTATGAAATGTTGTTAATTCGAAACTGGTTAGGGTTAACCAATATGATGATTAACTGCATATTCAAGATTTGATGATTTATCTGTTTTGAGAACAGGGTCATTACAGGGGTACGCTAGGATGAGGATGATACCATCCAGGAAGTGTCACATATGTTCCACAATATTTACATTTTTGTAAATTATGTATTATGTCTTTATGATTATGAATTGTGGAATTGGTATGCTCACCCCGTTGGGGGCTGTCTCTGTTGGGACAGGTGGACAGGTACATCGATGGCTTTGGAGATGAGCTCGAGCTGTTGATTGGATGTACTCCCAGGATCGTGGTACCAGGGCTTGATGGAGCACGGTATCGTATAGAGTACCTATATATATATATACACCCATGATGGTTATACACATGATTATGATGCTCGCATGTGAGCACGATGGTACTTGTATATGGGTTGTATATAAAGGCATGAGCCTTTCTCTCTTTCATTTGAGGTTGCATGCAATTAGAGGTCAAATTGCTAGAATGATATGAGAGTCATTGGTGTATTATGTGGGTGTTGAAACCCACTTTTGTCGTCATATGTGTGGTGTCTTCCCTGGCTGGGAATTTACTTGTATTACTGCTTTCTGATGAGTATTATGTGTTCCCTGGCCGGGAATTATGTTATGTGTTGTACTTTTATTTCGGGATAGCTCTATTTATGGGGAGACTCTGCCCAAATTTTTATAAAAGTCCACAATGTAAAAAGTGGTGTGAAGGGCGAACTCTATGAGTCTCTTGTTGTTAGGATGATGAACTTATAACATTGTATGTTGAAGAAAACTTTGTAATTGCCATTCAATGGTAAAGTATCATCTGAGTTCCCGAATGATTTTATGGAAAGCATGTGCCACACATAATGATTAATACACTAATCAAGGGTTAAGTATTTGGGGTCCTTACATTAGTGGTATCAGAGCAGTGGTTGCTCATTGGGGCTGTTGAGGGCCTAGGAAGTTATTGATAGCACATATTTATGCATGATGGCATTAATGTTATACGACATGACTAATTGTTTATGTGCTTATATGATATGAAAAGTGGTATTGCTAACCATTGTGGTTGCAGGAATCGTGTGGAACACGATAGGATGGCATTAATAGCGATGTCTAACACTCTATATGCTACGTGCCAAGGAACCTGATTTTGGAAGAAAATCAGGGAAAAGAAAGATATGATGTATTGTCTGATGACAGACTGGGTAGACAACCGACAGTGGAATACTTCGGTATGGTCTCAATTATTATTGAATATACTAATGCGTTTGTTCATGTAATGTTCAAGCAAGGAAGGTGCGTAAGAAACGTACGGGCATCAAACGGTAACATATTCTTAAACTATGACTTTGCATTGATTGCATAAGTAAAGATGATATGATGTTTATGATGATGATTATGATAAGTAAGTTAAGATGATGATGTTTATGATAAGTAAAGATGATATGATGTTTATGATGATGATTATGATAAGTAAGTTAAGATGATGATGTTTATGATAAGTAAAGATGATATGATGTTTATGATGATGATTATGATAAGTAAGTTAAGATGATGATGTTTATGATAAGTAAAGATGATATGATGTTTATGATGATGATTATGATAAGTAAGTTAAGATGATGATGTTTATGATGAGTAAAGATGATATGATGTTTACGATGATGTTTACGATGATGATGATTATGACGATGTTTATGATGACGTATATGAGAGTGGGTAAGATGCCCCTGTGGTAAGATGCCACACAATGTTTATGATATGGCAAGACGCCATATGATTGGGTAAGATGCCCCTGTGGTAAGATGCCACACAGTGTTTATGATATGGTAAGACGCCATATGATTGGGTAAGATGCCCATGTGGTAAGATGCCACACGATGATTATATTATGTGGTAAGACGCCACAGGGTAAGATGCCCATATGGTAAGAGGCCATACGATGTTATTATGTGGTAAGACGCCACAGGGTAAGATGCCCATATGGTAAGAGGCCATACGATGTTATTATGTGGTAAGACGCCACAGGGTAAGATGCCCATATGGAAGAGGCCATACGATGTTATTATGTGGTAAGACGCCACAGGGTAAGATGCCCATATGGTAAGAGGCCATACGATGTTATTATGTGGTAAGACGCCACAGGGTAAGATGCCCATATGGTAAGAGGCCATACGATGTTATTATGTGGTAAGACGCCACAGGGTAAGATGCCCATATGGTAAGAGGCCATACAATGTTATTATGTGGTAAGACGCCACGGGGTAAGATGCCCATATGGTAAGAGGCCATACGATGTTATTATGTGGTAAGACGCCACGGGGTAAGATGCCCATATGGTAAGAGGCCATACGATGTTATTATGTGGTAAGACGCCACGGGGTAAGATGCCCATATGGTAAGAGGCCATACGATGTTATTATGTGGTAAGACGCCACGGGGTAAGATGCCCATATGGTAAGAGGCCATACGATGTTATTATGTGGTAAGACGCCACGGGGTAAGATGCCCATATGGTAAGAGGCCATACGATGTTATTATGTGGTAAGACGCCACGGGGTAAGATGCCCATATGGTAAGAGGCCATACGATGTTATTATGTGGTAAGACGCCACAGGGTAAGATGCCCATATGGTAAGAGGCCATACGATGTTATTATGTGGTAAGACGCCACGGGGTAAGATGCCCATATGGTAAGAGGCCATACGATGTTATTATGTGGTAAGACGCCACGGGGTAAGATGCCCATATGGTAAGAGGCCATACGATGTTATTATGTGGTAAGACGCCACGGGGTAAGATGCCCATATGGTAAGAGGCCATACGATGTTATTATGTGGTAAGACGCCACGGGGTAAGATGCCCATATGGTAAGAGGCCATACGATGTTATTATGTGGTAAGACGCCATAGGGTAAGATGCCCATATGGTAAGAGGCCATACGATGTTATTATGTGGTAAGACGCCACAGGGTAAGATGCCCATATGGTAAGAGGTCATACGATGTTATTATGTGGTAAGACGCCACGGGGTAAGATGCCCATATGGTAAGAGGCCATACGATGTTATTATGTGGTAAGACGCCACAGGGTAAGATGCCCATATGGTAAGAGGCCATACGATGTTATGATGTGGTAAGACGCCACGGGGTAAGATGCCCATATGGTAAGAGGCCATACGATGTTATTATGTGGTAAGACGCCACAGGGTAAGATGCCCATATGGTAAGAGGCCATACAATGTTATTATGTGGTAAGATGCCACAGGGTAAGATGCCCATGTGCATGAATATGAACCAGGGAAAATGAAAAGAAGTTAATGAATAACCAGCAAGCTTACTCAACTATGATTTCGTACATTTACTGTTATAGTTATAAGATGATGATGCTATAAGATGATGATGCTTATATGATGATGATGTATAAGATGATGATGCTTATATGATGATGATGTATAAGATGATGATGCTATAAGATGATGATGCTTATATGATGATGATGTATAAGATGATGATGCTTATATGATGATGATGTATAAGATGATGATGCTATAAGATGATGATGCTTATATGATGATGATGTATAAGATGATGATGCTTATATGATGATGATGTATAAGATGATGATGCTATAAGATGATGATGCTTATATGATGATGATGTATAAGATGATGATGCTTATATGATGATGATGTATAAGATGATGATGCTATAAGATGATGATGCTTATATGATGATGATGTATAAGATGATGATGCTTATAAGATGATGATGTATAAGATGATGATGCTATAAGATGACGATGCTTATGTGATGACGATGTTATAAGATGATGATATTTATGAAATGATGATGCTCATATGATGAAGATGTTATAAGATGGTGATAATTATAAGATGATGATTTTAATCATTCATGTCAAGAATTAATGACTATATGCATGGCTATGAAACAGGGACATTGGAGTGTCCAGGGTGTATAGGCATTAGAGGAATGTTGGGTAAAGACCCACTACTCTATTGATTTTCTTCCCACAGTATGGTATGCCGTGCGGAAACGTCCATCTTATTGGTAGGTTTGAGGTGAACCTAGAGAGGCAGCGACTAGTTTGTCTGCCGTGTGTATGCAGCACCAAGAGGGGCTTGTTAGAGCCGTTATACTGCTCGTAGGAACCAAGTGGCAAATCGTAAGGTGATACGATGTGGATTGTGGTGGACTCTAGTAGTCACCATGTCATCAAGGTTGAGGTTGTGCATACCTCACTGAAACTTGTATACGTTATGTTTAATCTTGGTGAGACTTGTCTGTGACAGCTCATGATATTGGAGTACCAACAAGAGAGTCATCAAGTCGTCGTTGATTCGATCTGGGAATCCATGTATTTGGGATGCAATGGGTTTATTGCATGTCCTTTCAAGTTTGAAACTCTGAGGAGTCTCGATTGTTTGTTTATGACCAGGATGTAGTTCTTGGGATATCCAGAGGTGGACATCTTATGAGATATCTTTTGTGTGAATCTGTGGCCGTGAGTTGCCCAATTTGAGTTGCAATGATGCGACTGCTCCTTCGACAGAGGAGGTTTGAAAGTGGAAACCAAGTTTGGTGTGTGTACACCGTGGAATACTAGTGTTTCCCTCGTAACGATGTATGTTAGACATCGTGAGTCATGATAAGAGATGTCATTGAATGATATCTACGATAGAATCGGGAGCGATTCGAATCCTTGCAGTTTCAGTTGACTGACTGCTTTTGGATTATTAGCGTTGAGTTGTGCTGACGCTCTTTGACGTTATGATGGATTTGGAAGTCTACTCCACTCCATAGTTTGACACGAGGTCAACGTTCTCACGGTTGAGGTGTCATTAGGATGCGTTCATACTAATTGTGTTAGAACTAAGGATGACTGTCCGATTTACAGCCGTAAGTATTGGTTGTTTTGCAGTCAGGAAGGCTGACTTTTAGGATGACCCGCATTGAGGTACGTTTTGCCTCTTGGGTAATATGTTGGTTTTGGTAAAGTCGCTCTGTTTCAGAGTTTGATGTGAGATAAGTATCCTCGCGTTTGTTAAGACGATCCCGATATGGTCAAGAATGGAAGTTATGGCTTCATGTTGTTGTGTAGCCTGGGTGTTATGTAATACACCGGTGCTAATTTCGAGGACGAAATTCTTTTAGTGGGGGATATTGTGATGACCAGGGATTATAGATGTTAATCCCGTAGTGTTAAAAATCCCTAAAGTTGTTTTACGTAGCGATTTGGAGTTTAATCGCGATGTTGGGCCTTCTGGGCTCGTCTATTTGAGTAGTTGGGATCGATGGATCTCGAGGTTGAGATCGTATTCTCATTTGGGTGAAAAACCTATGAGTTGGGTTTTTAGTGTGTCTCGGGATCTCGGGTGCTGTGTGGGCACCGGTATGGGGTTTTTGAGTTAGAGAGAGAATTTTTGAAAACAGATGATTTTGAATGAATCATGATGTATTTGTGGGGCTATTAGTATTTCGGGGTATTTTGCTATAAATACAAGTTGAACCCGAGATTTTTATTAAAATCCCATTTTAGCCCAACCCGCCTCCCTCTCTCTCTCTCTCCCGCCGATTCCCGATTTCTCCCCCAGCCCCGCTCACGAAAACGCCGCGCCCGCCGCCGTTCGGCGCGTGCGACCTACCACAGCTTCGTCTCGTCCAGGCGCTCCTTTCCCCTCCGGCAATTTGAAGTTTGGTCGCGTTTCTCGTTCGGATTTTGGCAGAAAGCGGCGATCCCCAAATTCTAGGGTTTATCGATTTTGGTCGATTTTCCTTCCGATTTTCGTTTGGGTAACGTTCTTTACCTCTTTTTCGTCCCTCTCATGTAATTCCCTGCTATATTTGGTGGATTTGTGTTCGAATTTAAAGAACTATAAGGGTTCGAATTTAAGGGCTCGTTTGGTTCGAAAATTGAGGGCTTTGAATTCGAAAATTGGGGGTTTTTGGCATGAAGATGATGATTCTTGTTGTTATTCGATTTATTCATGTTTAAATGAATTATGGTTTTTAATTTGGGTTCGATTTGCGAGATAAGGGTTCGAAAATGTGTAGGGTATCCTTGAACAATTTTCGTTGTTGTCTCATTCGTTCCCCTCCCTACATGTACCCTGCCCCGGGTCTTTTTAAAGGTTAATTGTCGTGTGTTGACAATATGTTGAGGGTTATGGGTGTGCTTGAGCATGGGTTGCATGTTCGTAAATAATCGTGAATTATTTATCGTGTTAGCACATCATTCCTCGGGGCATGGAACTCGAGCAAGGTTTGGCTCGGACTTCGAGGATTTAAGGTACGTTTAGCGTACGAGCATAGCTTAAATGATGTTTTACAAGTATGATGCATGATTTAAAATACATGAAATGTTTTACTATGATGGCACCGCGACTGGTTACGTTATGTTGAATTACATGGTGAAATCCTTGGTGCCGCTATGAAGCGAGCAAATGATGGGTGTGGTCGCTACGGAGCGAACACCAGTAGTATGACGCTACTTTGAAGTAAGAAATGAAAATGTGGTGTTGATTAGATATCTAGGATATCTGTATTTTATTCCCTATTGGTAATGAATAGGAACAGAGACGTAGTTAATCAGAGAAGTGATTAACTAGTATCGGAAGTTAAGGAAGTCTCAATATGATATCTAGAATTATGATAATTGCTAGATAAAGCAAGATGTTATGAAATGTTGTTAATTCGAAACTGGTTAGGGTTAACCAATATGATGATTAACTGCATATTCAAGATTTGATGATTTATCTGTTTTGAGAACAGGGTCATTACAGGGGTACGCTAGGATGAGGATGATACCATCCAGGAAGTGTCACATATGTTCCACAATATTTATATTTTTGTAAATTATGTATTATGTTTTTATGATTATGAATTGTGGAATTGGTATGCTCACCCCGTTGGAGGCTGTCTCTGTTGGGACAGGTGGACAGGTACATCGATGGCTTTGGAGATGAGCTCGAGCTGTTGATAGGAGCACGGTATCGTATAGAGTACCTATATATATATATACACCCATGATGGTTATACACATGATTATGATGCTCGCATGTGAGCACGATGGTACTTGTATATGGGTTGTATATAAAGGCATGAGCCTTTCTCTCTTTCATTTGAGGTTGCATGCAATTAGAGGTCAAATTGCTAGAATGATATGAGAGTCATTGGTGTATTATGTGGGTGTTGAAACCCACTTTTGTCGTCATATGTGTGGTGTCTTCCCTGGCTGGGAATTTACTTGTATTACTGCTTTCTGATGAGTATTATGTGTTCCCTGGCCGGGAATTATGTTATGTGTTGTACTTTTATTTCGGGATAGCTCTATTTATGGGGAGACTCTGCCCAAATTTTTATAAAAGTCCACAATGTAAAAAGTGGTGTGAAGGGCGAACTCTATGAGTCTCTTGTTGTTAGGATGATGAACTTATAACATTGTATGTTGAAGAAAACTTTGTAATTGCCATTCAATGGTAAAGTATCATCTGAGTTCCCGAATGATTTTATGGAAAGCATGTGCCACACATAATGATTAATACACTAATCAAGGGTTAAATATTTGGGGTCCTTACACTAATTGAAAAAGAATGGAGTATTTTTAACATACTATTAGCCTCATTATACCCACCTTTATGAGTCTGAATTGAAAGAATTCATCCTACCTAAAGGGAGTATAATGATTCTCATTAGATGCACATAAATTGCTATATTTTGATGAGCTATTGTTGAAAAATTGATGAATGGGAAAATAAAAAGGTAGATAAAGCTTTGTGAAAAATGACTAAATAAGACCCAAAGTGGCCAAGGCTAAAAGAAATAAAAGAGAAGCTCAATTTAGTGCTAAAAAGATGAACATTACATGCTTATACTATCTTCTTTGTGCTATCCAATCTTTTTTTTTGAAGCCAACACCTAGGCCTAACATTACAAGCTTAAAAAGACCTATTGATCCAAGTCTAGAGAGTGACTACATTAGTGGAGTTTGGTAATTATTTCCTAGTCCTCGTGGGATCGACAATCCGTACTTTTCATATCATTATACTAAACCTTGACACCGTGCACTTGCGGTACGCAATCGCTACACTGAAAAATACTGTTTAAATAAATAGCGGTCAAGTTTTTGGCGCCGTTGCCGGGGACTAGTTTTAATATATCAAATGAGATTAGTTGACTGTAGTTTAGTCATTCATTTTTCTTAGTTTTCGAGTTTTTCCATTCTCTCTACTCTTCTGCTGTTTGTGTTCTTTTTGGTTGATTGTTACAGGTTGTTATCTCCTGGTGCATGCTAAGGAGTAGCAAGCCTACACTTGATCCTTTTGATCCCGAGATCGAACGCATCTATCAAAGGAGGCTAAGACAAGCAAGAGCACACATGGCTAATAACGAGGAGATTCCAGTACCACCAGTTGCAAGATCACTCATGGACTACGCCACCCTGAATTCCATGGATCATTGTCGAGTATCACGAGACCAACCATACAGGCTAACAATTTTGAGATCAAGCATGCTATCATACAGATGATCCAACATTTGGTCCAAGTTTGGGGAGCAGCTACTGACGATCCAAATTCCCACATCTCCAACTTCTTGGAGATTTGTGATACATTCAAGCATAATGACGTTACTGACGACGCCATCAGGTTACGTTTGTTTCCATTTTCTTACGAGATAAAGCTAAATCTTGGTTACAATCGTTGCCTGCAGGTTCTATTACTACGTGGGATGGGATGTCGCAGTTGTTCTTGTCAAAATTCTTTCCACCATCTAAGACAGCCAAGATGCGCAATGACATCACTACTTTTGCCAATACGATCCAGAGACACTGTACGAAGCTTGGGAGCGCTTCAAAGATCTACTATGGAGATGCCCACATCATGGCCTCCCTATCTAGCTGCAGGTACAAATGTTTTATAATGGTTTATTTTCTGATAATTGTTCTATGATTGATGCAGCGTCAGGAGGAACTGTGATGAGGAAGACACCCGAGGAGGCTTATACGCTGTTGGAGGAGATGGCTGCTAATAGCTGTCAATGGCAGTCCGACGGGAACGTGCCAAAGAAGCAAGCCGGAGTGCATCATGTGAGTGAAGTCACTGCCCTAGCTGCCCAGTTGGAAGTACTGGACAAGAAGATCGATAGTTTGAGCATGCATGCAATGCAAGTTCAAATTGTTACATGCGAGATTTGCCAAGGAGGACATCCAAGCACTGAATGCCAAGTAGGTAACCCTTTCGTTACAATTAATGAAGCTGTTAATTTTGTAGGGAACCGACCACCATCGACCTACCCTTACCAAAATACGTACAATACGGGGCCGAAGAACTATCCCCAACCACCATTGGGGTATGCACCAAAGCCAAGCATGGAGAAGATCTTAACCAAGTTCATATCGTCAGCTGAAACAAGGATGAACAATCACGAGGCGTCGATAAAGAACTTGGAAGTCCAAGTGGTACAGCTAGCAAAGATCGTAGCCGAACGAGCACAAGGAGCTCTTCCTAGTGACACTGAGACAAATCCTAGGGAGCAACTCCATGCCATAATGTTGAGGAGAGGAAAGGAGGTCGATGAGAAGAAGGATGTAAGCGTTGAGTTAAAAGGCGAGGCAGACATCAAGCAAGAAGAGGGACAAACACGAGACAAAGGTAAGTCTACTAAGACGCCTACACCCATCACACCTGCTAAGGTAGATATCCCACTCCCATTCCCCGCTGCATATAAGAGAGCAAAGTTAGATGCTAAATTTGCTAAGTTTTTAGATTTGATAAAGAATCTCCATATTGTGATGCCTTTCATTGATGCTATTCGGCACATGCCGAATTATGCTAAGTTTTTAAAGGAGATTCTGTCAAAAAAGCGGAAACTGGGAGAGCATGAGATGTTAAACTTAACTGAGGAGTGTTCTGCTGTCATTCAAAATGATTCACCTCCAAAGTTAAAGGATCCAGGGAGTTTCACTATACCTTGCAAAATCAATTCTAAATCTTTTAATAAATCTTTATGTGATTTGGGGTCAAGTGTCAATTTAATGCATTTGTCTGTGTACAGGAATCTAGGTTAGAAGAACTCAAAGCAATCAATGTTTCACTGCATATGGCGGACTAGT
Source organism: Haberlea rhodopensis (assembly GCA_907163345.1). NCBI lineage: Eukaryota > Viridiplantae > Streptophyta > Magnoliopsida > Lamiales > Gesneriaceae > Haberlea > Haberlea rhodopensis. The sequence goes on along the minus strand of CAJQUN010000522.1, from coordinate 314,709 downwards.
CCATCAAGTACCCTCATGGGATAGTGGAGGATGTATCGGTCAATGTTGATAAATTCACCATTCTGGTGGATTTTCTCGTGTTGGACATAACTGAAGATGCAGACATGCCTCTGATTCTAGGAAGATCTTTCCTAGCTACTGAAAGGGCATTGATTGATGTCCAAGAAGGGAAGTTGATCCTCCGAGTAGGGGGGATCAAGTTACTTTTGACATGTTCAAAGCTTTGAACACTACACACACTGAGCACCGATATTTTAGTATCAATATAATTGATACACTGTCTGTTGATGCGATGCAGGTTAAGATCTAGAAGAAGGTGGAGTTCACAACGAAGGCCCATCAAAGAGGAGGCAAATTCCTTGAAGGTGACTTAGTTCAAATGAATAGGAAAAAGATGCGACTATTTCCATGGAAGTCTGACGCACCATGGGCTGGACAGTTCAAAGTTGTCGAGGTTCTACAAGTCGATACCTTCAAACTGAGAGATGACCACGGGGCACTATTCACGGTGAAAGAAAAGTGGTTACGACGTTACCAGATGGCGGACGAAAAATCGTCCCACACTGGCCCTTGCGGCACTTGAGCTTACATGGTAAAAAGTCCATCTTGGTACTATAAATCAAGAACTTTTTCTTATCCTTTTGCTTTGTTTTTGGTTTGTTTTGGTTTGTTTTTGTTTTGCTTTTGTTTTGATTATGGTGAGAGACTCCATGCGTACTGTGATCTGCCAACACTATACCCCATGAGCTAATGAGGAATTGGACAACGATTACTGACGGTTGTTGTAAAAGGTAAATGCTTTGTCTCATTTTCCATGCCTAGTACATTGAGGACAATGCATGAATTAAGTTTGGTGGAGTGTATTACTGTGTCATGCTTCTTCTTTGGAATTGGATCGTTTCTTTAGCACCAACAAAATATTTTCTTGAAAATGAGTTCAATTAGTAAGATAAGAATAAATCATAGTAGTGATCTCTATTCCATGATGATATTAATCTCACTATGCATGTCAACTTGAATTTTGATGATTGTAAGACTTGTTTGTGAATATCTTGTTTTGAGTAGCATGTCTAAGATGAAGGATATTTTGAGCACATTTGAGTCATAATCTTGTGAATTGCATTTGTAGTAGTAAAAATCTTTGTGAACTTGATAAATTGTTTTGAGCATCTTAGAGTACCTTAAAATCTATTTGATGATGACACTTTGAGGCGAAATTTTATAGTTATGAACTTGACTTGGAAATGATTTAGCCGATCTTTGGACCGTTTGAGCCTTTCAAGCTTACCATGATATATATCAATCTCTAGTGTCCCATTTTGAGCCTAATTGAAAAAGAATGGTGTATGTTTAACATACTATTAGCCCCTATACCCACCTTTATGAGCCGAAATTGAAAGAATTCATCCTTACCTAAAGGGAGTGTAATGATTCTCATTAGATGCACATAAATTGCTATATTTTGATGAGCTATTGTTGAAAAATTGATGAATGAGAAAAGAAAAAGATAGATAAAGCCTTGTGAAAAAATGACTAAATAAGACCCAAAGTGGCCAATGCTAAAAGAAAAAGAAGAGAAGATCAATTTAGTGCTAAAAAGATGAACATTACATGCTTATACGATCTTCTTTGTGCTATCCTATCTTTTCTTTGAAGCCAACACCTAGGCCTAACATTACAAGCTTAAAAAGACCTATTGATCCAAGTCTAGGGAGTGACTACATTAGTGGAGTTTGGTAATTATTTCCTAGTCCTCGTGGGATCGACAATCCGTACTTTTCATATCACTATACTAAACCTTGACACCGTGCACTTGCGGTACGCAATCGCTACACTGAAAAATACTGTTTAAAAAAAAGCGATCATCAATGAGTCCCAACTATGATTTGAGCCCTTTTATCTCGAAAATAATTGTTTTTAAATCTTCTTAAATTAAGAACCCTAAGAGCCAGCGGGCCCCTATAACAAGGAAAGAAAAGCAGAGGAGGTTAGTCCAAAAATTGAATAATGCGCGTGCTATAAAGAATAACAAGCAGGGCAATGTCAACCTCTCAAAAAGTCCTCATCCTGTGGTTGATCGAGCGTGTTCCGAATTCAGTAATTCTATATCAGATAATAATATCAGAAATAACTTGCTTGAAGCTGAATCTATTTGGGACATCGGAGTTAAAATTGGTTTAGAGGAAGAAGGTAGAGATACATAGATGATTAATGATCTTGTTGATATGGAAATGAGGGACCTAGCTCAGGGAGTCCGTGAGTTGGAAAATTATAATCGTTTGATTGAAGAGAATCAAGTTAATCAATGATTATAGTGAGCTACAATATTCGTGGGATAGGGGAATAAAAAAAAAGAGTTAAGATAATTAGTAGCCAAAGAAAATGTGGATATGTTATGTGTGCAGGAAACAGAGGCAGAGGATATTTTCAAAGTTATGTGCCATAGTATATGGGGTGATGTTGATTTTGATTGGGTTTTCTCGGGTTCGATTAGCAGAGCTGATGGGCTGTTGACTGTGTGGAATAAAAGAGTTTTTCAGTTAGAGGACAAATGAGAAGAGAGTGGGTTTCTTACGGTTTTTGGGAAATGGGGTGTAGAGATAATTCAATGTGCTATTGTCAACGTTTATTCTCGGTGTGATTTGGGTGGTAAGAAAGATCTATGAAGTTATTTGAGTAACCTTATGTCTCTAAGCAGTATTAATAAGTGGTGCTTAGCTGGAGACTTTAATGCGATTCGTGATGTTTCAGAAAGAAGAGGGATTGGAGTATCAGATCTTTCGAAAATTTAGGATTTTAACAATTTTATTGTCGGATCAGATCTCTTAGAATTGCCTTTGGCTCGAAGAAAGTTTACTTGGTTTAGACCGAACAGAAAATGCGCAAGCAAGTTGGATAGACTTCTCTTGACTGAAAGTTGGTTAGAGGAATGGAATGATTTGACACAGTGGGGTTTAGAAAGAACATTATCAGACCATTGCCCCATAATGCTCAAAAATCAATTATTGAATTGGGGGCTAAAGCCTTTTAAAGTTCTCGATTGTTGGATGCAACATCCCTGTTTTGCGAAATTTGTGGAAGATGAATGGCTAAAGTTGCATCACCAAGGTTGGGCTATGTTTCTATGAAGGAGAAGTTGAAAGACCTTAAACAGAAATTAAAGGATTGAAATATAACTCAATTTGGTTATGTAGATACCCGGATCCAGAATTCTAAAGCTGTTATTGAGTCTTTGGATAGCAAGGAAGAAAATATAGGGATTTCAAACGACGAGGCAGTCAGGAAGAAAATAGCTTGGGTCGAACTAAATCTCAGTTTGAAGATGAAGGATCCTATTGTTTCAGAAAGCAAGGACTATGTGGATTCAGGAGTGATCGCGATTTATTTTAAACAATAAAATATCAAAGCAGTGCGATTATACCGCAAGTGCACACTGTCAAATTTTAGTATAGATAGGAAGAATACGGATTGTCGAACCCACGGGGACTAACAAGCAATTATCAAATAAGACTTCTTTAAACTATATTTAACCTACGATAATTAATTAATAAACTAACTAATAACTAAATTAAACTACTCTAATCCAACCAAAACAGTCGACGATCACGAGAAAAGTCCACAAGAAAGAATTATCAAGATAATGATTCACCTAACCAAACTCTTACAATTTTTTTCTCCATACATCTCTAAGGTGACGGGTTTTCTAAATTTATTCAATATACTCTCTCGAGCTATATTAAATCTAACATTAAATTGCAACAAGTAACTCTCGTTCACGTATTTAACAATTTGATATTGAATGCGCTTTATGAAAACCACTAACTCTAGATTAACCTAAAGCTATCACTCGTATGTGATTTTATCTCTCGATCTAATCTTTAACACACGGCATGAATTATTATATCGTATTATAATATTATCTTTCGATCTCAATTACAATAAATTATCATTCAAAGGGGATCAATCCTTCAAAAGCATTAAGAACAATAACACATGCACATAGAAGATGTATGAATTCAATCTCAATATCAATAGGAAAAATTATGTTATTGATATCTCTCAATCATCAAAAACACAACAAATCCAATTATTCATTCAAAACTAAAATAGAAAAGTAAAAGCCAACTCCCAAGTCGACTTCATTCGTTGATTCTCGATCCTTCCTCGCTTCTTTCTCGATCGCGCTTCTCGATTCTCTTATTGGCTTGTTCCAATTCCTAGGATGAAGAGGTAATGGTAAATGATGGTGATATGGAGTATGGATGAATGGAGGCCCTTCCTAGGGTGTAAAAGTGGTTGTTTAATCTGATTTTTCGTGTTTAATATATAGAGGGAAGGAATTATGCACTTCCTTGTTGGACACAAACTCTATAAGGAATTTATTTTTCAGAAAATTCTTCCGGCCGATTGATCGAGCAGATCTCGATCGAGTCATCCAGCAAGTTTGCTCGATCGATCGAGCAAACTTGCTGGATGACTCGATCGATCGAGATGGTTTCTCGATCGATCGAGCTTCGTTTTTATTTTTTATTTTTTCTTTTTCTTTTCTTCCTTTCCCGTCTTCGACGCGTTCGCTCGGTTTGGTCATTTTTCTTCATTTTTGGCTCATTTCCTCTACTTTTATGCATTTCAACATAGATTCCTGAAATATACAAATATATACCAAAAAGTATAAAATCGTCCATGAATCAATACGAAAATAAATAGAAAAATATATCTAAATAAGTGTCAAAACAACACTTATCAAGGAGGGTGATGTCAATTCTAGTTTTTTTCACAGTTGTATTAATAGAAACATAAAGAGGAATGAAATTGTGAGCTTAAACGTGTCTGGCCAGCAGTTGGAATCAGTTCAAGAGCTTAAAAGAGGTATTAGAGGAGCTTTTAAGGACATATTTTCTAAGCAACTAAGATTCCGCCCGAGGTTATGCAGTGAGGGATTTCAGAGATTACGAGTTGATGAGAATAATGTGTAGATATCCAAGTTCACTGAGGATGAAATCTTTTTAGCTGTTAGGGACTGTGATAGTGCAAAAAGCCTAGGGCCGGACGGGTACACTTTTCGTTTTATTAAGAGATTTTGGGATTTATTCAAGGGAGATGTTAAGTTAATTATGGATGAGTTTCATCGAAACTCTAGTTTCCCAAGAGGCTGCAATTCGTCCTTCATAGTATTGATCCCAAAGAAAGAGAATCCAACAGGCATTGATGATTTTCGACCTATCTCGTTAATCGGCTGTATCTACAAAATCATTACTAAAATTTTATCGAAAAGATTGAGCAGGGTTTTAGACAAAGTGATATTTATTAGTCAGTCGGCCTTTGTTGGTGGAAGACGTATTTTAGATGGTATTTTGATTGCCAATAAAGTGTTGGATGATTTGAAAATAATAAAAAAAGTGGTATCATCTTCAAAGCAGATTTCGAAAAAGCATATGACTCAGTTGATTGGAACTTCTTGTTACGAGTTATGGACGCAATGAATTTTGACTCACAATGGAGGAATTGGATCATGAAATGCATCTCTTCTGCTACGGCCTCAGTTTTGGTTAATGGCCGACCTTCTGAGTTCAGTTAGAAAGATGTTTGAGGCAAGGCGATCCATTGTCATCCTTTTTGTTTTTGTTAGTTGCGTAAGGATTGAGTGTTATGGTGAAACGAGCCTGTCAACTCGGGATGGGAGTGTCTATATTTCTCATCTACAGTTTGATGATGATGCGCTTTTTATGGGAGAGGCCTCTAGGGACAATGCATGGGCCTTGAAATGCTTACTCAGAAATTACGAGCAGGTGTCTAGTCTGAAAATAAATTTTCACAAGAGTACGCTTATTGAGATCAATGTGGATCACGAAGTTTTGGTTGATATGTGTGTGACGCTGCATTGCAAGGTGGGTTCAACTCCATTTAAATATTTAGGGTTGCCAATTGGGGATAGGTTTGCTATGTGTCAACCTTTGCTGGAGTCGGTGAAGCGCAGATTGAGTGGTTGTGGTCCTAAACAAGTGTCGTTTGGTGGCAGAATCACTTTGTTCAACTCGGTTCTTGCTTCATTGCCGATTTATTACCTATCATTTTTCCGAGCCCCAAAATCTATCTTGAAAGCCTTAACCAAAATACAGAAAAATTTCCTTTGGGGTGGTGTGGAGTGGGGAATAAAATAGCGTGTGTCAAGTGGTCTAAAGTGTGTGATTCAAGAGAAAATAGGGGTCTGTCGGTCAGAGATCTCAATTTTTTTAATTTAGCTCTGCTGGGAAAATGGGGTTAGGGGTTATCTATAGATCATAACAGGCTTTGGGGAAGAGTTTTGAAAGCTCGTTATGGGAATGAGAGTCAGGATTGGTTTGTGCAAATGGGTGGAGGGGGAGATAGGGGAAGGGTTCTTTGTGGTGGAGAGACTTGAAGAATAATATACTGGAGGGACATAACAATTTGTTTTGGTCGAGTATGGATAGAAAAGTGGGTAATGGCAGAAAAACAAGATTTTGGTTGGATGTGTGGGTAGGGGGAGAGAAGCTATCTTAGAAGTTCAATAGATTGTTTTCAATAGATAGGGTGAGGAATTATTTGATATCTGAGAGGGGTGAATGGATCAATGGTTTGTGGGTGTGGATTTGGGAATGGAGGAGGGAATTATTCGAGTGGGAGAAGTGTTTACTTAATGATCTTATTGTCTTCATTGACATGTACAACAAAGACCCTAGTTTGGATGACTCTTGGAGATGGAAACTAGATACCAATGGCTCCTACACAACAAAATCATCTTACAAATTTCCAAACAAAATAGGAGGGTGGAGGAATTATCTACTAAGGACAAAGCTTTAAGGCTAATTTGGAACCCGATGATACCAAAGAAAGTGTCCGTTTTTGCTTGGAAACTTCTTCAAAACAGAGTTCCAACGAAAATTAATCTCTTGAGAAGAGGTATTGCCATTGCACGTGATTTTTTTGTTATGTGTTTTATGTGGTGAAGCTGAGGAAAATAGCAAACATTTGTTCTTTGAATGCAATTTTGTTGTTGGTGTTTGGAAATAGTGCTATAGATCGTCTCACTTTGAATCGGTTATGCATGTTGACCTCATAACAAACTTTTGGATCCATTTGGGATTTTTGAAGGGTCATTCGGGAAAGGGAGAACGGTTAACCATTTGGGAATGTGTTATATGGAGTATCTAGTTAACTCGTAACGAGATATTGTTCAGAAATGAGCTCGTATCTATAACAACAACAGTTGAACCGGTGAAAATAAGATCTTGGCATTGGATTTCGGCAAAAAAACTAGGAATTCATCATTATTCCGCATTTGATTGGTTTAGTCATCCGGCTTGTTGTTTGAGATTGAATCATGAGTTGTGATATATGGTTTATTTTGTTGTTCTCTTTTGCATATGTTGTAATATTGTAGGGCTTTTTGTAAAACTTTGGGTTTGAGTACCCTAGTGCTCAATATTATATAGTTTTTATTATGGAAAAAAAAAGATTATTGCATAGCTAATATGTAAAATAGCAATTCTTGTTCAAATTAAATATTTTTTTTTTGTAATTTTTTTGAAATTTACTTATACGCTAATCTTGCAGGGCATGATGAACAACTCTATTTTTTCACATTCTATTATGAAAAACAGATTCAGTATTATTGATTCAAACTTTTAAGTGTTTCACAAATAAACATTTACATAATTATCAAATAGAAATTTACAAATGACTGGGAGTTCAAATGGTTAGTCATTCTAACCCACAGCAACACACCAACTTGCCACAGAAAACCATTGGTTGGAAGATCTGGACAGTAATTTTGGCATAACACCACTTAGAATTTATGGCAGGAAAGAAATCTTATAATCTTCAAAATATAAGGATCTCGAGGTGGAAAGATTGATTGAGAGCATTAAACTCAAAGCATGGGCATGATTAGATGCAGAACATTCGAATTCATTTCCATTTTCTGTGTCCGAGTGATTGCAGAATCCAATTGAATGTATGAACTCATTATAGACTAGAATGGTTTAATAATTGTAAGTATGATAGTCCTAGGTTGTGTATAAGAAAATCTTATATGACCTATCAGTTGCACCTCTAGTGCTCATTAATATTAATTATCTTTTCCGATAAAATATGTATAAAATAAACTAGTACAATAATTCTCAAGTAATTATTATCGGGGTTTTGGCAATGAATCCCTGTGATTTTTTAATTAAGCAGATTACATCCATGTGGTTTGAAATATGCAGTTTATGCCGTGTGCTTCTTAAATTATGTAGTTTATCCCCTATGTTTTGAAAATAGACAGGTTACCACTTTGGTTTGTGAATATGTGGAAAAAAAGCTTTCTTCATATAAGGAGCAATATGTTTTATTTTGCAAAATAAATGTGGTAAACTATCTATTTTGAAAAAAAAATATAAAATGGTAAACTGTCTATTTTCAAATCAAATGAGTATAAACTGCATATTTACAATACATGGGATAAATTGAAAATTAACGATACTATATGGCTTAAATTGTGAGTGAGTCATCTCTATGACTAAATATACAATCCAAACAACGAAAATTTGACACGTAAATAATAAAATAAATTCTTGTAGTCAATAATCAGTTATAAGTCGAATCATCATTAATAGAATTTGGAAGGATTTTGGTGTCGAAAAAATATTATCTTCATATTATTTATATATATTTCAAATATAATGTGATTAGTTTTGTCGGTGCCAATAAAATATTAGAAAGGAAAGTTATTGTAATATTTATACATGTTTTAAATATAATATGATTAATTTCCGTCGGTGCGAATATAATATCAGAAATGAACGATCACGGGCTCAATAAGACAAAGTGCAAAGGGACGTATAAGTTGACGGAGGGGGACGGGACAAAGAAAAGGCATGGGAGTGGGTAGGGAGAGGGCGACTGCTAAATCACATAGGGGCCGCTACTCGCTCAAGCGGCCCCTCATGATGCTTATAGTCGCCAACGCGGATGACGTTTTTGGGATATATTTGTATATCCATGCATTTCAAAGTATTTTTTAGAATCAATTATTTTTTCGAATTATTTTTTAAAAAAGTCCTCGAATCATCATTAATAGAATTTGATACGTAATCTCATAACCTTTCACGGGTTCTTAGGGTTCTTAATTAAGAAGATTTAAATCATTATCGACATAGTTTTCGAGATAAAGGGCTAAAATCATAGTTGGGACTCGTTGACTTCATTTCACATATAAAATAAATAAATACAAGAGAGGAATGAGTGCAAAAATGTCAACTTTAATAGTATTAATTAAGATTAGGAGCGTAAATGAATCGAACATGTTCATGAACTTTTTGAGCCGGCTCGATAAAAATTTGATTCGAATTCGAAATTCTTGAATTCGAGCCGAACTTGAACAAGTTCAAACTTTTTTCGAGCCGAACTCGAGCCCAACGCGCTGATTGCGAACTTTAATATTTTATATAATTATATATTAAATAAATATATTTCGAACCTTTCGGGTATTTATTTCGAGCAATAATTTGAATAGCTCGCGAACATATTCGAATATTGTCGAGCAGAACTCGAACTTTGATTCGAGTCGAACTCGAGCCAAATTTTTGAAACTATTCTAACTTCGAATCGAACTCAAACTCGAATATAACTATTTCGAGCCGAATTCGAATATTAACATTTTCTGCATATTTTGTTTACACCCATAATTAAGATTATAAACATTATACTGATACGGCCATGTTAATTAGATAAATAAAATAACGATTTCATAAAAAACAGAAAAATTTAAAAGCCTATTGCTAAACAAAGTAAACTATGATTTCTGCACTGTCGTGTCTTTCTCATCATGACTCATGAGTATTACCTTGTCTGATTATAGTATTATTATATAATTAAGGGTAAATTTCGTACACAATCTCATATAATAAGAAACTTTTCAACGTTAATCTCAAAATTTTAGAATTAATCAGATACAATCCATGTAAATTGATTTTAATAAAAAGTAGTCTCAATTTTTTTGTTTGAATTAATACTTGTTCCAAACTTTTGTTTGTTTTTAATCAAAAGTGGTCTCACATCTCTGTGTTCAATTAAGAGATCACTTTTCTTAAAAGTAATTTATATTGGACTAAATTATTAAAATATTTATGTGATATATTTTTTATTATCTCAAATTGATGTAAAATTATATTTGATTAATTCTAGAAGTTTGAAAATAGTATTTGAAAAGTCTATATTCTATGAAACAATTTTTTTAAATTTACCTTATAATTATTTTTACGTTGGCTTGCTTAAAATCGACTGTGTTTAAAGTTCAGTTTCTAGTAAAGTTTTTTAAACTCTGAACTCCCTATCCAAACAAACTTTTATTTTTAGCTCGCTAGTTAATGAAATTATCTAAAGATCTACTAAATTGTAATACACTTAACGCAAATATGTGGTACTATGACATTTATGATGTGATACTATTACATATGTTGTATTTGTTATACTAAGGGTGTGCTTGTAATTGCTTATCAAAACACTTCTATGTTGTATTTGCTTAAAGTCGAAAAAAGTTAATTTTAAGGAAAAGTATTGAGTGTTTGCTATTAAAATAAAAAAAAACAACTTAATAAACTTCAATTAATTACAAAATTGTCACCAAACAACTTAAAGCAGTCAAAATCATGTCATGGTCTTCTTCTCAGCTTCTGTTTTTTAGAGAAGCAATAGCAGAAGCACGGAAATAAAACACTCAAAATCTGTTTTTTTATCTGAAAAGCTGATAATCAGTTTGCAAAAGCATTTGCAAAGTGGGTGTTTGCAAATACTTTTGCAAACTGCTTATCAGATTTTCAAATAAAAAAAATAGATTTTGAGTGTTTTATTTCCGTGCTTCTGCTATTGTTTCTCTAAAAATAAGCAGAAAAAAGCAGAATTTGAGAAGCAGGTCATGACATGCTTTTGACTGCTTTAAGTTGTTTTGTGGCAGTTTTATAATTAATTGAAGTTTATTAAGCTACTTTTTTATTTAAATAGCAACACTAAATGTTTTTGCTTAAAAACAACTTTTTTCAACTTTAAGCAAAAGCAACGTAGAAGTGCTTTGAATAAGCAATTGCAAACACACCCTAAGTGTCCTCAGCCGTAACCAAATATTTGGCCGATTAATCGTGTTTAAAGTAAAACAAATTGACCAATTTGTACTTGATTTGCGTTCAACAGATATGTACAAAATTGAATAATTTATTAACACAATTATAGAGAGAAAATGGAATAAAATTGTGTGAAATCATGAGAAGGGGCTCTTATAAATATTAAAATCCATGTCTTTTCATTAAATAATATTCTTGAAAATAAAATACCAATTCCCAAATCAAGAATCAAAGACCCTAATAATAATTTACTAGTTTAATGAAAACTCAATTCTCACACCAAACTAAAATTATCATTAATTTTAGGAAACAAGACTCCCAAAGCATCTGAAAGGGTAAATTGAAGTATCTGATTTGTACTTATTTGTCATTATCATGCTCGATAATTGTACCACAAAGTCGTACATATAGCCGACTTTTTAACATTTGACCTTACAATATGGAGGATTATTTGAAGTTATTTGCAATGATATTTCCCATAGGGGAGGACAAGGGTCAAATGCCAACCCATGGGCTTCATTCACTTGCAACGATCTTTGTAATAAGAACCTCAAATTTTTAGAACTAATCAAATATAATCTCATAAAAAATATTTAATAATCTAATTTTTTTTGTTTTTAATCAGTATTGGTCCCAAAATTTTGTTTTTAATCAAATTTGTTCTCAAAGCTCCCTATAGAATTATAAGACAATTTTTGTAAAAAATAATTTATGTGGGACTAAATTTGTTAAAAGCATTTATGTGATACTATTTTTAATAAAAAATTATTTTTTTTGGAACTATATTTGATTAGTTCTAAAGTTTGGGAATACATGAAAAGTTCATATTCTTGAGACCATTTTTAAAATTTACCCGAACAAAATATAATACTTTTTTAATTATTAAACTTCAGAATTAAAAATATAATATTAAAAAAATTCGGATGGTAAATACCTAGATTTGCCTACTTACAAATTACACCCTACTAATTGTTGCTGTAGCCCATGGATCATTGATGGGGTAGTTTACTTTGGTACAATAAAAAGAGTATGTGTGTGTGTGTGTGAAGAAAATAAGGAATATTGCATTTTACAAAATCTATCCAACTGTATATTTTGGACATGTTTTAAATGAATTGGGATATGATCCTTTGGGATATACGATGAGGTTAATCTCAGATGCGGAGAATGGATTCCTTTTAATTAAACAAATCATAATATTACATCTTGCAACCATTGGGATACTTCACCGGCTCAAAAATGTCAACTCTTCACAGTATGTTTCCTGAACATTCACCACCTATAACCATATCATTCAAGTATCTAGTAACATTTCTTGATCAAGAAAATGGCAGATATTGAAGGGTCTCCTGGAAGCTCCATGCATGGAGTTACCGGCAGAGAGCCGGTGCTTGCATTCTCAGTGGCGTCTCCAATGGTGCCCACTGACACCACCGCAAAATTCGATTTGCCGGTTGATTCCGAACACAAGGCCAAGAAATTCAAGCTATTTTCCTTTGCCAATCCTCACATGAGGACTTTTCACTTGTCCTGGATTTCTTTCTTCACCTGTTTTGTATCCACATTCGCAGCTGCTCCCCTTGTTCCGATTATCAGGGACAACCTGAACCTGACAAAAGGAGACATTGGAAATGCCGGAGTCGCGTCGGTTTCAGGAAGTATCTTCTCTAGGCTTGTGATGGGTGCGGTCTGTGATCTTCTCGGCCCACGTTATGGCTGCGCTTTTCTGATAATGTTCTCCGCCCCGACAGTGTTTTGCATGTCGTTTGTCTCATCGGCCGGTGGGTATGTGGCGGTCCGTTTCATGATCGGGTTTTCCCTGGCGACCTTCGTTTCTTGCCAGTACTGGATGAGTACTATGTTCAATGGCAAGATTATCGGACTCGTAAATGGGACGGCAGCAGGTTGGGGGAACATGGGTGGCGGTGCGACGCAACTGCTGATGCCTGTGTTGTATGAAATAATCAAGAAGGCTGGATCCACTCCATTTACTGCCTGGAGGATCGCATTTTTCATTCCAGGCTGGCTTAATGTGATTATGGGTATTTTGGTGATGACTCTAGGCCAAGATTTGCCTGATGGAAACCTAAGTACGTTACAGAAGAAAGGGGAAGTTGCCAAAGATCAATTCTGGAGGGTGTTTCGTTACGCTGCCACCAATTACAGGACCTGGATTTTTGTACTTCTCTATGGTTACTCCATGGGAGTTGAGCTGTCCACCGATAATGTCATCGCTGAATACTTCTACGACAGGTAGATTAAGCATTTAGTTCTAAAATAAACAACCCATTAATTTATTTCCGATAAATTCAAGTCAAAAGAAATACTAACACCGATTAATTTCAATTGTTTAACTCTACAGATTTGACCTAAAGCTCCACACTGCTGGAATCATAGCAGCCGCATTCGGCATGGCTAACCTGGTTGCTCGTCCATTCGGCGGATATGCATCTGATGTTGCAGCCCGAAAGTTTGGGATGAGGGGAAGACTCTGGACTCTATGGACCCTACAAACAATGGGAGGAGTGTTCTGTTTACTTCTAGGCGAGGCAAACTCGCTTCCCATCGCCGTTACACATATGATCATCTTCTCTATCGGGGCCCAGGCCGCCTGTGGAGCAACTTTTGGCGTAGTCCCATTCATTTCAAGAAGATCATTAGGCATAATATCTGGCATGACAGGAGCTGGAGGAGGCTTTGGTTCTGGTTTAACACAACTACTGTTTTTCACTAGTGCGACCCACGACACGTCGGTGGGGCTTCGGAATATGGGGATAATGACAATTGCCTGCACTCTTCCTGTTGCGTTGGTGCACTTCCCACAATGGGGCAGCATGTTTCTTCCGCCTTCAAAAAAGGTCGAAAATACCGAAGAACAATATTATGCGTCTGAGTATAATGAGGAGGAGCAACAGAAAGGGATGCATCAAAAGAGTTTGAAATTTGCTGAAAATAGTCGATCTGAAAGGGGGAGACGTGTGGCTGCAGCACCAACACCACCAAATGCAACACCAAACTATGTTTAATTTATGGCATCAGATAAACAATGTGTCAGCCATTATTTGTGTATCTTTAGCTACACCATTTGAGTTCACTTATCTTTTACCAAGTAAGATCGGACTGAAGTGGTAAAGGGTACAATGTATCAGCTTTTAATGAAGAGTTCAACAGGGAAAAAAAACACATGCCTCAAATGAATATGATATAGATACATAGCCTCACCTCCAAAGTGAATAATGCAATGGCAGAACAACAAAAAGAAGATTTATATTCAATGGAACAGTAATAATTTATTGTTTCGTGTTAAACTTATGCAAATGGCCCATGAGAGACTTAGTTCTCAGATGGAAACAAAACCAATAAACATTTTCAATTCCAAACAGAGAACTATCTGTTTTCCATTTACCCAGAAGGGTACCAAAAATTTTTTTAAAAAAATTACATTTTACCTAAAAAGATTTATAGTTTCCTCAAAAATTACATTTCCGCCTTTTCTCCTGAAAAGATGGAGGAACAATGTCTTTGGTTTGTTATTCTTTCCTTTTTCTCTATGGAGTAGCCTTTAGAAATCGTTATATTGAGATGCCGATTATATGATGAGGTTTCATCATAAGACCACAACTGAAGAATTTTACCAGTAGACTCGATCTGTAAAAAACAAGTTCATTGATGCAGAGGATCTACCTTCATTAATTGACACTAGAAAATTAATTGATTTATACAAATTAATTATAATTTGTCTGAAAAAACGTTGTTGAAACGAATACAAGGAACATCATGGTCCTAACCAGTCAAAGGAACATCGATACTCGGATAGTGATGGTGAGGAGGAGGTTATGGTGGCTCCACATGCACTACATAGGGCCACCAAGCCGTACAACCTAAGGGTTAGACATAAAAAAAAATTGATTCATTTTAATCCGTGCTAATATTCATATTTGATATTGTGATCTTATGCATAAGTGTTATTACACTTGATAGTGCACCTTTAGTTTACATTTTTTAGGAGGTCTAGACTCCCTTTGATGTAATATTTCCGCCATTTTTATAAAAAAAAAATTTAATAAGTATATGTAGCTTGAGAACCAAAGAACCGGCCCCCTGAAAAATTGGCGAGTTTTTTCAATATTTGGGCTATTCAGATCAGATATACAAATTTTTGAGCAGTATTTTATGATACTCGAAACTGATCCAATTTTTTAGAATATCTGAGTTCGGTACCTGAATATTTTGGTTCGTGTTTGACGGAAAATTCTATTCTATATATGGAGTGCTACTCCCCCATGTAGTTTGTGTTGGGATATGCCCTAAGACAAGTCATTAGATGATTGTTTATGACATACAATGTATTATGATTTTATAAATGACAAATCATTATTATATATTATTCGAATATCTATGCAATATGAATAGATATATAAGTTAATGTCCTTAGAATAATATTGTATTATTCTTAAAGATTGTCCCTAGTCAAGTATTATCATAAATAAGGATAATGATAATATATTGAGACTAGTATGTTTTGATTGATGAATTGTTCATGGATATGAGATATCAAATCAACACATGGGTACATGTTAGAAAACAATGTACTGTACAGACCCACCATGAGAATGCTACATGGATAGTTATATGAGTGTCATAATCAATTCTCATAGTGATAATAATGTATGTAATCCTTACGACTTGAGATCATCAGAGATCCCAACATAAGGAGTTATGTATCTTGATATTGTCAAACGTTACCTGTAACAGGGTATACTATAAAGGCAACTATTGGATACACTACGAATTATGTAGAGGGATGTTGATTGATCAAGATAGGATTTGTCCCTCCTATATAACAGGAGAAGTGTTTGGGCCCTTGATCAAGTAAGACTAAAATGCATGGCCATGCTCGAATGAGTTTATATGTGATATCGAGCTTATTCGTTTATTCTAGTTCTACTTGGGGATCAAGAAATAAAGATTGAATATACGAGTATGACTATTCCATGACTCGTGTTCAATCTAAACACATTGGACAAAGGGATTAAGTTACATGGTTAATATTATCACAGTCCACATGTTATGTCGAGTCAATGACATTCTTGTAACTTGGGTAGCCTTGATGTGTTGCTAAATACCGCTCATTGCTTGTGACATAAAATTAGATTTTATGTCATTGTCAACGTTGCAAGATCCTAACGGGTCACACAAAGATTAAATCGATAAAAGGGAAATATAATTCATTGGATGTATTAAGTTGATTAGGAAGAGTCCTAATCATATATGATATTATTGTAAGGACCGAACATATATATATATTGGATATATATATATATATATATATATATATATATATATATATATATATATAAGGTTGTTATATATATATATATGGGTAATTGATTATAATGGGATTTGATGTGGTTTTGAGAAAACCTAAGCTTAATGATAATCGGCGCCTATATATACAAGAGTATTAGGTTTACGTAGAGGTTAGAAGTTAGTTTTGAATTAACTAAAACCCAAAACCTAGCAGCCGCACGTCACTGTGTAGCTCGTCCCCTTCTCTGTTGAATAACAACTCTAGCAATTTGTTATTCAACATCCTTTGTCGATTTGATCGTGGATACCATAGAGGCAGAGGTGCACCATCTTTGCTCCTGACTCGAGGAACACGTTGGACGTCTTGCTGCAAGGAGGATTCTGCTCAAACACGCTTCAAAGGTATAACTCTTGACACCCGATATAAACACCCGTATAGGTCCATGGTTGGGAATCCAATTGTTTTATTTCCGCTGCGCACTTTTGTGTTGGATTCATTACAGTGGTATCAGAGCCGTGTACGAAGATCATATCGGGGTTGCATGATAAATTGTGTTATCGGATTATGAGTTTATGTTTTCATGCTTATTATAAACTGTAAAACATATAAGATATGTGATAATTAGATTATGTGGAAACCATCGTAAAATATATATGTGATATATTAACTAAGATGCATAAGGAGCGCGACCGACCACTCGTTGGCCAAGCATGGGCGCGCGACCAGCCCGTTTGACGGGCGCGCGACCGGCCCTTCGGTGGCCAAGGATGGGAGCGCGACCGGCCTTGTAAGTCGCGCGTCCGAGAGTCTTGACGAGGACGAATGAATTGATGATGGTGGTTCGAACCATGGCTCACGAGTTCATGAATTTAGGCGGCTGCCACCACGTGAGAGCTAAGGTTTTCGAACCCTTTGGCTCGAGATGGTCAAGCCGCCACCATCATGAATCGTGCATGGTTGAGTCGAGTATCATGGCTAAGGGTTTCAAACCCTAAGCCCATTCGATCCAAGCCGCCGCCACACATGGCTAGGGTTTGGAACCCTAGGCTCATGCATGGTTGGGCCGTGACGGTTCTTCAAACTTTTGGTCCATGGCTTGAGATGTACCGTGTCAACGTGGCATGTGATGCCCGAGCATGCGATAATTTCCAAAATTTTAATTTTACAGTTTATGGACATAGAATTAAATTTTAAAATGTTTAGAATTAATTCATTAATTGTCATAGCATGTTTTATGTGTTGTTTGAGCATGGTGCATGGTTATAGCCCTATGACCTATTAGATAGGATTTGTGAATGATTGTAATTTAATACGACCTGCGAGTCGTGTCTTCTCTATTTTTTCTAAATGTTATCCCTCCCCTATGTTCCCCTCGAATGTGAATCAATGAATTCTCTATATCTTGTAAATGTTATATTGTATAGATTATTTCATTGATGGAGATCAACGAAGACGAACCGAGGAGCCGGGATGAGGAGGCCATTCACAAAAGGGAGCCAAAGAGGTGCTTGGAGAAGTTACCATTAGGTTGACCTTTTAGATTTTCTCATTGGCTTGAGAAAATCATTAGTTGGGGCTATGACCGTGTCACGTTTATTTTATGTTGATGTATGAGATGCATGTTTATCGTTTTATTTAATATTGATGCTTGATATATATATATATATATATGTAGATATGTATATATTCATATATGTACCAGACATATTTTCAGTATTAATAAAATCATGAGATCAATAAACCCGTCTTATAATATTAAGTTTCAAGATGCCTTCCAATTAAAAATACTAGTCAAGACTTCGATTGAACATGTGTGGGTTTGCCAAAGCAAAGCACCGTGACAATCTTAGTAAGGCGCGAAAGTATAAAAGTGATATCCGTGTTATTTTAAAATTGGGTTCGACTTAACTAGCGTTATCTCAATAGGATTGGGAACCTAGAGGCATGGGGTTGGAAAATAATTCATTTATGAATTTGAACAAAGCGTTGTTCTTCCAACCATCCAAGAATTGCATGTGATTGCAATTGACAAAGTGTTGTCTACCTAAATAACCGAGTCTTGGGCGATTAGCCAAAGCTAACTCAAGATTAAGTGAAATATGGATCTTGGCCCACTAAAAGTTTCGAGGGTTGATAATTTTAAACTAAATAGTGGGAGTGTCAATTTTAATATAAGACCATATTAAATAATTAAAATCATAAACTTATTTTGCATATTTATATTGTAGATATCCATGGCAACCAACAAAGTTTCAAGCACACTATCATTGCGATCGGTCCTTGAGAAGGACAAATTAAAGGGGACAAATTTCCTAGACTGGTATAGGAATTTGAGGATAGTCCTCAAACAAGAGAAAAAACAATATGTCCTAGAGGAACCCGTACCTTTTGAGGAACCTCCCGTCACGGCAGCGAAAGTCGATAAGGATGCTTACAAGAAGCATCAAAATGACGCACTTGATGTTGGGTGCCTTATGCTTGCCACCATGAACTCTGAGCTTCAGAAGCAACATGAGGAAATGGAGGCGTTCGATATGATCGAGCATCTAAAGCAACTGTACCAACAACAAGCAAGACAAGAGAGGTATGACGTCTCTAAAGCGTTATTCCAGTGTAGAATGGTAGAAGGAAGTCTAGTTGGAACTCATGTACTCAAGATGATTGGGTATATTGAGAATCTGGAGAAGCTGGGTTTTCCTTTGGACCAAGAGTTGGCCACTGACGTGATCTTGCAATCGTTGCCTGAAAGCTTCAGTCAATTTGTCTTGAATTACAATATGATTGAAATTGAAAAGACTCTACCACAGTTACTTGGCATGCTTAGAACTTTTGAAGCAAATAGCAAGAAGTCTAAGCCTACAAATGTTCTTATTGTGAATAAGAGCAAAGGAAAAACTAAAGCTAAAAGCTTCAAGAAGAACAAGAAGGTCCTTGTTAAGTCTAAGCCACATGCTTCTGCACTAAAGCCAAAGGGAGGAGTGGTAAAAGAGGGGAACTGTTTCCATTGCGGTGAGACCGGTCATTGGAAAAGAAATTGCAAAGTTTATCTGGAGGATCTTAAGAAGACAAAGGGAAGTGTGACTTCCACTTCAGGTATTTTTGTTATAGAAGTCAATTTATCTACTTCATCATCATTGGTATTAGATACTGGATGTGGATCTTACATTTGTGTTAATGTGCAGGATCTTAAAAGGAGTAGGACATTGGCAAAAGGCGAAGTAGATCTCCGAGTGGGAAATGGAGCAAGAGTTGCTGCATTAGCTATAGGAGATTATTCATTATCTTTGCCTTCCGGTTTATCTTTAGATTTAAAAGACTGTTACTTTGTGCCTTCGATTACTAAAAACATTATCTCTATTTCTTGTTTGGACAAGTTTGAATATTCATTTATTATAAAGAACAATTGTTGTTCCATTTATTTAAATGATATGTTTTATGCTAGTGCACAAATGATTAATGGTCTTTATGTATTAAATCTTGATATGCCTATCTATAACATAAATACTAAAAGGATTAAGAATAATGATTCTAATCCAACTTATCTCTGGCATTGTCGCTTGGGCCATATAAACGAGAACCGCATATCAAAACTTCATAAGGATGGAGTATTGGATTCATTTGATTTTGAATCATATGAAACATGTGAATCTTGTTTAATGGGCAAGATGACTAAAGCTCCTTTCAAGGGACATGTTGAAAGGACAAATGATTTATTGAGTCTCATACATAGTGATGTATGTGGACCAATAAGCACACATGCTAGAGGTGGTTTTCAATACTTCGTTACATTTATTGATGACTTCAGTAGATATGGGTATGTGTACCTAATGAAACATACACATGAAACCTTTGAAAAGTTCAAGGATTTCAAGAATGAAGTACAAAACCAACTTGGTAAAAGTATCAAAATCCTTCGATCAGATCGAGGAGGTGAATACCTAAGCCAAGACTATCTAAAGGAGTGTGGGATAGTCCCACAACTCACTCCTCCGTATACTCCATAATGGAATGGTGTATCCGAAAGGAGGAATCGAACCTTGTTGGACATGGTTCGATCAATGATGAGTCATGCAGATCTTCCGATATCCTTTTGGGGACATGCTTTAGAAACATCAATATTTATACTGAACCGTGTTCCATCTAAATCAGTGGAAAAGACACCATATGAGATATGGACTGGGAAGCGTCCTAGTATGTCTTTTATGAAGATTTGGGGAAGTGAGGCTTTCGTGAGACGTCACGCCTCTAACAAACTTGGACCCAAATCTGATAAGTGTTTATTTGTGGGGTATCCTAAGGAAACGAAAGGATACTATTTCTATTATCCCACCGAGAACAAAGTGGTTGTTGCTCGGACTGGTGTCTTTCTTGAAAGAGAATTTATTTCTAGAAAAACCAGTGGGAGACAAATAGAACTTAGTGAAGTTCAACCACAAGAAAACATTGAACATGATATTGAGATGATAACAGAGCAGACACCACAAGCTGTTGTGGATAAAGTGCCTGCTCAAGAGACACAAGCCCAGCGTAGGTTTGTAAGAGAACACCGGGAGCCACAGAGATATGGATTTCTTGTGACTCAACAAGGTGACTTACTACTTATTGATGAGGATGAGCCATCATCTTATCAACAAGCTATAATGGGCACTGATTCTGAGAAATGGCAAGAGACCATGAAATCTGAGATGGAATCCATGTATGCAAACCAAGTATGGACTTTGGTTGACCCACCTGAAGGGGTGAGACCCATAGGGTGCAAATGGATTTTCAAGAAAAAGACCGACATGGATGGTAATGTACAAACCTATAAAGGTCGACTGGTTGCTAAAGGTTTCAAACAAATTCATGGTATTGACTATGATGAAACTTTTTCACCAGTTGCCATGGTTAAATCCATTAGGATCTTACTTGCAATAGCTGCATTTCATGATTATGAAATATGGCAGATGGATGTCAAAACAGCTTTCCTTAATGAAAATCTACTTGAGGATGTGTACATGACACAGCCTGAGGGTTTTGTCGATACAAAGGATGCTGGAAAGATATGCAAGCTACAACGATCCATTTATGGATTGAAGCAAGCTTCTCGGAGTTGGAATCTTCGTTTTGATGATGCAATCAAAGTGTATGGTTTCATCAAAAACGTAGATGAACCTTGTGTCTACAAGAAGGTCAGTGAGCATAGTTATCTTCCTAGTGTTGTATGTAGATGACATACTTCTCATTGAGAATGATATCACTGCCTTACAATCTGTAAAGATTTGGCTAGAGAATTGCTTTTCGATGAAAGACTTGGGTGAAGCCACCTATGTATTAGGTATCAAGATCTATAGAGATAGATCAAGAAAATTACTTGGCCTAAGTCAAAGTACATACATAGACAAAGTGCTAAAACGGTTTAGCATGCAAGAATCAAAGAAAGGATTCGTGCCTATGACACATGGAATATATCTCTCGAAGGAACAATGTCCTTCAACACCAGATGAGAGACAACGCATGAGTAAGATTCCATATGCATCTGCTATTGGATCTATCATGTATGCCATGATATGTACTCGTCTCGATGTATCGTATGCTTTGAGCATGACAAGCAGGTATCAAGTTGATCAAGGTGAATGTCACTGGATTGCAGTCAAGAATATCCTGAAGTACTTGAGAAGAACTAAGGATACATTCTTGATTTATGGAGGTGAGGAAGAGCTCAATGTAATGGGTTACACTGATGCAAGCTTTCAAACCGACAAGGATGATTTTCGATCGCAATCAGGATATGTGTATTGCCTAAATGGAGGTGTTGTGAGCTGGAAGAGTTCAAAGCAAGAAACAGTAGCCGATTCTGCAACATAAGCTGAATACATTGCTGCCTCAGATGCAGCAAAGGAAGCTGTTTGGATCAAGAAGTTCATTTCTGGATGCCTAGCATTCTAGATCCGATTGAACTCTATTGTGACAGCAATGGAGCCATTGCATTGGCTAAGGAACCTAGATCTCACCAAAGATCCAAGTACGTACTTCGGCGCTTTCATTTCATTCGAGAAATTGTTGAAAGAGGAGATGTAAAGATATGCAAAGTACCAACAGATGATAATGTATCTGACACATTGACGAAGCCACTGTCACAGCAGAAGCATGATCGTCATACTAGATCTCTAGGCATTAAGTATATGTCTGATTGGTCTTAGTGCAAGTGGGAGATTTGTTGGGATATGCCCTAAGACAAGTCATTAGATGATTGTTTATGACATACAATGTATTATGATTTTATAAATGGCAAATCATTATTATATATTATTCGAATATCTGTGCAATATGAATAGATATATAAGTTACTGTCCTTAGAATAATATTGTATTATTCTTAAAGATTGTCCCTATTCAAGTATTATCATAAATAAGGATAATGATAATACATTGAGACTAGTATGTTTTGATTGATGAATTGTTCATGGATATGAGATATCAAATCAACACATGGGTACATGTTAGAGAACAATGTACTGGACAGACCCACCATGAGAATGCTACATGGATAGTTATATGAGTGTCATAAGCAATTCTCATAGTGATAATAATGTATGTAATCCTTACGACTTGAGATCATCAGAGATCCCAACATAAGGAGTTATGTATCTTGATATTGTCAAACGTTACCTGTAACAGGGTATACTATAAAGGCAACTATTGGATACATACGAATTATGTAGAGGGATGTTGATTGATCAAGATAGGATTTGTCCATCCTATATAACAGGAGAAGTGTTTGGGCCCTTGATCAAGTAAGACTAAAATGCATGGCCATGCTCGAATGAGTTGATATGTGATATCGAGCTTATTCGTTTATTCTAGTTCTACTTGGGGATCAAGAAATAAAGATTGAATATACGAGTATGACTATTCCATGACTCGTGTTCAATCTAAACACATAGGACAAAGGGATTAAGTTACATGGTTAATATTATCACAGTCCACATGTTATGTCGAGTCAATGGCATTCTTGCAACTTGGGTAGCCTTGATGTGTTGCTAGATACCGCTCATTGCTTGTGACATAAAATTAGATTTTATGTCACTGCCAACGTTGCAAGATCCTAACGGGTCACACAAAAGATTAAATCGATAAAGGGAAATATAATTCATTGGATGGATTAAGTTGATTAGGAAGAGTCATAATCATATAATAATAATATATGATATTATTGTAAGGACCGAACATATATATATATATTGGATATATATATATATATATATATATATATATATATATATATATATATATAAGGTTGCTATATATATATATGGGTAATTGATTATAATGGGCTTTGATGTGGTTTTGAGAAAACCTAAGCTTAATGATAATCGGCGCCTATATATACAAGAGTATTAGGTTTACGTAGAGGTTAGAAGTTAGTTTTGAATTAACTAAAACCCAAAACCTAGCAGCCGCACGTCAATGTGTAGCTCGTCCCCTTCTATGTTGAATAACAACTCTAGCAATTTGTTATTCAACATCCTTTGTCGATTTGATCGTGGATACCGTAGAGGCAGAGGTGCACCATCTTTGCTCCTGACTCGAGGAACACGTTGGACGTCTTGCTGCAAGGAGGATTCTGCTCAAACACGCTTCAAAGGTATAACTCTTGACACCCGATATGAACACCCGTATAGGTCCATGGTTGGGAATCCAATTGTTTTATTTCTGCTGCGCACTTGTGTGTTGGATTCCTTACAGTTTGGATCCTTGGATGGTTTGATAATCTTAGTCTGCCCAAAGATTTCTTACATTTTTCACCTGATTACATAACAATGATATTAATAACATTATATATCTATATATATGTATATATATTGCATAAACCCTCCATCTTGCATAACTTCAATTCAATTCAATTCAGAAAATTTTGAAATATATAGTGGAATTTCAGACCATTGACTCAAGTTTTAAAAGTGAAAATTCAAGTATTAATAGATATATTTATTATATTATAGAATAAAAATAAAAACAAATCCAACCTATTGATATCAATTAACCATGCCAATTAATTATTTCAAAATCGTTATTATCCATCGACAACACAAATTAGAATGTTTAAGATATATTACAATTTAATATTAGAGTTTTTTTATATATAAATTGCTTCCACCATTTATATTTTATTTATATAGAGTAATTAATTGATACTATATCAATACTATCTAAATTATATTATATTAGATAATATAGTAAATTTAAAAAAATGGTATCATAGAATATGACTTTTTTTCAATAGCTGCAAACTTTTAGAGTAATCAAATATAGTCCTAAGGAATAATTTTTATTCAAAATAGTCCCACGTTTTTAAGAAATTTAGTCTCACTGAAATTGATTTTTAACAAAAGTGATCTCATAATTGAATAGGATCTTTGAGACTTTTGATTAAAAACAAAGTTTGTAACTAGTATTGACTAAAACCAAAAGTTTGGGACTATTTTGATTAAAAATAATTACATGCGACTATATTTGAATAATCCTAAAAATTTGGGACTAGTATTACAAAGATCCTTATTTTATGAGATCATTTTTAAATTTACCCTAGATAATATATGTGGTGTTAGGCGAATTCATAATTCACCTCTGATCTAAAAAAATAAAAAAATATTACAAAACAAAATAAATTTTAAAATAACAAACATTATCTTACTTAAACAAGTTTTTTAATTAATTATCAATTTTTTTATGAAATCGTCTTTATATCTCTTAATTTTAATCTCTAAATTATTTACACAAAAATTACTTGCCACCAAAAAATATTATACACCAAATTTAGTTTCTCCATACACAGTGTAGACACAAGCTTACTCATATATCATTCAAGAGTTTATATCTACCGACTCCGAAGATCGACTCACGGAAATTGGGAAATACTTATATGCACCCTGTTTGAGTCACATTTATACATCAACTCGATATTAGAATACAATACCTTTCAGATAAAAAAATAATACATAAACTAACATACCAAACATTATAGACTAATCATATTGAGCTGTCCGTAGATGGAACTCATATCGGGTCCATACAATCGTTTTCCGGGTAAATCAATGACATAACCACAACCACAAATTTTTTATTTTTTTTTGGATAAGATATTTTATTTATAGAAATACAAGGGATAAATATAAGTATATCTACGTATCTTTCTCAAGAAACAGTCATTTAACGTGTGTTAGATAAATTAAAGAGAGGAAAACAAAATATAGACCAAACATTGAGAGAAATTCACTCCCAAAATTCCTATATAAACCACACCTCAAGACATATTCATGTCATCCTAAGTAAGCAATCCGTTTTGTCTGCCGGTTGGGTCGTGTATATATATATATATATCTCAAAAGGCATATAGGCAAAACGATTATATTACATTTTTTTTTTAAAAAAAATTGTAAATAAATTGTAATATATAATATAAGTATTCAAAATAGACAGCAATATGTCGCGGGTGCCGATCATGTCCCTCGTTTTGGCCGCAATGGTGTCGCTATGTATAGCTGTGGACGTGACATACGATCGGCGGGGGCTGGTGATCGATGGGAAGCGTAGGGTTTTGGTTTATGGTTCCATTCATTATCCACGCAGCACTCCAGAGGTAAGTGTGTGTATATATAGATATTGGATAAATTTAATGTGCTAATTTGTGATACATATATTTTAAGCACATATATATATACATGAAATCATATAAAAAATTAAAGTTATTAAAGTAGGTTTCAGCAATAAATTTAAAAATATAGAAGTTTTTTTTACGGGAAAATTATAATATTTTGGTCCTCTATGTTGTTAAATTTGAATCTTAGTCCGTTATCTTTGTCTTTCAGCAATTTTAGTCCTTTTATCTATGTGGTGTTGGTGTAGCGCCGACATGTGAAGTCCCATAAAAAAATTACTAAAGTTACGAAACAAAAACATAAAATTACTAAAAATTTAAAGATACATGACTAAAATCTAATTTTGAGAACATATATGACTATAATCGTAAATAGACAAATATATGAGAAAAGAAATATAATTTTCCGATATATAGTGAGAATTTTAACAATTTACCCAAACAATATAGAGAAAACTCGTATAAATGCGTGTGTACATGTGATGAGATGAGTAGTTAAAAATAATGGATTATCATATATTAATCAAGTGTACCAAACATGATGTTTTATTGTATAAGTTTTATCTTGTGAGTAAATTTGCATGCATGCACAAATTTTAGATGTGGCCAGATTTGATAAAGAAATCGAAGGAGGGTGGTTTGGACATTATTGAGACCTACGTTTTCTGGGACATGCATGAACAAGTGCGAGGCCAGGTAAAATTATCAATTTATATTTTCTATAAATTTATATTAAAAATAAATTGGAAAACTGAATTTATAATTTTCAAAGGGTGTTCACTTAATTTTTTTTAAAAGGTTTATAAGTTCTTATAATATATAATAATGATATGTTTTTGAGAGCTTTGTAAGTTCTTATTTTCATAGCAAGTTATTTAAATATTTGGATAAAATAAGATAATCGAATTTAAATATTTTGATGTGTTTGGTATTATATTATTTTTTATTATCATAATTAAAAACGAAAAAATTTCAAAAATGGTATCAAAGAATAAGGGTTTATGTCCCAAACTTTTGGGACTAATCAAATGTAATGTACTGAAAATTGTTTTTAGTCTCAAACGTTTGTTTTTAACAAATACTAGTCCCGAACTTTTGTTTTTAATTAACCCTACTATTCAATTATGAGATCACTTTTGTTAAAAATTAATTTCTGTGAGACTAAATTTGTTAAAATTATTTATGTGATACTATTTTTGATTAAAAATAATTTATGTGAGATTATTTTTTATTAAAAATAATTTTCGTGGGACTATATTCGGTTATTAAAAGTAATAAATATTATTACTTTTATTTATCAATCACCTTATGAGAAGTTCATGACCGGTGGCTCTTGGTTTCATAGTTCACTCACTATTCATTTGATTTTGAGCAAAAAAATTGAATGAGAAGGAATTTTGTTAGTTATAATACTAAGTCGTAACCAAAAATTTGCAGTATGATTTTACTGGGAGAAAAGATTTGGTATAGTTCATAAAATTAGTTGCTGAAGCTGGTTTATATGTTCATCTCCGAATCGGACCTTATGTTTGCGCTGAATGGAATTATGGGTAAGCACTCCAATCTTTTATTCTTCGATTATAATTCTGTTGATCGATTTATGTTGCTTGTCATGAAAATGGGAGATCGTTTGCTTATGTTTTTATGGTTTAATACACAGTGGATTCCCTCTTTGGTTGCATTTTATTCCCGGGATTCAGCTTCGAACGGACAACGAGCCGTACAAGGTTTTTTTTTGTCCCTTATTCGATTTCGAGAATTTCCGAGCTTCATTTCCATTATTGTTTATAAATGCTCATTGGGTGAATATTTTTGTTTTAGGCGGAAATGAAGCGATTTGTGACCAAGATTGTGAACTTGATGAAGCTAGAAAATCTCTATGCATCCCAAGGAGGACCCATTATTTTGTCTCAGGTATTACTGAAAAAAGTTGATACAAAACAAAATGTTTATTACTGAAAGAAATGGTGCTATTAGATTCCTGGTTATGGTTTTGTTTTGAGGAATTTAATGAATCTCACATGGCAGATTGAGAACGAATATGGCAACATTGATTGGGAGTACGGTCCAAAAGCCAAAAGTTACATTGAATGGGTAGCACAAATGGCTACATCCATGAATGTTGGGGTTCCATGGGTGATGTGTCAGCAAAATAATGCCCCTCAATCTATGGTAATTTCTTGATCTTTTTGCTGCTCCGGTGGTTATATTCACACTAAGCCTCTCCTCGTTACATCCTCCCACTTATAAGGTGATGATGTCTTACTGCAAAATAGATGTATCTTATCGACGCCAATAAATTTTTGGCAACTCAGGATAATCGACGTCAGCCAACTTGTTGCGGAAATATTCGAGTCATCAGCCAAATTAACCCTTGCTATTGTTTTTTTTTTCTGTCATGCAGATAAACACTTGCAATGGCTTTACTGTGACCAATTTTCTCCAAATTCTGATCAGAAGCCAAAATTTTGGACAGAGCTCTGGAGTGGATGGTAACTTGTCAATCCCTTGAGATGCATATTTTATGTTAAGTTGGCCTACATTTGTGCCCAGATCTTGATATCTGGTTGCTGATGATTATTCATTGGTCTGCATTGTCCGTATATTAGGTTCACTTCATGGGGTGACCCTGTTCCATACAGACCTGCGGAAGACGTTGCTTTTGCTGCTGCACGTTTTTATCAGCTAAATGGAACATTAGTCAACTATTACATGGTATTTCTGATTTGTTTAGTTGTGATCATAAGAACTTTCTTGCCAATTTCGGTTTCATTTCTGCAGTACCATGGTGGAACTAACTTTGGCCGAACTTCTGGTGGACCATTCATCAGTACAACCTATGATTATGATGCTCCTATTGATGAGTATGGTATGCCTTTCACATTAATTACTATCCGCTACATTAAAATTGCAAGTGTTGCTTGTATGTGAACAAAGCATCATTCGTATAAGTATCTAAATTTTCAAACATAAACTTGACATTCTCCGTGATAAAGTTATCAAATTTTACAACCTTTTAAACTATTTACTGTTCATTAATAGTTTAATGGCTTAATGTCAAATTAGAATGATCCTAATATCCTTGAAATCCTTCTATTTTAAGTGCTGAGGGATTTGAAAGTTTTCTCCATTTCTATCTCAGGACTCCTGAGGCAGCCTAAGTGGGGTCACTTGAGAGATCTACACAAGGCCATTAAACTTTGTGAAGAGGCAATGGTGGAGGCAGACAGAATCACTACTTCTCTCGGATCAAGTTCAGAGGTAGAACTTCAACTTTATAGTCTATTAATTTTTTGGACATGTGGTTGTGCTCTGTCAATATTCATAATTCAGCTCAAGGGAGTTCCTTGCTTTAAACGTTTATCTTTGGGCTGTATAGATCTTTACTTGAACATTTACTGCAAACTTAGGTTTCTCCGATGGATGTAGTTTAAGTGTGTAGTTCAAATTTGCACTTTGATTTAATGTCTTCCGTTGCACAAAAGAATGATATTAACTCGGAGCAAAGTATAAATTTAGACAAATTTTGTGGGCCTTGATAAGATCTGCTATTCAGCTTTAAATTTTAAAATTTACGCACGATGAACAATGGGGTAGATTATTTTCCTGGTCCATATAATTCAATGTCCTGAGCATTAGCTTATTGTTTTATGATTCTAATGCACTCAAATGATACATTATTTTACTATGCATGCCTTATTCGCAAGCTTATCTCATTTTATTGTGTTTATGTTGTTTTGAACCTCGACTTTTTAATGTTTCAGGCCACTATCTATAAAACTGAATCAGGGGAATGTGCTGCTTTCTAGCCAATATGGACTACCAGAAAGATCAAACTCTGTACTTTAACGGCAATTATTATGACTTGCCTGCTTGGTCTGTTAGCATCTTACCAGACTGCAAGAATGTAGCATACAATACCGCGAAGGTTCGCCTCATAGACCTTTATGTTGTGTCTGCATTGTTAAACTGTGTTGATCCTACTTGTTACACATGGATTTCATATTCTTTACTCCTCGCAGTTTATCAATTCTATTGTAAACATCTGCACAATCTTATGACATACGTAAATCTATGGGTGATTTAACATGTTCATATAATCAGTCAAGATAAACGGGTTTAGAATATATAGATGCAAATATGAAGGTTTTGGATTTAAATGCAAAAATTCAAAGTTCTGGTGGCCAGCAAACAACCCTAAGTTGAAAGGGGAATAACTGTACCTAATCCAACACATGTTGTGAAATTAAGATCCGTTTTTCAGATGTTTTGAATTTGTAGAGATACCTTTGAATTATACTCGCTCACCGCAAGATTACCTGGCGAATATATCAACACAAACTCCTTCACTAATTGTTTACTGTTATGAATTACAGGTTAATTCTGTAACAGCCGCAACAAAGTTTGTTCGCCAATTGCCACAAAATAGTACCACAACCAGTGCATCCCTCTCAGGTTGGAGTTGGTTCTGGGAACCTGTTGGCAAGTCAAGTAACAGTGCTTTTGAGTTACTTGGGTTGGTGGAGCAGATTAATACTACCTCTGATAAAAGTGATTACCTTTGGTATTCTTTAAGGTAAAAAGATTGATCACAACTTTTAAACAGAGATAATCTTATTTTCAGAGGAGCTGACGATATCAAGGGAGATCTGTTAGAATTAATCATTTTTAGATCATGGTTTTGGATTAGTAATAGAGGACATCATAGATTGGGGAACTCGTATTGGGATTGGAGACAAGAGCCTTTAATTTGTTTATTAGCTATTCGTAGTTCTGGTCAAGGATAGGATTCGTACGAGTTCATTGTGGTTATGTTTTTAGTTGTTTTGTATGACTATTCTAGTACCTCTGGTACTTATTTATATTTTATTACGTTTTGCCTGAAAAAAAAAACAACTTTTAAACAGATTTTCTCGCTTGTTACTTTTTTTACATTCAATATTCCGTTTCCAGCACCCAAATAAATCCGAATGACCCTTTGCTTCGAGATGGCTCTCAGATTCTATTACATATTGATTCACTTGGTCACGTGCTTCATGCTTTTGTCAATGGAAGGCGCATAGGTATGAGAAAACAATTCCTACCAACAGAAGAAGTCTTAGATCCTCTTTTCCTTCTCATTTAAAGTTTCATTCTATGTACTTAGCTTGCTTCTGGATTGGGTGTTTGCAGGGAGTGGAAAAGGTCGCAATAGTAACAATAAGGCTTCCATAGAGGTTCCTGTGACCCTCGAACCTGGAACTAACAGGATTGACCTCTTGAGTGTGACCGTAGGATTAAAGGTTCTACACATTTTGAACTCAACACTTGAATACTCTCTTCTAGATCAAGAATTATTTTATTAAACAATTCCCTTCCTGATCCAGAACTATGGAGCTTTCTTTGATTTATCGGGAGCAGGAATTACTGGTCCAGTTCAGTTGAAAGGTTTAAGCAATGGTTCAACCATTGACCTCTCCTCGGAATCTTGGACGTATCAGGTTATTGGTCTAAACTTTGTAACACACCATACACTGTGATGAAACTTGCTCCAACTGGAGATTATTGTTGAACTGTATATGTACTGAAAAAAATATTTATAAACCATTTAATAGATTTATAGCTTTTCACCATAATAAACTTTCTCACCATGAAATATGCCTCACCAGATTGGTTTGAAAGGGGAAGAATCGGGCCTATCTACAGGAAGTTCCCCACTTTGGTTGTCCAAGCCTGCTTTGCCCAAGTATACTCCTCTGACTTGGTACAAGGTAATAGCATTGCATTCTCATTTTCTTTGTCTAAGCCCTTGTGAACACGTTCTCTGTCTGGGGTTCTGAATGTTGAATCACGACATGCAGTAACTCCTAGA
Organism: Haberlea rhodopensis; assembly: GCA_907163345.1. Taxonomy (NCBI): domain Eukaryota; kingdom Viridiplantae; phylum Streptophyta; class Magnoliopsida; order Lamiales; family Gesneriaceae; genus Haberlea; species Haberlea rhodopensis. Next base: position 282,788 of record CAJQUN010000522.1, on the reverse strand, counting down.
GATAGTGTTCACAAGGGCTTCGCACGAACAATTGGTTTCTTATACAACACTATAAGATGTGCTTTAATTACCTTCTGTGAAGCAAAAAATAATCAGGACACTTGATATCTCTCTCTGGCATGCTTTTCACTTATAGTTTTCCAGCTTTAGATTCAAATTATTCTGCCAGCCATGTTATCCAAGAAAATATGAGCTGATATCTTCTGCTTTTTTTATCTAGACGACTTTTTCTGCTCCCCCTGGAAATAGTCCTGTTGCGATGGAGTTCAGGGGAATGCAAAAGGGGCAGGCCTGGATAAATGGACAGAGCATTGGACGTTAGTGGCCAGCCAATATTGCTGATGTAAACGGCAAGTGTACAAGCACTTGCAACTATAGAGGAGCTTATGACAATAACAAATGTCTGGCAGATTGTGGAAAACCAACTCAGCAGTAGTGAGTATATGAAGGTTCTGCACTACTACAAAGTTCTTTCGAATACTACATACATTCATATCGGCTGAGTATAATCTTGCAGTTATCATGTCCCTCGTTCATGGCTCAAACCAAGTGGAAACGTCTTGGTGATGTTGGAAGAAATTGGTGGCGATCCGACACGTGTATCTTTGGCTACAAGAGAGATAGGACGCATATGTGCACGAGTTTCCGAAAATTTCCCTGCCCCCATTGATTCGTGGAGCTCTAATCAGTTCTAATAACAGTGTGCCAACACTATCTCTAGAGTGCCCCTCACCTAACCAAGTCATATCGGAACTCCAATTCGTTAGCTTTGGAAATCCTCATGGATCCTGCGGAACCTTTACACAAGGTCGTTGCAGGAGCAGACGGGCTAGGCGTGTCGTCCACAAGGTTTTGTTTGTTCCTGAATTTTGAGTTTTCGGAGTAACACTTGTGTCCAAATTAAGATGTTTCTTTCTCAATTGTCATGACATATGTATACAGGCTTGCGTTGGAAAACCAAGATGCAGTATTGAAGTCTCTGTGAAGAATCTTGGTGACCCTTGTCCAAATGTTACAAAGAGTTTGGCTGTACAAGCTACCTGTACTTGAGAACCGGAATCGTGGCAACAGCTATTCGGATACAATCCAACCACATAATCTGTATCTATTGTGATTCAAGAAGTTTTTTCATTTTTCAAGCCATTTAACATCTGTACATAATTTTTCCTACCCTTTGCCACACCATCTTGTACATACCATGATTTGTTCATAATAATATATAATGTTATATAATCAGTATTTTCATGTTTTATGTGTTTTAAAGATGCTATGTTGTGATATGTTTATCAGGGGGTCAATTTCCGGCCACTAGTTATATATTACGTACGAGAACTTTAATGGTGGAACATTTTCTACTTCTCCTAGCATAACACACTTTTTTTGAATTCATGTTTTTAAGGAAGAAAAGATAAATAATTGTTTTTGAATAATTTTAAATAATTCATCACTTTTGAATTTATTTTATTTTTTAAAAATATATGTTTTTAATTAGAATTCTCTTCACTTTAGTCTGGATATTAAAATATTAATAAGTGCTGATATGTATGTATTATATATGCATACTGGACTGTTACATACTCTAGTTTTTTTTTTTTTGAGCAACTATTACGATTACAGGGGAAATGGGAGGAGGGATGGGGCTCAAACCCCAAACCTCGAGCTCTTTTAATAGAACTGGTGTCAGCTGGGCCACAAAATCTTAAGCATATACTCTAGTTTTGGTTAAGTGCAATCCACCTTTGCTTTTTTATAGGATAAATAAGTATTTGTTTCCTTTATTGATTGCTCCATATTTGACCAAAATTCTCTCTTTTATTCGAAATACTTAATAAAAATCATTAATATTTTTAAAATATAGCCAGCAAAAAAAGTTTAAAAAATATTACTCATGAAATAAAATACTTACCTTGTTAAAAAATTACTATTAAATTTGAGATTTCTCCTTGAGTTACCACTCAAATCTTTCCCTACAATTTGTAGGAGCATTAGACTGACTCAATATTATGTAGTTAAATAGAACACATGGTGACATTCAAGCACGAAAGATAGCAAAACAAATATAAATGGTATGCCCTTTTTAACTAACTTCTATTTTCATTCTCATTTGGAAGGTAGAAGTTACAAGCATTGTATCAGTAGAGGCAAATACTTGGATTATTTTCTTTGACAAAACTTTAAATACGGGGTACCATAAACTGACAATTTCTTAAATATGTACATAACTCAAAAAGAAAACATAGGCTGCAGCCTGCAAACCACTTTCTAAAGCATTGAATATATGCTCAGGAATAACATAATCAAAAGTCAGCAGCTAGTCGAAGACAGCATGCAATAGAAGTTTCGTCTACCTACTTAAAACCCATTACGAACACTTGAAAAGCCATTTTCGTCGTCAATGTTGATATATTGGAAGATCATATTTAGGCAGCTCGGGTAAGCGTATTATTTCGGTAGACAGATCCGTACTACTTGAAGCCTCATTGCTGGTTTCTTTCACCATCTTCAAGAAATAACTATGCCTGCACCGGAAGAAAAGGTCATTATGAAGTAATTGCTGAGGAATTTTTGGTTTTATACGCTTAATAGGTATACCATCGACTGTCAGCAGTCAATTCGGGATGAAAAGCAGTGGTTATTAAGTTTCCCTGCTTTACAGCAACAATCACCTTCTTTTCATATCCCGAATTTTCCTGATGCATGAAACCATAATGGGTATCGAAATAATGTCCAAAAATGAAGGAAATCAAATACTTCCCACCAAAAGTGATTTTGTTATGATACATAAAATGTTGGGATTGTGGACTTTAAGACTTTACAAGGTGCTATGGTCGCAAATTTTCAGCATACAAGTTCATAGAGTAAACCAACAACCTTCATCAAAACATTATAATGCCACACGAAATCGGTATGAAGAAGAGATCTAACTTGCATAAAAGCAGAAAATTTTATTTGCTACGATGGTTTGCGTGTGGCAGTACTATTTTTGTTCCTAGCCACAAAAGTTTCATAAATGTCATTAGCCCCCTACATCCATGCACAGTAAATTGTCAATTTTAATTATAGATAAAGTGGAGGTGTAGTTGAACAATGCTGGCCTTCCCTCTATTTTATTTACGACTGGCGACTGGCGACTGGCCAACAGCAGTAGTGGCCTTATTCTTGGTGATGGGTAAGACCAACCTCCGTCCAGATACGACATAGGCTTTTAGAAGTGAATTAGAACGATGAAAGTTTTGAACATCTTTAAAAGTAGTGGCTCTTAATTAGTGGGAGTAAATATCACTGGATTAATAATCTTTTTAAGGAGTAGAACATAGCATGGGAAAAATAAAAAGGAATAGAAACATTCAATTTACACAAAGTGAATATAAAGAAGTGGATATACAGGAAACACAATTGATAAGATGAAATAATTAAATTTGACCTCAGAACTTTTAACAGCTGAACCAGATATAGCAGTTCTGTCGGATTGAACAGAAACTTTGGCCAACACTTGTACTTCTGGACCTACTTCAAGGATTCCAGGGGCACGTATAAAGACACCACGAAAGCTCGGAGGGCCTCCTTCCGTGGCTGCAATCTCAGGAACTAAAACCTCCGACTCAAAGCTTTGAAGCTGAAAAAGTGACACTAATTGGATAACAACATATCTTGAATGTCGTAAGAAAACGAGAGGAAGGATATGAGGAAAGAAATTTAAGCATCAGCCATAATCTCATATAACGAAAAAAACATCCTCCTATCTCATATACACACACTTATATCCTCCCCGAGTGTTCACAAAAAATGCCCTGCTTTACTGTGTGTTATCCATTCTCTTGAAAGTAACATGCACTCAAGCCATTCTACATTTCTATTGATCTAACTTAATCTTAAGATAAACAGATGATTTGGAACAGCTATTAGAATTTACATTCTTAGAACATGGGGCTTTTATATCCTACATCGATAAATGGAAAAGCCATATAAAGAAATTTGGTCGAAATGAAAAGAATAAATCATTCCAAACAATCAAGTTCATGTCTCAAGTCTTTCTCAATTTTTTTGGAGAAAAAAACCACAGAGAGGATATAAGAAGTTTATAAGCACTTGACAGTATACTGACATCAGTCACGCTATCTTCTGGAAGTGGAGAAAACCACAAAACATGTATATTTGCATGCATTTGAGAGCTAATATCTTTAGCTTTGCCTTTGGTTCATGTTTGAGAAATGCAGTAAATTTGAGGGTAAAAAGTGCTACGATACCTGATTGCCAAAGAAGTTTCTATGCACCGTGCAATTAAGGCCACCTATTAATTCCTGCCCCCCGCTTTTCTGCCCTGAAGGAAAGGAAATATGACAGAAATGTCAAAACTGAACATCTAAGCACTAAAAACACCTCATTCCCTGCTTTAGTAATAAGAATGTGTTGTGTTCGCTAATCCACAAGCAAAAGGACAACATGAATTGATGTTTACAAAAGTGTGAAATTTAGAGGCCAGTGGCATGATAATGATAAAGTAAAATATACTAACCAATTGCTTTGTCAGACAGGAAAATAAGACCAGCACAGGTTCCCCAAACTGGTTTCCCCATTTTAACAAACTCCCTCAAAGCAGGGAACTGCAGTCGTGACATTCAGCATGTTATCATTTTTATACATACATTCTTAACAAAATAATGCAGATAGATCGCCACCATAATTACTAGCTAACTTCTATTCCAAGAAATAGGAGTTGAAATTAGCACAAGAAATCAAGAGCACCAGGATTGGCAGATATTCTTATTCTTTTGATCGCTACAACTGTTCACCCAATATCATAGAAAGGATAATGTTGAATTCATAAAGGTTAAAATAGAATGAGTCATGAAAATTAGAATGCAATTAGTACATCCAGTGACAAGGAAGAAATTTTATCCTAAAAGCAAACATCTCTAAATTTCTATTGTTTTCTATTTCTTCACCATCTACTGAGATACAAAGAATTACTTTAATCTTTCAGAAGTCCTAGGGAGTTTAAAAAAAGCAGAAATGATGATATCAATAAATACAGCAATATAAGCCCTTTGTCTCACGTTATTGGTCAAATTTAACCATTTCTTTGAAATTAACTAGATATGGCTTCAAAAAACTAGGGAAGTAGATGGCATTATTTAAATCCATAAATATGTAGAGATCGGTGATATCCATCATCCTATACCTCGCCCTCATCTAGAAACTATACCAATTGCAACGCCCTAGGACGTATAGACCCTTAACCACTTCCCACAAACCAGAAATCAAAGATGGAGATAGGACAAGTGAGATTTCTTTCATGAGAAGCTAGGGAACACTTTGCAACTCAAGAATCATTATGCAAACGATATACTGATAACCATATTTCTAATTTTTAATCACACTATCAAATAGAAAAGTCATATGGTTTTGCACTTAGTTACACTTACATCTACCAAGTTGGGAACTGTACAAATGCTGCAAAACGACATGATCCTCGTATCATCATCATCATCATGTTAATACAGACAGAGCATGGATATGCACAGCTAACGTTTCTCAATTTTTTCTGTTCAGAACTTATATGCATAACCACAAGTCTTGGTAGCAGATGGCTAAAGCACAACCAAATACAACATTTCCACCATAAAGTTCATACAAAACAACCACACAAAGGATCTCCTATGTTCTTGGCATATAAACAACTCTAGTAAATCACGACTTTTCCAAAAACAACCTGCACAAACTAAAAGAATGTGGTCTTGTTGCTGGCTTTTTTGTCTCCTCCCCCCAATTTTTCCATCGCAAACTCCTTCCTTTTCTTCATTCTGACTCATTGACACCAAGGTATATTCAAAAAAGGCGTAGTTCGAATCCAAACTTGCCTTGGTCCCTTGACCGATGAATTATGTGCTAAACAGGATTAATAATCCATAATTAATCTCAAGCATGCAACCAAGTGCCCAAGCACGTTCACAAACCCCAAAAATATCGTCATCCATGACGATTACCCATTTTAAAAGACCCCGGGCGAAGCATGTACTGAAAACTCAACAAGAAATAATTCCCCAAAAACAGGCATTGGCGATCGATCGCATCATCTAAGGTGATCGATCGCCTCGCGAAAATACGAACAGGCGATCGATCGCACCTTTTTAGGCGATCGGTCGCCTATTAGCGTAAATGACCACTGGCTCATGGCGACTGATCGCTCTCCTTGAGGCGGTCGATCGCCTCACAACACAAAAGCCCACTGCCCCTTGGCGATCGATCGCTTCATTTGAGAGTGTCGATCGCCTAAGTTTTCATCTTCCTGAAATTTTCAACAACGTCGCGGCGATCGAGCGCCATGCCCTAGGGGTCGATCGCCTCAACCTGTAAAAGCCAAAAATGGCGTTTTTCTTGCAATATTTTTCCCAACAACAATCCTCACACCCCATACAACATAAATCCTCAACAAAAACACCATAAAAACTCCTCAAACCAACCAACCCAAAATTCTTTAAAAACCCATTTCTTTAAACCCAACACAAATCCTTCCCACCCACCACAAAACCACTATCAAAACAAAGATAAATGCGAGGGGATGAATAATACGTTATTATCTTCGAGAAATCCGGCTCCTAGGATGAGCCTCCATCGATTTTCCTCAACCAAAGGGAAAGAGGAAGGGTTTGGGTGAGAGAATGGAGTGAGGGAGAGGAGAGGGAAGAGAGATTCCGTATAATGACGGAATACCGAGTCCACTTGGTATATATAGCACTCAGGCTCCAAAATACCAATACTTCCACAACTACATCATGACTCATTAAAAATCATCTGTTTTCAATAATTATCTCTCCAACTCAAATTCCATTGCCAGCCCCAGTACAAAGTACTCCGGACCCCAGATTCCATCAAAGACCAAATTCCAAGGTTATCACCACAACGAGAATACAATCTCATACCTTGGATCCAAATGACTCTAAATACGGGATTTAAAAATCCCCGGGAGTCCCAAAACCGTAATTAACTCATAATTGCCATAATGAAAATCCATTAAAGATTATTACTACACCGGGATTAACATCAATAATCTCCGGACATCACAATTATCCCCCACTAATAAAATTTCATCCTCGAAATTTGCACGGCGTACTGATAAGTGTATTTTATACACTTATATTTCTTCTTATTTTGCATGATTTAGTGTTGGTATTCGAGCAGAATTACGTCTTTTGTTGTTGTTTTGGTTGTTTTGCAGGAATCCAGGTAATTACATGTTTTGTGGACTAAAAGGGTGCAAATGACGGAAGGAACGGATGAATCGAAGCCAAAAATCTACACTATCAATCATGGCAACAGGCGTAATTACGCCTACTTTGAGGCGTAACTACGCCTAACTCACGGCATTTGATTTTTTAAAGAATTTCAACAGGCGTAATTACGCCTCATTGAGGCGTAACTACGCCTAGCCCACGGCTTTTGAGAATTTAAGTGGCGTAACTACGCCATTTTGGAGGCGTAATTACGCCTATCACGCGGGAAGCCAGATTTTGTGACACGTCGACAGGCGTAACTACGCCACTTCGGAGGCGTAATTACGCCTATGGAATTTTGGTAATTTTGGAGACCTTCCTTATCTGATGCACACGGGAGTTTAAAGGAAGGAAAAAAGGATTTTCGAAGGGGATGGGATTATTAATCAGATTGATGAAGACCTAGACATATTTTTGGAGAGAAGGAGGCTAGGGTTAAAAGAACAAGAGTGAGAGCAGCAGCCGAGTAAACAACCGAGGGAAATTCAGAAAAGAGGAGGAGATCGATCGAGGCGGTGCGCTTACACCGAAGGATATAGATTTTGACGACGGAGAAGAAGACGGCGACTACCGGGGACGGAGGGCCATCATCCAATTCGTTTGATTATCTATTCCCTTATGTTTATGATGATTAAGAACATGTCTATGTGTTTAGTTAATGTATTCATGAACTAATTGATTATTCTAGGGTTAGACGGATCTTGACTTGAAACTATGTCATTGGTTTTTCATATGGTTTATTTATGTTTTCCTGTTCTTAATGCTTTTAATCTACTGGCCATGGATTGAATGATTCCATATTCGTGATCTATCACTCGGGAGAGGGGGTTGTGAATAGGAAAGAAGGAATTCGTATCGTGGTAGTTATATTGTTCGGAAGGCCTATAACTCCATAGAAGTCGTCAAAGGAATTACTGCGCTTTTACAATTGTTTGATAATTAATCTTAGATAGGGATATCAAGATTAATGTTAGATAATTACTTCTGCTTAACACCCGGGAGGGGGAGTAGAAACAAATAAGAATTCTCGGCTAGTAAACTAGGAAAACACGACATAGTGGATAGTTGAGTGAAGTCGAACCTCTAGAATCCGTTCTCATTGATTTTCTCCACTTAAATTACCATCTTGTTTATCTTTTATTCTATTTTCGTAGATTTGTTTAATAAATATTGCTCTCGATTATCTAAATAAAGTCGAGACTATTCTAATTACAGTACTTGGTGTAACTTAATTTTCAATCCCTGTGGGTTCGACATCCGTACTTTCAAATTCCTATACTAAAACTTGACACCGTACACTTGCGGTACGTTTCACACGCATCACGTACTCCACGTATTGTCGAGATTACAAAATCCAAACGAATTCACATTGTCGAATCATGAACACATCATGAACGGCATTCCAACCGCGAGGATACCAACATCGCAACAAAACCTGGAATGGGATAACCTACCAAACCATTACAACCCCAACGGAACGTCAGCATATCCCAATGCCAACCATTTCAAAGCAGTCAACCAACCATAATTGTGATATCCCCGAAATGATTATGAGATTATAAACATTTATTATGTTATGAAGATTTTGGTATTAATTCTTTGGGTTGAATTAATTATATTGGGGAAATTTATTTCAGGGTGCATGTGATATATGTTGGGAATTTGGGTTGTGGCATAATTATTTGGGATGGGTGTTTATTGTTTTGGTGTAGCATGTTTAAATGGGAATTTAAGTATTTTATTGTTTAAAATACTAAAATATCATGTGAGGATATTTTAATACATCGTGCTAAATACCGGGACCAAAACATAACACATCATACCACCCAACACCCAACCACCACCCCCCCAAACCCATGCTGCCACAGCTGGCCTTACTCACCACTTGCCCTCATAATTCAATCCATCTCCTCCACTCCAATCTCCTCCATTTCTCTCCCAAAAACCGTCCAGCAGCTGCTAAGCAAGATAGGGAGGAGATCTTCCATTTTTATTGCTTGAAAACTTGCCAAAAATCGGGGCAAAAAGGGTAAGGAACCATACCCTGTTTTGGTTAATGTTTTGGTTGAGTTGTGATGGGTTTTGGTGTGAAAATGGCATGCTAGTTTAGGTTTTGGTGTGAAAATGGCATGCTAGTTTAGGTTTTGGTTAAACCTTTGATTTGAATACTTTAATTGTGTTTTTATGAAGTTCCTAGCATGTTTATATGAGCATGTTATATGTGTTATGTGGTAGATATATTGGCTTGAATATATGTGTTCGAAAATCTGGAAAAGAAATATGTTACCCTGTTTCCAGAAAACTTGAGTGAGCATTGATGTTGTTGGGTGAATTTCAAGCATGTGGGTTTTAAGTATGGGTATAACTTTGATTTGATTACACTCACGGTAGTACCTTGTAGCTACTAGCATGTTGGTTTGGCCATGTGGTGTAGCTTATGTGCTGGTTTGAATGGTATGAAAATGAATGTTAGGAAATCTGGAAAATATCACGCACAGAGCATGGGGCGATCGATCGCCACAAATGAGGCGATCGATCGCCGAAGGCCAGTGGCCAAAATCAAAGGCAGGCGATCGATCGCCATGAATGGCGCGATCGATCGCCAGAGGCAGAATAATGAAAAATGATGTTTTTGTTAGAATTTTTGGATTTTGGTCAATATATTGGCATCTAATATTGTGTTGTACACTGGTGTAGAGCCTTCACAGATAGCTACACATCCCAGGGGATAGAGTCCTGCAACACACCATATTTTGGAAAGGTACGTAAGCGACGTACGGGCATCCCAATGGTAACATGTATTATATATTCATTATTTGGCATGTGATAGATGCAAAGTGGTGCATTATGGGTATGATACATGTCATTATGCATTGTTGTTGCATGTGTATGTTGTGGAATAAAGAGTGTGTATTCCACGAGTCAGGTTTATCCCGATGATGATTTTAATGCTTACCGCTTATACCGCTAAAAATGTGGAGCGGTAGGGGGGAGGCTCGCTTGCACATGGAGGCGAGGTATGCCATACGAAGCGAGGAAGAGATACCGCTTGTATGAAGAAGCGAAGAAGAAGTACCGCTTGTTAAGAAAATCACGAAGCGAGGGGCATTAAAATACACTGATGATAAACTGACTAAGAAAGATTTAAGATTAAGAAGTGAAGTTATGTCATGACATTTAATTAAGAAGCCATAATTTCATATAATGATTTGATTATGAGTTATGGTACAGGGACAACCAATGGGCGTATTAAATGCATTGGAAATACAGGAAGTATTTTATGTTATGATTTATGCATTTATGTTTTACATTCATATTGTGTTAAATATGAATTATGATGTGCTCATGTGGGGGGGGGGGGGGGGGGGGGGGTTGTCTTTGTAGGTGCTTTTGCTAAGGAGAACCAGGGTCGGGTTGATACATTGAGCTGTAAGGAGTGCTACAACGATAGCAGGACAGAGTTCTTTTGTGTAGTCTCTACAAGTAGTAGAGTAGAACTATAGTGTCACTCCTATTGTTTTGATGAATGTAACTAATTTCTTTTGAAAATTTTATTGTCGCATGTGACCCTTAAGCTCAAGATGTCAACACGATTAAATACTTTGATTTAGCATGATTAGTTCTCAAACTTGCACCTTATATTATGTTTAAGATAATGGGGTCTCACATTTAGTGGTATCAGAGCAGTGGTTAGATAACCAGGGAACGAGTAAAGGGTAGCCTTTAGAAACAAGTTGGCTAGGTATTCATTGGTGGGCATGTTTATGCATGTGGTGCATATTTTTGTATAAGTTGTTATACTAACATGCTTTTGCATATGATTACTCTTGTTATCTAACGGCTTATATTATGAACTGCTTTTGGTATTGTTGTTAACCCCTGTGTTACAGCATGGCGGCTATTAATCCGGAGAACCCCAATGAAGAGGTGGGGGATATAGGCAGTATCAATGTCAGTATTGCTCAGTCAAATCCTCTACCGCCACCTGCTGTAGGTGTGGAGCCTATTGCACAGTACTGCTACCAGGGGAGATAAGTCTGACCCAGTTCTTGGGCTATCATCCACCGCTATTTGAAGGAACTGAGACTGGGGAAGCAGCCGAGGAATGGCTTGAGAGACTAGAGCAGATATTCGTATCAGCGCCCTGTGCACGGACTGCCTGGTTGAGGTTGGCAGAGTTTCAGTTGGCTAAGAAGTCTTCCATGTGGTGGAAGACAACAGTTATGGAGTTGAGGGCTCAGAGTACGACGGTTGATTGGACTGTATTCAGGACTCGGTTCCTTAACCGGTACTTTTCTGCAACTGCCAGACAATTAAAGGAAGATGAGTTCACTAATTTGAAGCAGGGCGGCCTGTCAGTGTCAGATTATGCTATGCAGTATTCCTCACTATTGAGGTATGTACCTCATATCGCTGTGAGCAGTCATGCCAAGATGAGGCATTTCCTGAAGGGACTGAGGCCAGAGCTATTTGATCGGGTTGTCTCCAACAACCCCAGCTCTTTTGATGACGCCCTGACTAGGGCAGAGCTGGCAGAGATTGCGGTTGGTGCGTACAAGGACGATGTGCCCCCTTTCATACCACCTCAGTGACCAGCTGTTGACAGCCAGAGGCCACGAGGAGACCAGTTTAAGCCTCGTGGGGCCTCTTCATCTTCTAGATACAGTGGGAAGAAGTCTCAGAGTCAGAAGCAAAGCAATCGGGGACCAACACAGGGGAATAAGACAGGGGGGAACAGGTGTGACCATTGTGGAGGATTTCATTTGTCACGTGACTGCCGAGGCTGTTATGTTTGTGGCAAGGTGGGCCACCTGGTTAGGACTTGCCCCAATCGGGCAGGTCAGGCAGACTCAGGGCCGAATAAGCCAAGATTTGACGCTAAGACGGCACCACCGAGACAGCAGTTTGCACCTCGACCACAGGGAGGTCAGGCGGCAGGACCGCCGCAGGGTCAGGTGTACGCACTGACTCAGGAGCAGGCAGATGCAGCCCCGGAGGAGGTTATTGCAGGTACGTGTCATTTACTTACGTACCCCGCATTTATTTTGATAGATACAGGTGCTTCTCATTCTTTTGTATCTGCTGCTTTTGTGGAGAGACACCGCTTGTGCTCGTCTCTGTTACCCACGCCTCTCATGGTCTCGACACCCACGGGGAAGCATGTGATTGCAGATCGACTGTTATCTGATTGCCTCATTTATTTTGAGGGCAATGATCTGAGGTCCGATCTGATTTTGTTGGATATGGCAGATTTTGACTGCATTGTCGGCATTGATGTTTTGAGCAGATACCAGGCTGTGGTTGATAGCCGACAGAAGATGGTTCGCTTTCTATCTGATCAGGGGTTTCAGTGGACCTTCTATGGGGACGGCTCTCGTCCAAAGATTCCAGCGATCTCAGCAGTTAAGATGACACGTTTATTGGAACGAGGTCACACTGGCTATATTATTTATGCCGTGGACGTATCAGAGGAAAAGGAAGAATGGGGATCGTGGATATACCAGTAGTTGCGGAATTCACCGATGTGTTCCCGGATGAGATTCTAGGGTTTCCGCCGATCAGAGATGTTGAGTTTGAGATCGAGCTACTGCCAAGGACATCTGCTATTTCCCGTGCTCCTTATAGGATGGCACCGGCAGAGCTGAGGAAGCTGAAGGTACAGTTACAGGAACTCCTCGACAATGGATACATTCGTCCTAGTGTATCGCCTTAGGGTGCACCAGTCTTGTTCGTGAAGAAAAAGGACGGTTCGATGCGCCTGTGTATCGATTACCGTCAATTGAACAAAGTGACTATTAAGAACAAGTACCCCCTTCCGAGGATTGATGATTTATTTGATCAGCTTCAGGGCACAGAGATTTACTCAAAGATTGACTTGAGGTCAGGCTACCACCAGATACGGGTTAGAGATGATGATATCCAAAGGACAGCTTTTAGAACTCGGTATGGACACTATGAGTTCTTGGTGATGCCATTCGGGGTGACGAATGCCCTGGCTGTCTTTATGAGCCTGATGAACCGAGTATTTCATGAGTACCTTGATCAGTTTGTGATCGTATTCATTGATGACATCCTTGTCTATTCAAGACGTGAAGAGGGACATGCTATTCATTTGAGGACAGTGCTATAGATCCTCAGAGATCACAAGTTGTATGCCAAACTCAGCAAGTGTGAGTTCTGGCTGAGCAGCGTAGCATTCTTGGGCCACATTATCTCTCGAGAGGGGATCTCAGTAGACCCGAGGAAGGTAGAGGCAATTATGGATTGGTCTGCCCCTACTACAGTATCTGAGATTCGGAGTTTTCTTGGTTTGGCAGGGTATTATCGACGCTTTGTCAAAGGATTTTCAAAGATTGCCAAGCCATTGACGCAGCTAACTCATAAGGGAGTTCCATTCTTTTGGTCGGAAGCTTGTGAGCAGAGTTTCCGGGAATTAAAGCACAGACTGACTACAGCACCAGTTTTGGTAATTCCCAGGGAGAACAAGGGATTCGTTCTCTATACTGACGCATCGCTTCAGGGCTTAGGATGCGTACTGATGCAGGACAGGCATGTAGTGGCTTATGCTTCTAGACAGTTAAAGCCACACGAGACGAGGTATCCAGTCCACGATCTGGAGCTAGCAGCTATAGTGTTTGCATTGAAGATATGGCAGCACTACTTATATGGTACCTCATTTACCATCTTCACTGATCACAAGAGCCTGAAGTTCTTGTTTACACAGGCTGAGCTGAATATGAGACAGAGGAAATGGATGGACCTGCTGAAGGGTTATGACTGTGAAATCGAATACCATCCGGGAAGAGCAAATTTGACAGCCGATGCTTTGAGTCGGAAGGTGAAGAGCACAACAGAGGATGCCATGTGTTTATCAGCTATGATGGGCTCCTACTGCCATTTGAGATTTGATTATGATGTGTCTGCTTCACCGGTACAGGTTTTGACCTTATTAGCTGAGCCTGTTATTTTTTATCACATCAGGAAGGCTCAGGAGACTGACGAGGAAGTTCAGAGATGGTTGTCAGTGGTTCGTCTGGGTCAGTCGTCGAAGTTCAGGACGACTGAGGATGGTTCCTTGAGGTTAGGTGATCGATGGGTGGTTCCGAATACGCCTGAGTTGTGTCAGGGAATACTACAGTGAGCTCATTGCAGCAGGATGAGTATCCACCCGGGCGGAAAGAAAATGTACAAAGACTTATGTAGCCAATTTTGGTGGAGACGAATGAAACAAGATGTCACCACATTCGTCAAGAGATGTCTGATTTGTCAGCAAGTGAAGGCCGAGAGACAGAGGCCTGGTGGTGAGCTTAGATGTTTTGAGATACCGGAATGGAAGTGGGAGCACGTATCCATGGACTTCGTGACCCACTTACCGAGGAGTGTTTCGGGTTTTGATGCTATCTGGGTAGTCGTGGACAGACTGACTAAGGTGGCTCACTTCATTCCATATTGTATGACCTTCACGTACTTGAGGATGACTCAGTTATATGTCAGAGATGTGGTGAGACTGCATGGGATCCCTGTTTCGATTGTGTCTGATCGAGATTCGCGGTTTACATCTCACTTCTGGGAAGGTCTTTAGTCAGCTCTAGGTACAGAGTTGAGGTTGAGCACAGCATACCATCCTCAAACGGATGGCCAGACCGAGCGTACTATCCAGACACTCGAGGGCATGTTGAGAGCATGTGTATTGGAGTTCGATACTTCGTGGCAGGACTCAGTAGCCTTAGTGGAGTTTTCTTATAACAATAGCTACCAAGCGAGTATACAGATGGCTCCTTTTGAGGCTCTCTACGGTAGACGTTGTAGGTCACCGTTATATTGGGACGATGTGGACCGTAAATTGGTCCGAGGACCAGAGTTGGTCCAAGAAATGGAAGAGAAGGTTAAGGTGATCAGAAGGAAAATGAAAGCAGCCCAGGACAGACAGACAGCGTATGCTAATCAACGGCGTCGGCCGTTGGAGTTTCAGTTGGGCGGCAAAGTCTTTTTGAAGATCTCACCTTTCAGAGGTGTAGTGCGTTTTGGTATGCGGGGGAAGTTATCCCTGAGATACGTTGGGCCGTATGAGATCTTACAACGTATTGGTACTCTGGCATACCGATTGGCTTTACCGCCCTCTCTGTCTGGTATACACGATGTATTCCATGTGTCTATGTTGCGGAAGTACGAGCCAGATCCTTCTCATGTGTTGTAGCCTTCTGAGGTTCAGATAGAGTCCGATGTTTCCTATGTGGAGCAGCCTATCAGGATTCTGGATCGGGCAGATCGCAGACTACGAAACAAAGTTATTCCTATGGTCAAAGTTCAGTGGGATCGTAGGGGTGTCGAGGAGGCCACGTGGGAGACGGAGCGACACATGGTGCAGCACTATCCAGAACTATTTTCCGGTATGTGATTTATGTTTTGTATTATATTGGGTAAGGGCATGATGATTTCGAGGACGAAATCTTATAAGTAGGGGAGTATTGTGATATCCCCGAAATGATTATGAGATTATAAACATTTATTATGTTATGAAGATTTTGGAATTAATTCTTTGGGTTGAATTAATTATATTGGGGAAATTTATTTCAGGGTGCATGTGATATATGTTGGGAATTTGGGTTGTGGCATAATTATTTGGGATGGGTGTTTATTGTTTTGGTGTAGCATGTTTAAATGGGAATTTAAGTATTTTATTGTTTAAAATACTAAAATATCATGTGAGGATATTTTAATACATCGTGCTAAATATCGGGACCAAAACATAACACATCATACCACCCAACACCCAACCACCCCCCCCCCCCCCCAAACCCATGCTGCCACAGCTGGCCTTACTCACCACTTGCCCTCATAATTCAATCCATCTCCTCCATTTCTCTCCCAAAAACCGTCCAGCAGCTGCTAAGCAAGATAGGAGGAGATCTTCCATTTTTATTGCTTGAAAACTTGCCAAAAATCGGAGCAAAAAGGGTAAGGAACAATACCCTGTTTTGGTTAATGTTTTGGTTGAGTTGTGATGGGTTTTGGTGTGAAAATGGCATGCTAGGTTAGGTTTTGGTTAAACCTTTGATTTGAATACTTTAATTGTGTTTTTATGAAGTTCCTAGCATGTTTATATGAGCATGTTATATGTGTTATGTGGTAGATATATTGGCTTGAATATATGTGTTCGAAAATCTGGAAAAGAAATATGTTACCCTGTTTCCAGAAAACTTGAGTGAGCATTGATGTTGTTGGGTGATTTTCAAGCATGTGGGTTTTAAGTATGGGTATAACTTTGATTTGATTACACTCACGGTAGTACCTTGTAGCTACTAGCATGTTGGTTTGGCCATGTGGTGTATCTTATGTGCTGGTTTGAATGGTATGAAAATGAGTGTTAGGAAATCTGAAAAATATCGCGCACAGAGCATGTGGCGATCGAGGCGATCGATCGCCGAAGGCCAGTGGCCAAAAGCATAGGCGATCAATCGCCACAAATGAGGCGATCAATCGCCGAAGGCCAGTGGCCAAAATCACAGGCAGGCGATCGATCGCCATGAATGGCGTGGTCGATCGCCAGAAGCAGAATAATGAAAAATGATGTTTTTGTTAGAATTTTTGGATTTTGGTCAATATATTGTCATCTAATATTGTGTTGTACACTGGTGTAGAGCCTTCACAGATAGCTACACAGCGCAGGGGAAAGAGTCCTGCAACACACCATATTTTGGAAAAGTACGTAAGCGACGTACGGGCATCCCAATCGTAACATGTATTATATATTCATTATTTGGCATGTGATAGATGCAAAGTGGTGCATTATGGGTATGATACATGTCGTTATGCATTTTTGTTGCATGTGTATGTTGTGGAATAAAGAGTGTGTATTCCACGAGTCAGGTTTATCCCGGTGATGATTTTAATGCTTACCGCTTATACCGCTAAAAATGTGGAGCGGGAGGGGGGAGGCTCGCTTGCACATGGAGGCGAGGTATGCCATACGAAGCGAGGAAGAGATACCGCTTGTATGAAGAAGCGAAGAAGAAGTACCTCTTGTTAAGAAAATCACAAAGCGATGGGCATTAAAATACACTGATGATAAACTGACTAAGAAAGATTTAAGATTAAGAAGTGAAGTTATGTCATGACATTTAATTAAGAAGCCATAATTTCATATAATGATTTGAATATGAGTTATGGTACAGGGACAACCAATGTGCGTATTAAATGCATTGGAAATATAGGAAGTATTTTATGTTATGATTTATGCATTTATGCTTTACATTCATATTGTGTTAAATATGAATTATGATGTGCTCATGTGGGGGAGTTGTCTTTGTAGGTGCTTTTGCTAAGGAGAACCAGGGTCGGGGTTGATACATTGAGCTGTAAGGAGTGCTACAACGATAGCAGGACAGAGTTCTTTTGTGTAGTCTCTACAAGTAGTAGAGTAGAACTATAGTGTCACTCATATTGTTTTGATGAATGTAACTAATTTCTTTTGAAATTTTTATTGTCGCATGTGACCCTTAAGCTCAAGATGTCAACACGATTAAATACTTTGATTTAGCATGATTAGTTCTCAAACTTGCACCTTATATTATGTTTAAGATAACGGGGTCTCACAATAACTGCTGACCAAACGAATAATTCATGATTCCAAAATAGATATCGCCCAAATGATATCTCCAAGACATAGCCACCGATGTTAAACATACATCGTTACCAAAGCGACCATTAGTACACAACAGTGTACCTGAACTATATTCGGTTCCCAATTTTCAAATCCATCTCCAACAGGGGAGTAGTTGCACCACATTGCAACACGGATCGGACAACTCACGGTCACCAATAGACATAAAATGCATCCCCAAAGATGTCTACATACGGGTGTTCCAAGATCACATCTTGTTCCAAACACACCATCAAGACTCCACAAGATCTCAAGTTCTCGAAAGGACATGCAAGGGCAATCAATTGCATTCCCGCCACACGTGTCAACCACGACACTAAACAAATCCGAATCCTGGCCATCCCTCGTTTATCCTGGGATTTAACGATCCTAAAACAGGAAGGCTATCGAATTATCCAACAAGAACTATCATGGTTCCAAAACACGACAATCCCTCCTCGGGGGAAGTCAAACAACCCTCACGATCATTCATCAGAATGCATTGTGCCATCGAGATTACCAATCTCAATGTGCCACAATATCTCACAGAGATTCGTCAAACTAAGCGTACTAATCCGATACTCGACAAGTATCGAAACGCGGGCATTCGTACACACATACATGCCCAAGTACCTACACAACATGCATACTCGAAGCAATAGGCTTGGGTATCTCCAATCATAAACAAAGTCCCAAAACCAACCGTCCATCCCCAGCTATTCTCACCTCGCGGAGAATAATGATTGACGGACCAACGATCATTGGTGTGATTCCAACATCAACACCACACAAACCGACTCCTTGAATCTCCTAAAGATTCCCAATCGGTAGGTATATCAATACCGCCTTCCTCACAAGGAAAATGTCATGGACTCATGACCCTCCAACCTCGAGCCGACGTTTAGAAAACTTGGATATATTTATACCAAAATATATTCCGCAACTCAGAAATACACAACTGGTTCAGAATAGCGTATCAAACCACTATCACCAATTCGAAATCAGTATACGCCATGTATACTCAAACCAGTGATGCTCTGTACTAATGCCATAGTACTCCACAATCTCGAGCGATATCCTGGAGACGTCTTGATGTGACTAGAAATATACACATCTATTGCGCTTAATTGTCCACGATTTGGTATGTTTTGATGGATAAATTGATATATATGCTACCTAATCGTATATTTGTGTAAATGTAGGGAAATGTGAAGAAATCAAGCTAAATGATGAAAGAAGCAATAAAGTTGAAGAAAAGAGGAAAAACCAGAATCCAAGACACATGTTGCTCCTTTCTCCTCAAATTTCTATATGTTCGAGCCATGTTTTGGAAATGTGGTCCATAAAAACGTTGTAGAACTTTGAGTTATCTTCGCGTGGACAACTGATTCATTGAATTCGGAGTTTGTATGAGAATGTTATGGCCAAAATACGAAACTCGCCAGAAAAATGGAAAATCAGGCGTAAAGACGCCATTTCAGGCGTACCTACGCCAGTGCCATGGGAATTTAGGCGTAGTTACGCCATTTTAGGCGTAATTACGCCAATAGGATTTTGGAAAGTTAAAATTCTTGATTTCTTTCCTTCCCACATGGATTCTAACCTACTCCATCAGCCTCCCTATACATATATGGACGAAAATCAGACCTTTGAACCATCTAGATAGTTAGGGTAGAGTAGTTTTAGACTTGTTTTATATTTTCTTTCAATTTTGTTGGAGACGGCTACGAAGATCGAAGCGAAGGCGGGATTGACACCTCGACGAGCGGAGATCGGATTAGTTTTCTTTCCCTTGTTTTTATTTATAGTTTTGTTTTAATTATGTGTAGCTAGTGTTTAATTCTTGGTTGAGGAAGACAAATCCTTGGATTTTATTTATCTTGGGGAGATTCTTACGCTTTAATTATCAATTTTATTGAGTATCAAGAGTTTTTCTGATTTTAATGCCATGATTGTTGTGTTTTTATATTGGATTGACAACCTAATAACTTGCATGTAATCTAAAGCTAAATTAGATATCAAATACGGAATCGTTTGATCCCTCTAATTTATGAAGCAACTAAAATTGATGAATTTTCGTTTGTGAGTTCGTTAAATTCTTAGGAAGAACACTTGACTAGATTAAACATAGACGCTTGGATTATGTTGTTTAGCTTCATCGATCTCACTAGTTCATATGCTATCATCGATTTAAATCTTAATCGCTTGTATTTTGATTGATTGTTTGATAAGGGTTAAACTAGAACGCTTGGGCTACTTAACTAAACGTAAGGTGAGATAGGACTTTGATTATTGGATTAAACGTCCAACGATGAATATTCTTATGAAAAATTGAGTCTTTTGTGAATCGATGAAATAGATGATAATTCCAAGGAAAAGTCGACCGATACCAAGAATCGCTTTCATTAGTTAATCTTTAGTTTTAATTTAAGTAGTATAATTCAATCACTCACAACCCCATCTTTATTTTAATTGTTTTGTTTTGATTTGCATTAACACAAAGACTCACACATCCTCGTGGGATCGATCCCTACTCACACTACTACATTATTGTTATCAATCTTGAGGATTGAGTGGGGTTAATTTGGGCGTACACGATAAGCGCTACCAAATTTTGGCGCCGTTGCCGTGGAGGCGTTGTATATTTTTGTGTTAATATTTTCTATTTTTTTTTCCTTTCCCTTTCTTTTCCCCCACCGCTACTCTTGTTTGTTTGTGCTTATAGGTGGATTTATGAAAAATCGAATCTTGCCATGACGGAGTATAGTAGCTTAGACGAGTTGGAGTATCTTGTGCAACAACTTGGCGTAGGGATTGGACAAAGTGCATACAACTCAAGTTGGAGTGATCATCCCAATCTCACCTATGACAATCAATGGATGAGCCCACCTCCACACTACATGCAATCCAACCTACCGCCATACATACCGCAATACCCGCCATGGCCACAACAACCTCAATACCATACCCCTGGTGAGTCTTTAGAGGATCTTGTTTCAACACTTAATGATAGAACTTTGCAATTCCAACAGGAATTCAGGGTTAGCACTCAGAATTTGGCTAACCAAATGGAGCAACTAATAAGATCGACCGATCGGATAGCAGCACAAAAGGAGACCATGATTGCATTCGAATCATGGAGTGATGTGGTACTGATGCCACCCGAGCTAGAAGAGGAGACACATGTGCCAATAGAAGAAAAGGAGCTTGTACATCCTACAACTCCGAATGGTATGTTTCCAACTGAGAACTATGTTGATTACTTAGATGAATCATGTGTTGTGGAAGAGGAGTTGGCGATAGAATACTGTGATGAAATGGATCCTTGGGACTATTTTCTCGAAGACAACATCACCTTGGACAGTGGCAAAGAGGTAGAAACTCCAGCAACGATGGTACTAAGGCAATCAATACTTGAACAACAAACAGAGTTCGAGGTGGATAACAAGGAATCTCACCAGAATGAGATTCCCAAAGGCGAGCATAGGGGACAACAAGTTAAAGGATGCCACGAGGTAGATCTTGATCGACCTCAACTGACTTCTTTGGAGGAAGGCGACATAGTGAAAGACAAAAATCCTCCAAGAGGTGCAAGGCGAATAGGCATCGCCTTAAGCAAGAGAACTGGCGTCAGGCCACCGATGTTAAATAGAGGCGCTGCGTGGGAGGCAACCCAAGGGGAGTTAGTTTCCTTTCTCCCTTTTATTTTTTTATTATTATTTTTTAGTTAGACTTTTCTCTTCTCTTGTATTTTTGCCTTACATTGGGGACAATGTAAGATTTAAGTATGGGGGAGGGATTAGTGGCTTGTTATTGCTTTTCTATTACAAAAATACAAAAAAATCAAAAAATTTGAAAATTTTGAGCTCATAGCTAGTAATGAACACATGCTTAGAATCACTAGCCCATGATGAAACCTAATTGATATCATGCATGCTTTTGAATATAGGTGAATTGTTAACCTTGGAACACTTTGAACTCTAATGCAAAGTTTACTTTAACTTAGTAGTTGAATATTTTGAGCACATTATTGTCATGGCTTGTGAAGTGTGCATAGCTTAGTGAAGATTGTGTGAACTTTGTAATTGTCTTTAAAAGTCTCTAATACATGCTAGAACTTAACTACATGCTCTTTGAGGAGTATGTCTAGACTACTTGCAAACTTGAAAGTGATATAGGCAATCTTTGATGCGTTTGAGCCTTTCAAGCCTACCATGTAAATAAAATCAATCTCTAGTACTCTTTTTGAGCCTTAATGTAAAAGAATGGTAGTATGGTAAGCATACTAAAGACCCTCATTCAACATTCATTGACTAGCTTATCATCCTACCCTTTTAGCCTAAATATGATTTCAATCCATACCTTTTAAGGGAGTATGATGCATTTCATTCAAATGCACTTGGGAATCATTGAAGTATATTTGTGAACTTTATTGTCAAAAGAATGAAATACATGAAAGAAAAGGAATGCCTCGAGGAATTTGAGAAAAATATTACTCCAAGGGGAGCCAAGGCACAAAAGAAGAAAAGTGTTGAAATAAACCTTGTGAAAAAGAACAAAGTTGAAAAATTCATGCAAGAAGAGAAGCTTTTAGTGTGCATATCATCATACTCTCTTGTTTGATATATCTTTTTCCTTTCTTTCATAAGCCAATACCTAGGCCAATCTACAAGCTAATAAAGACCTACTTGATTCGTGTTTGAAAAGTGGCTAAGATAGTGGAGAATGGTGTGCAAGTGAGCTTATACTTGTGTTAGTGTATGACTTGAACTATTGTGGGTTTACTTCTTTTGGATCTATAATTTGTACATGACACTTGTTTATGACCACCCACACACGTTCACTACTTTGTTGGGTACGAATTGTTTAGAGATTGAACTTGTTCCATTATTAATTTTTCACCGCCTTTCATTACTATGCATGTTTAAAATTATTGAGGCATTAAAGTGGGAACAAGTTATTTTGTTATGATGCTATGAGCCAAACAAAAAGATTGTAGTTTTGTCTGATTTACTCGAGGTCGAGTAAAGTTTAAGTATGGGGGTGTTTGATGTGACTAGAAATATACACATCTATTGCGCTTAA
The DNA here is from genome assembly GCA_907163345.1 of Haberlea rhodopensis. NCBI lineage: Eukaryota > Viridiplantae > Streptophyta > Magnoliopsida > Lamiales > Gesneriaceae > Haberlea > Haberlea rhodopensis. The sequence goes on along the minus strand of CAJQUN010000522.1, from coordinate 259,787 downwards.
TTGTCTACGATTTGGTATATTTTGATGGATAAATTGATACATATGCTACCTAATCGTATATTTGTGTAAATGTAGGGAAATGTGAAGAAATCAAGTTAAAATGATGAAAGAAGCAATAAAGTTGAAGAAAAGAGGAAAATACCAGAATCCAAGACACATGTTGCTCATTTCTCCTCAAATTTCTACATGTTCGAGCCATGTTTTGGAAATGTGGTCCATACAAAGGTTGTAGAAATTTGAGTTATCTTCGCGTGGACAGCTGATCCATCGAATTCGGAGTTCGTATGAGAAAGTTATGGTCAAAATACGAAACTCGCCAGAAAAATGGAAAATCAGGCGTAAAGACGCCATTTCAGGCGTACCTACGCCAGTGCTACGGGAATTTAGGCGTAGTTACGCCATATTTGGCGTAATTACGCCAATAGGATTTTGGAAAGTTAAAATTCTTGATTTCTTTCCTTACCACATGGATTCTAACCTACTCCATCAGCCTCCCTATACATATATGGACGAAAATCAGACCTTTGAACCATCTAGATAGTTAGGGTAGAGTAGTTTTAGACTTGTTTTATATTTTCTTTCAATTTTGTTGGAGACGGCTACGAAGATCGAAACGAAGGCGGGTTGATACCTCGACGAGCTGAGATCGGATTAGTTTTCTTTCCCTTGTTTTTATTTATAGTTTTGTTTTAATTATGTGTAGCTAGTGTTTAAATCTTGGTTGAGGAAGACAAATCCTTGGATTTTATTTATCTTGGGGAGATTCTTACGCTTTAATTATCAATTTTATTGAGTATCAAGAGTTTTTCTGATTTTATTGCCATGATTGTTGTGTTTTTATATTGGATTGACAACCTAATAACTTGCATGTAATCTAAAGCTAAATTAGATATCAAATACGGAATCGTTTGATCCCTCTAATTTATGAAGCCACTAAGATTGATGAATTTTCGTTTGTGAGTTCGTTAAATTCTTAGGAAGAACACTTGACTAGATTAAACATAGACGCTTGGATTATGTTGTTTAGCTTCATCGATCTCACTAGTTCATATGCTATCATCGATTTAAATCTTAATCGCTTGTATTTTGATTGATTGTTTGATAAGGGTTAAACTAGAACGCTTGGGCTACTTAACTAAACGTAAGGTGAGATAGGACTTTGATTATTGGATTAAACGTCCAACGATGAATATTCATATGAAAAATTGAGTCTTTTGTGAATCGATGAAATAGATGATAATTCCAAGGAAGAGTCGACCGATACCAAGAATCACTTTCATTAGTTAATCTTTAGTTTTAATTTAAGTAGTATAATTCAATCACTCACAACCCCATCTTTATTTTAATTGTTTTGTTTTGATTTGCATTAACACAAAGATTCACACCTCCTCGTGGGATCGATCCCAACTCACACTACTACATTATTGTTATCAATCATGAGGATTGAGTGGGGTTAATTTGGGCGTACACGATAAGCGCTACCAAATTTTGGCGCCGTTGCCGGGGAGGCGTTGTATATTTTTGTGTTAATATTTTCTGTTTTTTTTTTCTTTCCCTTTCTTTTCCCCCACCGCTACTCTTGTTTGTTTGTGCTTATAGGTGGATTTATGAAAAATCGAATCTTGCCATGATGGAGTATGGTAGCTTAGACGAGTTGGAGTATCTTGTGCAACAACTTGGCGTAGGGATTGGACAAAGTGCATACAACTCAAGTTGGAGTGATCATCCCAATCTCACCTATGACAATCAATGGATGAGCCCACCTCCACACTACATGCAATCCAACCTACCGCCATACATACCGCAATACCCGCCATGGCCACAACAACCTCAATACCATATCCCTGGTGAGTCTTTAGAGGATCTTGTTTCAACACTTAATGATAGAACTTTGCAATTCCAACAGGAATTCAGGGTTAGCACTCAGAATTTGGCTAACCAAATGGAGCAACTAATAAGATCGGCCGATCGGATAGCAGCACAAAAGGAGACCATGATTGCATTCGAATCATGGAGTGATGTGGTACTGATGCCACCCGATCTAGAAGAGGAGACACATGTGCCAATAGAAGAAAAGGAGCTTGTACATCCTACAACTCCGAATGGTATGTTTCCAACTGAGAACTATGTTGATTATTTCGATGAATCATGTGTTGTGGAAGAGGAGTTGGCGATAGAATACTGTGATGAAATGGATCATTGGGACTATTTTCTCGAAGACAACATCACCTTGGACAGTGGCAAAGAGGTAGAAACTCCAGCAACGATGGTACTAAGGCAATCAATACTTGAACAACAAACAGAGTTCGAGGTGGATAACAAGGAATCTCACCAGAATGAGATTCCCAAAGGCGAGCATAGGGGACAACAAGTTAAAGGATGCCACGAGGTAGATCTTGATCGACCTCAACTGACTTCTTTGGAGGAAGGCGACATAGTGAAAGACAAAAATCCTCCAAGAGGTGCAAGGCGAATAGGCATCGCCTTAAGCAAGAGAACTGGCGTCAGGCCACCGATGTTAAATAGAGGCGCTGCGTGGGAGGCAACCCAAGGGGAGTTAGTTTCCTTTCTCCCTTTTATTTTTTTATTATTATTTTTTAGTTAGACTTTTCTCTTCTCTTGTATTTTTGCCTTACATTGGGGACAATGTAAGATTTAAGTATGGGGGAGGGATTAGTGGCTTGTTATTGCTTTTCTATTACAAAAATACAAAAAAAATCAAAAAATTTGAAAATTTTGAGCTCATAGCTAGTAATGAACACATGCTTAGAATCACTAGCCCCTGATGAAACCTAATTGATATCATGCATGCTTTTGAATATAGGTGAATTGTTAACCTTGGAACACTTTGAACTCTAATGCAAAGTTTACTTTAACTTAGTAGTTGAATATTTTGAGCACATTATTGTCATGGCTTGTGAAGTGTGCATAGCTTAGTGAAGATTGTGTGAACTTTGTAATAGTCTTAAGAAGTCTCTAATACCTGCTAGAACTTAACTGCATGCTCTTTGAGGCGTATGTCTAGACTACTTGCAAACATGAAAGTGATATAGGCAATCTTTGATGCGTTTGAGTTTATCAAGCCTACCATGTAAATAAAATCAATCTCTAGTACTCTTTTTGAGCCTTAATGTAAAAGAATGGTAGTATGCTAAGCATACTAAAGACCCCCATTCAACATTCCTTGACTAGCTTATCATCCTACCCTTTTAGCCTAAATATGATTTCAATCCATACCTTTTAAGGGAGTATGATGTATTTCATTCAAATGCACTTGGGAATCATTGAAGTATATTTGTGAACTTTATTGTCAAAAGAATGAAATACATGAAAGAAAAGGAATGCCTTGAGGAATTTGAGAAAAATATTACTCCAAGGGGAGCCAAGGCACAAAAGAAGAAAAGTGTTGAAATAAACCTTGTGAAAAAGAACAAAGTTGAAAAGTTCATGCAAGAAGAGAAGCTTTTAGTGTGCATATCATCATACTCTCTTGTTTGATATATCTTTTTCCTTTCTTTCATAAGCCAATACCTAGGCCAATCTACAAGCTAATAAAGACCTACTTGATTCGTGTTTGAAAAGTGGCTAAGATAGTGGAGAATGGTGTGCAAGTGAGCTTATACTTGTGTTAGTGTATGACTTGAACTATTGTGGGTTTACTTCTTTTGGATCTATAATTTGTACATGACACTTGTTTATGACCACCCACACACGTTCACTACTTTGTTTGGTACGAATTGTTTAGAGATTGAACTTGTTCCATTATTAGTTTTTCACCGCCTTTCATTACTATGCATGTTTAAAATTATTGAGGCATTAAAGTGGGAACAAGTTATTTTGTTATGATGCTATGAGCCAAACAAAAAGATTGTAGTTTTGTCTGATTTACTCGAGGTCGAGTAAAGTTTAAGTATGGGGGTGTTTGATGTGACTAGAAATATACACATCTATTGCGCTTAATTGTCTACGATTTGGTATATTTTGATGGATAAATTGATACATATGCTACCTAATCGTATATTTGTGTAAATGTAGGGAAATGTGAAGAAATCAAGCTAAAATGATGAAAGAAGCAATAAAGTTGAAGAAAAGAGAAAAATACCAGAATCCAAGACACATGTTGCTCATTTCTCCTCAAATTTCTATATGTTCGAGCCTTGTTTTGGAAACGTGGTCCATACAAAAGTTGTATAACTTTGAGTTATCTTCGCGTGGACAGCTGATTCATCAAATTCGGAGTTCGTATGAGAAAGTTATGGTCAAAATACGAAAATCGCCAGAAAAATGGAAAATCAGGCGTAAAGACGCCATTTCAGGCGTACCTACGCCAGTGCTACGGGAATTTAGGCGTAGTTACGCCATTTTTGGCGTAATTACGCCAATAGGATTTTGGAAAGTTAAAATTCTTGATTTCTTTCCTTACCACATGGATTCTAACCTACTCCATCAGCCTCCCTATACATATATGGACGAAAATCAGACCTTTGAACCATCTAGATAGTTAGGGTAGAGTAGTTTTATACTTGTTTTATATTTTCTTTCAATTTTGTTGGAGACGGCTACGAAGATCGAAGCGAAGGCGGGATTGACACCTCGACGAGCGGAGATCGGATTAGTTTTCTTTCCCTTGTTTTTATTTATAGTTTTGTTTTAATTATGTGTAGCTAGTGTTTAATTCTTGGTTGAGGAAGACAAATCCTTGGATTTTATTTATCTTAGGGAGATTCTTACGCTTTAATTATCAATTTTATTGAGTATCAAGAGCTTTTCTGATTTTATTGCCATGATTGTTGTGTTTTTATATTGGATTGACAACCTAATAACTTGCATGTAATCTAAAGCTAAATTAGATATCAAATACGGAATCGTTTGATCCCTCTAATTTATGAAGCAACTAAGATTGATGAATTTTCGCTTGTGAGTTCGTTAAATTCTTAGGAAGAACACTTGACTAGATTAAACATAGACGCTTGGATTATGTTGTTTAGCTTCATCGATCTCACTAGTTCATATGCTATCATCGATTTAAATCTTAATCGCTTGTATTTTGATTGATTGTTTGATAAGGATTAAACTAGAACGCTTGGGCTACTTAACTAAACGTAAGGTGATATAGGACTTTGATTATTGGATTAAACGTCCAACGATGAATATTCATATGAAAAATTGAGTCTTTTGTGAATCGATGAAATAGATGATAATTCCAAGGAAGAGTCGACCGATACCAAGAATCGCTTTCATTAGTTAATCTTTAGTTTTAATTTAAGTAGTATAATTCAATCACTCACAACCCCATCTTTATTTTAATTTTTTTGTTTTGATTTGCATTAACATAAAGATTCACACCTCCTCATGGGATCGATCCCTACGCACACTACTACATTATTGTTATCAATCTTGAGGATTGAGTGGGGTTAATTTGGGCGTACACGATAAGCGCTACCACGTCTCCTCGAACGTCTCGCTGGAAGTACGAAGCCAACACCTAGTCCAACACTAGTAAGGCTTCCCCCGGTTGATTCACAATCAACCCCTAATCAATACCAGCTGTCTCCATGACCATACAATCCAAATCTCTCCAAGAGATAAAATCAATATAGTAGTGTTACCCCACTAGCTATATCCCACAAATCCAATTGTGACCCCCCGTTGCATTCCATATGCAAGGATGCTCAACTAGAGCTAACAACGACTTGTTGACACTCATGTTGGTACCACCAACTAAATTGACTGTCCCAGTATAAGTCCCTCAAAACAATTGACGTATAAACGTTCCCGTGAGGTATTCCCTGCCTCAATCATCATGCCACATAGAGACTACAAGAGTCTACCATAAGTCCTCATCGTATCATCATACGATTCACCGAACTCGGTCCCAACGTGTAGTATAATCGCCATAACAAGAACACTATAACACTACTACAATACCTGGCTAGCAAAAAGGCTGCTTATACCAAGCCCACCGACATATCGTTCGTCCCATCCCGGTACACCATACCGTAACATCCATTAGAGTAGTGGGTCATCACCAATATTTCTCTAATATCAATGCACAAAAGAAAATCTCGTTGCCCTTGCTCAACCACAAAGCAATCCTAATCCCGTAGGATTAATTCCACACCCTCAGGGGTGGTGTGATCATGCCCACACACATGTCACAACAACATGAGTAAGTAGTTTCCTCAACAACTACTCCTGTTACCAGTCACTTGGCCATAGCCATACCAACGAGTATGCCCAAAGGTACCACTACTCGTAAAATAGTTACCTCAATTATGTGCTGCGGTACACTTCCCGTACGGCGCACCCAATGATTCATCGAGCGACCTACTCGGCATAATGGTCTCGTCAACCAGCGACCCAGGCACTACCATGTGCTCGCCATCGGCACTCAAACCATACGACTAAATACATATACATAAACGTATTAATCATCGAAACGACGCTACGCGTCTACATAGACATCCACTATGTCGTCGTCGTCCCGTGACGGTACTTGTCAACATATGACATTCAAAATAACATCGTCAACTCGTGACGGTATATGTCGATACACGACATCCATAGTCTCATCGTCAAACACATGACGGCATAAGTAAAACAACACATGATATCCACAATAATGCTAAATAAACAGTAATTTGCCATACCTCATCGCTAACAAGATAGCGGCATACCTGTCTCCGTCATCCAACAGTGGCACGCAATCACCACCCATTGCTCATAGGTGGTGTACTCCAGTGCTACGCACATAGCGGTATAACCCATCGATATAGAATCCGCGGCATGATCTCTCGTCATAGAGTCAGCGGCATAAAACATCGCTATAAATATCCGGCGGTATGAACCATCGTCAAAGAGGTAGCGGGATGACCCATCGCTATACGATACCCGGCGGTATGAACCATCGCCATAGAGGTAGCGGAATGCACCGTTGCTATATATAATACCCGGCGGCATGAACCATCGTTAATGGGTGTAGCGGAATGTACCATCGCTATATAATACCCGGCGGCATGAACCATCGCCAATAGAATAGCAGAATGAACCATCGCTATATAATACCCGGCGGCATGAACCGTCGCCAATAGAATAGCGGAATGAACCATCGCCATGAATACCCGACGGCATAAACCATCGCCAATAGAATAGCGGAATGAATCATCGCTATGAATACCCGACGGCATAAACCATCACCAATAGAATAGCGGAATGAACCATCGCTATGAATACCCGGGGGCATAAACCATCGCCAATAGGATATCTGAATGAACCATCGCTATGAATACCCGGTGGCATAAACCATCGCCAATAGAATAGCGGATCCCTAGTCTTGTTACGGTAGTGTATTTTAATGCACCTCGCTTGTCATGACTGCGCCCCTCGCTTCGACATATCAGCAGCATCGAATAACCTTGCCCAAATGCGACATGCGGCAATACCCTCGCTTCAACATTTGGCGGCAAATATTCTTTCCTCGCTACGATATGACAGCGGCAAGTATTCTATCATCGCATCAAGTGACAGCGGCAAAGCATTTAAAATCATCACTCATCCATAACAACGACTCATGGGATATTCACCAAGTATTCCCTCTATACCTGCAATACAATGCATATTCCATATTCCAATATACATCACCATGAATGTATTTTAATGCACCTCGCTTGTCATGACAGTGGCAAATATTCTATCATCGCTTCAAGTGACAACGGCAAAGCATTAAAATCATCACTCCAATATATACAACCACAATGAGTGTATTTTAATGCACCTCGCTTGTCATGACAGCGGCAAGTGTTCTATCATCGCTTCAAGTGACAGCGGCAAAGCATTAAAATCATCACCCAATATATACATGCAACCACAATGCATAATCCATGATGTATATAAAATGCAGGTCACCTTTTCGTGTCTTTCAACCCTGGCCTTAGCCCTTCGTGTCATAGCGTCCCTACAGGAACAATCCAAACTATGAGCATGTGATAATCCATATTCACCACAATATGATTATAACGAGTAAATGCATAAACTATGAGTACAAGGTACTTCCTGTATCCCAATACATTTCAAAATGCTCCCTTTGGTTGTCCCTGTGTCACAACTCACAATCATAATCAACAGGTTATATTATGATTTCATAGATGTCATGACATATAATTGTTCCACTATGATCACATATGATAAATGCACATAAGCAAAATAGTTGTGTCACACAGCACTAACTACCATCATACATATTTATGTGCTACTCATTTCCATCAATATGATTCTAGGCCCTCAACAGCCCCAAATGAGCAAACCACTGCTCTGATACCACTAATGTAAGGACCCCCATGTCCTTAACCCGTTATTTTGTATTAATCCAAGCATTTAGTGCATGTAATCATTTATGTAGGGGGGGAAAACCCACTTGTCATCATAGCAACTCACGCATATAATAAATTTCCGTTACATTATTCCATATAATGTCTAATTCCCCCGACCAAGTCCACAAACATATCATGCACCAATATAACACACTAACATGTTCTCAGTTCATCTAGCAATTCATAATTAATTGCATGCAACACATAAATGAAAAGAGAAAGGCCCTTGCCTTCTTTATACAATCCATATACACAAGATACTGCTCACATGCGAGCATCGAAAAAGTATACGTGTATCTAATGTATAAAGTATCATGCTCAATACCGTCGCTGGTACTTCGATCCCTGGAATCACCTCCATTCCATAGCTCGAGCTCAACTCCAAAACCATCGATGTACCTAATTACCTGCCCCAACAGAGACAGCCCCCACACGGGGTGAGCATACCAATATCCCAAATCCCATAATCACAATAATACAATTCATAATTTACAACAATGTAAATGCTATGAAATACAAAATATACTCCCTGGATGGTACCATCCTCATCCAGTGTTTCCTGTTCTGTCCCTGTTCTCAAAACACTGAAACCATCAAATTCCCAAATGCCAGTTAACCATTATATTGATTAACATATCCATTAGCCATATACCGATATCATAATCAATAGCATCAAATCATTAAACAATGATTACAGATATTCCATATATCTCACTTTTGGTTCCATAGTTCCATTCCATTGCTCGCTCTACAATAGCGGCATTTCATTCCCACACATGCTCAACAGCAGTGGCGTCATAACCGATGTTCGCTCAAAGGCAACGACATCCTAATTATTGCTCGCTCAAAAGCGGCACCATAAAATTCCCAATGCATATATATCCATTGTAGCAATTACCATAAATCATGCATTTTCATATACATTTGTTGCTAATACCATATATCATGCATTCCCATACACATTCATTGCAATACAGTGTACCAAGCACTCAACAATTGCAATTATATAAAAGGGCTATGCTCCTACGTCATACATACCTTATAATCCCGTAGTTCGAATCCAAACTTGCCTTGGTCCCGTGACCGATGAATTATGTGCTAAATACGATTAATAATCCATAATTAATCTCAAGCATGCAACCACGTGCCCAAGCACGTTCACAAACCCCAAAAATATCATCATCCATGACGATTACCCATTTTAAAAGACCCCGGACGAAGCATGCACTGAAAACTCAACACGAAATAATTCCCCAAAAACATGCATTGGCGATCGATCGCATCATCTCAGGCGATCGATCGCCTCACGAAAATAGGAACAGGCGATCGATCGCTACTTTTCAGGCGATCGGTCTCCTCTTAGCGTAAATGGCCATTGCCTCATGGCGATCAATCGCTCTCTTTGAGGCGGTCGATCGCCTCACAACACAAAAGCCCACTGCCCCTTGGCGATCGATCGCTTCATTTGAGGCGGTCGATCGCCTCACTGTTCATCTTCCTGAAATTTTCAACAACGTCACGGCGATCGATCGCCCTGCCCTGGGGGTCGATCGCCTCGACCTGTAAAAGCCAAAAATGGCGTTTTTCTTGCAAAATTTTTCCCAACAACAATCCTCACACCCCATACAACATAAATCCTCAACAAAAACACCATAAAAACTCCTCAAACCAACCAACCCAAAATTCTTTAAAAACTCATTTCTTTAAACCCAACACAAATCCTTCCCAACCACCACAAAACCACTATAAAAAAGAAGATAAATGCGAGGGGATGAATAATACCTTATTATCTTCGAGAAATCCAGCTCCTAGGATGAGCCTCCATCGATTTTGCTCAACCAGGGGATAGGGGAAGGGTTTGGGGTGAGAGAATGGCGTGAGGGAGAGGAGAGGGATGAGAGATTCCGTATAATGACGGAATACCGAGTCCACTTGGTATATATAGCACTCAGGCTCCAAAATACCAATACTTCCACAACTACATCATGACTCATTAAAAATCATATGTTTTCAATAATTATCTCTCCAACTCAAATTCCATTACCAGCCCCAGTACAAAGTACTCTGGACCCCAGATTCCACCAAAGACCAAATTCCAAGGTTATCACCACAACGAGAATACAATCTCATCCATTGGATCCAATGACTCTAAATACGAGATTTAAAAATCCCCGGGAGTCCCAAAACCACAATTAACTCATAACTGCCATAATGAAAATCCATTAAGGATTATTACTACACCGGGATTAACACCAATAATCTCCGGACATCACATAACTTCTATGCTTTTAGCCATTGTAATAGTTTGGTGGGTGTTAGCCTATGGTATGAGATGTTTTACATTTGGAAGCATGTGTAGTGTGTAAATAAATGGGTTAGATACATGCTAGTATGTGTTATAACATGGAATAGAGTTTATGGTGATGTTTATGCTTGAATGGATAGCATAACATGTATTATTGACTTATGTCAAAGTAATAATTACTAAGTAGTGAGTTCTAAATCAAGAATTTTGGAATCCAATGCATCTTTAATTTGTTAAAGTTGAAATTAAACAAATAAATGACTTTATGTTGGGATTAAGGGAATTGGATTTAAATGGTAGAATCCCTTATCTACATGGATCCTTTATTTCATGTCTTGGCTTGAATCACTTCGGTGTTGGTTTGGATGTTTGGAACATGTTAATTGGCTAAATTGAGTTTTGTTGTTAGGAGTTTGGATTATGTGATATTATGGGCATAACTTTATGAAGTAATATGATATTTTGTGCATCAACTATTGGTTATGAGATAACCCTTATAACTTTGAGTTCATGTAGAGTCTTCTTTAGCTCTCGGACAACAAGGAGGGTGACTTGATGGTAAACACCGATTACAAGGTACGTGGTGACGTACGAGCAGGTATAATATGAATTATTTCATATTTCAGTATTCAAAAATTGTTGAATTGTGATGACTGGATATAAGGGAACGAATATGTGAATAATTGTGATGACTAAATATAAGGAACGAATATGTGAATCATTGTGATGACTGAATATAAGGGAACGAATATGTGAATAATTGTGATGACTGAATATAAGGGAACGAATATGTGAATTGAGTTTGTTATATGTGGTATGGTGGACACGTAAATGTACGTGGTCTGGACATGGAGTTGGATATGGATGCCTTTGGCATGACCGGTTTGAGAAAGTGTTGAGTGATAGATTGATAGACAGAACTGCATTGACATGTAATTATTTATGATTGAGAATAAATAATAGATTCTTGTTGTATTGAATTCATCATGTGGTTGAGTATCATATTCTCAGTGACGATACTAAACTTGATATTATGAAAGCGTGTAAGCTTGAAACATGAACATTGCGTGGAAGCTGTACAGATTCAGAACTTCACAGGGAGTACATTTTATAGATTTTCGATACTCTTAAATTGTGATATCATGATCTTTATGCATTGTTATGATATGGGTAGTGTGATATTGGTATGCTCACCCTGTGTAGGGCTGTTTCTGTTGAAACAGGTAGAATATGTATGACATGTACTACGGCGTTTTGGGATGGTAAGCTCGAACTCGTTGAATGATGCTGCTTCACGGAGTGTAGTTTGAGTATGGGTTGAAGCCATACATTATTTATGCATTTAATTGGTATTCATTTATTTATTGCTCGTATGTGAGCGTCTGGATGCATGCATATGGACTGTATAAGGGTGTTGAAGCCCATTTTTGATGTCTTCTTAGTATGGTGTTTTCCCTGGCTGAGAACTTACTTAGGGTTTTGATTTCTTTTAAGTATTGTGTTTTTCCCTAGCTGGGAGTTATTTTGTGATGTGTTTCATTTTCGGATAGCTCAATTTATGGAGAGACTCTACCCAATTTTTTATAAAAACCCACATTGTAAAAGTGGTGCAATGGTGATGATAATGGGTGAACCTTGAGTCTTATTGTTGGTAGAAGTGATCATTCCATGCTGAGTATTATTTATGTCATGGAGAATATGTGAAGCATGTAATGATTCTTTTAAAGAATGGATTTTTTTATACTCATACGACGTCATAAATGCACTAATGACGAGTTAAGGGGTTGGGACCTTACATTAGTGGTATCAGAGCAGTGATTAGCTCTTTGGGATGTTTAATGGCCTAGGGATGTGTTGATAGACATGTATATCACATACTTTTATGCATGATTGTAGTTTTCTGTCATTGTGACATGACGCCTGCTATTGCATTTTATGATATGAAGCAATGAAAATTGGTGTTATTGCTAACCATCGTGATTGCAGGATTATATGAGATACGAAGAACATGATATTGATTAACGACCAGCAATACCAATGAACATACACAATGAGGGTGGTATGGTTGAAAAGCCTCGTGTATGGTAACTCGTTTTATTTTTATCATTAGCTTGACTATGGTGAAAATGATAATGCCTTTTAAGGTGCGTGATGAATGACATCGCTGATGGTAATTAATGTTGATGATAAGTGGATGTTGTTACTAGTAGAGGGATAAATACGTTTTATTGAGTTGAGTTTTATGTACATGTTATATATATATGTATGTGCAGTGCTGAGAAATCTGATTTTGCAGGAGAAATCAGAAAATGAGATATGAGATATGAGGATAGGAAATGGTAGGCAGTACTGTGCTGTTGGAGTATGACAACAGATGATGTGACAATCGGGTATGTGTACGTCATTTACATGATGGCACGGGTACGTAATGATGTACAAGCATGGATGAATATATTTTCCACTGTGTTATTGAAAAGCGAAGTGTCGCTTACATTTAGGGTTGCTTTTATGGTTGACCGACGTATTATTATTATGTGTGGGTCGCCTTCGTGTTGAGCGACATGTTATTATTATATGTGGGTCGCCGTGGGTACGAGCGACGGATTAATATATTTAAGGGTCACCGCCTAGTAGCGAGTGATGTGGGCCACCGTGTGTAGCGAGTGATGTGTTTATTTATGGGTCGCCACTAGAGTGTGCAATGTGATTATGTGTGTGTGAATGTACAGTGGGGTCACCGCTGAGGCGAATGATGTGTTTATTTAGAGGTCGCCACTAGAGTGTGCGATGTGATCATGTTGTGTGAATGTAGAGTGGGTCACCGCTGAGGCGAGTGATGTGTATATATGATTTGTGGGTCGCCGCTGGTGCGTGCGATGTGTTAATATGATATATGAGTCGCCACTGATGAGTGAACGAAGTGATATTGGGTCACCACTGACGAGTGAGTGATATGGTCGCCGCTGACGAGCGAGCGATGTGATATTGGGTCGCCACTGAGGAGTGAGCGATGTGATTCGGGTTAACTCTGACAAGTGAGTGATGTGGTCGTCGCTGGCAAGCGAGCGACGTGTATATTTCAGGGTCAATGCTAGAGATAGCATGTGACGTGTATATTGATATTGAGTCGGTGCTAGGGAGAGCATGTAATGTGATTATTATCGGGATTGACACTATTGAGAGTGTGCAATGTATTTTATGTGCCTCCACTGTAGAGGGAGGGTGATGAATATACGTTGATTTAAATTGACCTTGTTGATTTGACGTATTGTGATAATCAAATGTACATGTGAAAACGATCATGGAGAGAGTGGATGAAGAGACATTATTGTTTTCTTTCATTTTTGGAATGTGTATCTTCCATTATAATATAATATATGAGGCGCGTGGTTTGGAGGTCCAGCATGCATGTGAGTGGCCGATTATGCTAATATAATATTTAACATGAATTTTCTTGATATATTTCCTTATCATCGTAAATATTCTTTGCTGAATTGCAATGTTATATGCTCCAAATTCCTTCTTTGTCCCTCATGAATCTACTGTATATTCAAGTTTCCTTGTTTACATGAATCTGCTCTCGTCCATGAATTATGGCAATAAAGTACTTGTTGCCATGTGGCTCTTAGCTGCTGAATTTGCTTGTGTGAAGAATCCTTGTGGGATTAGATTTCCTTTGCTGCCGAATCTTCATGTGAATTCCAAATCTGATGTGGTTCTTTTGTCCAATAGAAATCCATCTATCATGGTATAGTGTCCATGCATATCTTCTAGAAACACCTAAGATTTGTTTCCTTATCAGCTTATGCCAAGAGTCCAAGATGGTATATAAAGAGTCCATGCATGCGTGAGCTTCAACAATCCATTTCTGAATTTTTGTGGCAGTAGCATTGGCGTAGAGACTCCACTTTGTAGGCGTAAAGACGCTAGTTTGAAACTCTTGAGTTCTGAAATTCAGCAACACAGGCATAGAGACGCTGATTTGTAGGCGAAAATACGCCACTTCATTCAACGATTATCCTATTTAATCCCTCATTTCAGGCATCAATTTGGGTCATCTCCACTCATATGCACTTTTCATCATTAATTAGCTCATTTTTCTTCACTTCGTCGCATTTTCACAAAGATTCCTGAAACATGCACATTAACACCAATAAATGTAATATCATTCAAGAATCACTGTAAAATACTACTAGAAAATGTCGAAATATAAGTGCAAAAATGACACTTATCAATAATACCCAGAAGAAAAATTGGATTTGAATGAGTTTGTGCAATACGGAGGAGGACGAAAGATTGAAATAAGATAGGACTGAAAGTGCTCACCTGACATCTATCTATCAGGATAAGGAAAAGAAAAATTGTTATCTTTTGGACTTCACAACATAAAGAGCAGCAGAAACAAGATAATGTGATAGCGTGTTTCTTTTGCAATAAGGTTAATGGACATGCGAATAAGGATTGTCCCAAATACGCCAATTAGCATGTAAAGAAATATGTGCTTCTTAACTTTGTTTGGTTATAAGTTAATTTATCATTAATGTCATGTAAACTTGGTTGGTAGATATGGTTCAAACTACTCACATTAGTTCACTATGCAAAGTTGTCTAAAGAGCTAGTTGTCAATTGCTGGTGAAAGAAACATCTATTTGGGAAATGACAATGAGGCTATTGTGGATGTTATTAGTGTTTTAAAAGCTTTATCTAGGATATGGTTTTCATTTGGATTTTGAAAACACTTTTGTAATTTGTATGGAATTTGATTTATGTTCCATGCTTGAACAAGTCACGATTATTTTGTTCTTTTGGTAATGGAACTTTCAGGATTTTCCAAAATCCAAATGTGACCGTTAATTATTCCTTGATTGATAAGCTTTATAATTGGACACCAATGACTCAATTGACAACGAAAGTATGCGTGCAAATAATTATGGCATCGAAGACAAATTAACTATTAAGAAGTCACAAACATTAAAACTATAGTTTATATCCTAAATTGAGTTCTAAGTAAAGTAGTTACTAGAAGCCCATACGAGATGTGGACAAGCAAGAACCTAGCATTTGGTATTTGTATGTCTGGGATTTCATAGTTAAATTTGGCCTTATAAGTCTAATGAAACAAAACTGGATTTAAGGGCCGTCATATGTTTCTTAGCTGGATACTTAGAAAAGTCGGTGGGCTTTAAGTTTTATGATCCATCGAGTAGATTCTTTTTCAAATGAGTAATGCCAAGTTTATCGAGTATGTTGACTTTAGTGGAGTGAGTACATAGGGAAGTCAACTTTAAGGGGGGATATATTAATGTTCCTGTTGTTGCATTTAAACATGTTCGATCCATTCCTGATTTTGTTTAGATGCAAATCCAGAGAACAACATCTTGTTGACACACCTAATTCCACATGCTCATGAGGAGCAATGATCTCAACAACCTCGAGTGGAAGTGACATTAAGAAGTCCACTGGAGAAAGTAGAAACACAATTTCGGATGATCATGTTGTGTATCTCGAAGAACATGAGTTTGACATGGGTCTGAATGACGATCCGACATCATTTAGTCAAGTCAAATAATGTTTGAAGTTAGAAAAGTGGATTGAAGTCATCAATAAGATGAAATCGATAAAGGACAATGGCATTTGAGACCTAGTCATGTTGCCTAAAAGTATGAAACCGATTAGTTGTAAACATGTGTTTATGACCAAAAGGGCTTAAAAGGCAATGTTGAAAAGGTATAAAGCACGCCTAGTCGCTAAAGATTTCATTCAAAAGGATGGCAATGATTAGAAGTGCTTATTGGCCAAATCCGGTCCAACCCAATGCCGAACCGGCCGGTTTCGGATCCGTTAAGTCTGGAACCGGTTCGATCCGGTAAGGAACCGGGTAGGATCCGATTCCGGTTCTACCGATTCCGGGTTGGACGGCTCCAACCCGGAACCGGTTTGTTTGATTTTTTTTATTTTTTATTTTTTAAAATCTAACTTATATTACCTTAAATAAAAAAAATGGATCGGATTCTGGTTCAATCCGAAACCGGACCTGTTTAGTCCGGAACCGGTAAGATACCGATTCCGGAACGGTAGAACCGATCTGGACCGGTATCTTACCGGTTCCGGACCGGTTCAGAACCGGTAGCCAGGTTCCGGTTCCGAACCGGGCTAACCGGTCCGATTTCGGGCCGGGTCCGGATTGACCCGGCCCGTTAAGCACCCCTAGCAATGATTATAAAGAGACCTTCTCGCTTGTTTTGATGAATGACTCTTTTAGAATCAATATGACACTTGTAGCTCATTATGATTTGGAGTTGCATCAAATGGACGTTACTACAATGTTTTTTTAATAGTGACACTAGTGAAACAATATACATTGTGCAACCGGAGAACCTTGAATCCAAATATTCAAAGCACCTTGTATACAAATATAAAGAAGTCCATTTATGGTTTAATGTTGGTATCCCTTCAATGGTATCATAAATTTGATAAGGCATAATCTCTTTCGCTCTAGGGAGACCACCGTTGATCAGTGCATATATATCAAGTTCAGGTGGAGCAAATTGTTTATTCTGGTGCTTTATGTAAATGTCATTTTACTAGCAATGATATAGGCCTGTATCGATAAAGTGCGAAGTGGATATGACATGTGCACTAGAAGATATGGTTGTTGCTAAGCGTAACAAATCCAGTTTGCTCTAATGTATGCACAAAGTTGTACGCGTTTTGATATTGTGTACATTGTTGAAATGTTGGATAGATATTTAAGAAAGCCGATATTGGAATATTAAGGGGGTTATGCAGTATCTAAAAGGAACTAAGGATTTATGCTGACATATCGGAGATCTGACATTTGGAGATCGTCAGATATTCGGACTCTGAATAAAGCTGCGATTTTTATCGCTGGGCATGATCGCTGGTTTGAGAAACCATTGAAAATCAATTGTGATAATAAATCCGCTGAGTTATATTCAAATAGCAACCAAAGCTTGTTGAAATCTAACCATTTTGACATGAAGTTTCTGGTTGTGAAGGAAATGTGTCAGAGTAGTCATGTGTTATTTGAGCATGTTAACACAAACTCCATAAATACGACCCGTTTGCCAATGGTTTGCCACCCAAGGTATTTTATTTGCATGTGACACACATGAATGTTGTTCATATAGATAATATGCCTGTATAGTGGGAGTTTGTATTCAATTTGAGTATTTGCTCATTTGACATGATTAAAGTTTCTGTACAGACTAAGGACTAATGTTCGATTACTCTGAAATAAAGTGATGACTTTCATTGCGGTTTAGGATTCGTTTTGTAGTTTAGCATTTGGTTGAAAGTCTGTTAAATGACTCTTTTGAGTCATTAGAATGACCAATTGGTAATATGCATGTTAAGATCACATTACATGAAATTTCCATGCTATCCATACTTGATCTATGGCATTTGGTTATATGGATATACGTGACCATTGATGGAGCTGGTTAAGATATATGTAACAAAGGTCGCTTTGATCCTATATTTGTATAACTGATGGACGAGATTGTTCGGGGATGCTTTTGATTATGATCGCAAAGATTTTGAGCTCATAAAGTTGTACACAATTTTATAAGGTATTATATGTGGCCCAAGTGAGAGATTGTTGGAATATACTTTTGGGGCCTACATAATTGTGTATTGTTGCTATCTAAAGATTTAGCCTAAATAAAGTGATCAGAATCAAGTTAATAAAGTTGGGCTGCAAGCATCTAATATACTATGTACCTTTAAAATGTAGAGATAAATGAGCTTTTCTATTTGATTGATGAGCTTAAATAGAAACCCTAATATATAAATACGGGTTCATGGTCCATAGGTCACACAATTAAGTCATTCTAACTATATATCATCAATGGTTAGAGAGAGTGTGAGGAAGATTAGGACTCTCAAGGTTAATCTTGCAGATTTGGAAGATCATAGTAATCAGATCTGCAGGAATATCAACTATTATGGATTCAGGTACGCTGTTGCGTATTCATCTATATTTCTTAATGATTTAGCATGAGATCCTGGATTCAGATGATAGTTTTCATCTATAAAGTTATTCCAACAAAAAAAAAACTATTCATTCACCTACCAAGTAGTTATTGGTTAGTGTAACTTGTAAGGAATCCAACACGCAAATACGTAGCGGAATAAAATAAAATTTGGATTCCAACCAGCGACCTATACGGAGTTAATCATATCGGGGTGAAAAGCTTGTAGCGTGTTTGAAGCAGAAATCTGCACGAAGTGGCACGTCCAACACGTCCTCGAGTCAGGAACAAAGCTATGCAACTTTGCCTCTACGGTATCCACGATCAAATCGAAAAAGGATGTTGAAGAACAAGTTGCTAGACTTGTTATTCACCAGAAGGGATGAGCGACGCCGAAACAAGAGGCGGCCGTCACTTGTGCTAGGTTTTTCTTTTTCTTTTGAGTTAATATGATTAACTCCAAAATCGTTTTTGAAGCTTTTAACCTAATACACATCTATTTATACTGATAAGATTTAGGCGGCTTAAATAATCAAATTAAGGCTTTTGAGAACCCTAAGCCCATACAAATCTTATATCAGTATATATATCTATATATACATCTATATATATATATATATATATCTATATATATATATATA
Source organism: Haberlea rhodopensis (assembly GCA_907163345.1). NCBI lineage: Eukaryota > Viridiplantae > Streptophyta > Magnoliopsida > Lamiales > Gesneriaceae > Haberlea > Haberlea rhodopensis. The sequence continues at coordinate 240,478 of CAJQUN010000522.1, read as the reverse complement.
TAACCTTCCTATAATATCATATATTATTATTATATGATTTGGACTCTTCCTAATCAACTTAATTCATCCAATGAATTATATCACCCTTTATTGATTTAATCTTTTGTGCGACCCGTTAGGATCTTGCAACGTTGGCAGTGATATAAAATCTAATTTTATGTCACAAGCAAAGAGCGGTATCCAGCAACACATCAAGGCTACCCAAGTTACAAGAATGTCATTGACTCGACATAACCTATGGTCTGTGATAATATTAACCGTGTAACTTAATCCCTTTGTCCTATGTGTTTAGGTTAAACACGAGTCATGCAATAGTCATACTCGTATAGTTCAATCTTTTATTTCTTGATCCCCAAGTCGACTAGAATAAATGAAGAAGCTCGATATCACATATCGACTCATTCGAGCATGGCCATGCATTTTAGTCTCACTTGATCAAGGGCCCAAACACTTCTCCTGTTATATAGGAGGGACAAATTCTATCTTGATCACTCAACATCCCTCTACATAATTCGTGGTGTATCCAATGACTGTCTTTATAGTTTACCCTGTTACAGGTAACGTTTGACAATATCAAGATACACAACTCCTTATGTTGGGATCCCTGGTGATCTCAAGTCGTAAGGATTACATACATTATTATCACTATGAGAATTGCTTATGACGTTCATATAACTATCCATGTAGCATTCTCATGGTGGGTCTGTCCAGTACATCGTTCTCTAACATGCACCTGTGTGTTGATTTGATATCTCATATCCATGAACAATTCATCAATCAATACATACTAGTCTCAATGCATTATCATTATCCTTATTCATGATAATACTTGACTAGAGACAATCTTTAAGAATAATACAATATTATTCTAAGGACATTAACATATATATATTCATATTTCACAGATACTGGAATAATATATAATAATGAATTGCCTTTATTAAAATCATATTACATTGTATGCCAAAATCAATCATCTAATGAGTTGTCTTAGGGCATATCCCAACATAACTTTCTATCCAAAAATCTAAAGATAAATTAGACTTGATTATTGATCTTTGTATGCTTGACTTAAAATATATATAAGATGGCGATGATTGAAATTTTTGTGACAATTTGTTTAGAAATTGTTTTAGTTCGACTTCTTCTCATTTGTAATATCTACACATTGTTTGATGTTTATGGAATGTAATCAATAATAAGATTTGGAAATTTTTGGATGTCTTTTTCTTTGTATGTATATTTTCTCAGAACACATGCGAATATGCATGACACCCACAAACACAATATATAATGTGGAGACTATATAATTTGAGCTACATCCTTCTCGATTTTTGTTAGCTTCACACCGCAGCAATACCACAAACTTTGATTAAACTCATAGTCTAAGGAGTAATTTTATGCATGGAGTTTACAGAATTTTTTTGTTTAAAGTATGATCATCTACTCTACCAAAGGCAGTTTGTAGCTCTTGTAATGATGGGATTATTCCATTGATCATCTCCATTTATTATCTTTACCCATATCCAAAATTTGGCCAATCTTCCCAAATTCCATTCCATGCTTGCTCTTTCCGGGACACATGCTTGAGACAGAGTTTCTACTAGATCTACAGATTGTGCTGTAATGCAAGTGTGTTCTCATGACCCTTGAAATTAACCTTAATTTGTCATGATTCAAGACAATGACATGGAATGCGCAAAAAACCACCTTTTCCCCCTGCTATATCATCTATGATTATTTCTTTTGCAGTTTCCTGTAAGCATCCTTGATTTCTCGAGGACTCGAGTCAATAGAAACTCCAAGCAATTCATAATAATTCTTGCTTTCTTCTAGCAGGTTCCGACCACATTAACCGCAACTGATATCTGTTAGGGAGTGAATTCGAGATTGCTAGTCTCCTAAGAAGTTGTTGGAAAATCTGACATAAAATAGTTTGGTATTTCGACATACCTGATTATACCAATTTGTAGCGGAAGATTGATTTTCCCGGATCGTTGAGCCCGTCTACAAGCCTCATAGATCTGAATCCTCGTTGATACTCGGTAGATTACTACTTGAGTAAAATACCTTTGATACACACTTTAAACCCTTGGAGTCGTTGGTGATTCTCCATGAGGGACGAACTATGTTGTGAGAACGAGAGTGTTGTATTGCGTTGTTGTATCGTATAGGAGATAGAGATACATATTTATATGACTCAAAATCTAACCCTAGGTCAGACCCGCTTTATCTGGGTTGACGGCTAGGGTTTGACTCTATGTCAAATATGGATATGTATTGGGCCTTAGGCCACAAGCCCAATCCAATGGATGCATATTAGGCCGCCTTAAGCTCAACCCATATACATCTACGTCTCTCACTCATACATATTTTAATCAATATCCAAATCAGTTCTCAATCGTCTCTCATTTCATGTCGCCCTCTCTCATACAGGGAATAAATTGTGCAACCAATCGTTCAATCTCCTATAGTATGCCATGGTATCTTGGTGCTCCTCAGTGGTTCGAGGTTTGCTGTAAGGCCTCTCTACCTTAACAGTGTAAAAAGAATATGTGATATCCCCGAAATAATTAATTGCAATTTGGGCATTAATTGTGTTTATATGATTAATTGTGGTGGTAATTAATTATGTGCTGGATTTAATTATCTTATGGAAATGCATGGTCACATGGAAAGAGTGACCCGGGAGTGCATTCAGGGTACATGTTGTGCATGTTGGGAGAATTGTATATTAGCATGATTTATTTGTTATGATTATCAATTAAATGGAAAGCATGAGTTTAATTATAATTTTGGTGCATTTTGGTGGAATGCCTTTTAAATATCATGTTGGGATGTTTAATACATCATGTTAGTTGTGGGGAGTCAATTTGACTTGCTTTAAAACCTCTACCCCCACCTTTACCAAATCACTTTACTAAATTCCCCAAAATCATTCCTCAAACCCTTCCTTCTCTCATTTTCGTTTTTGACCAAAGAGGTGGAGAGAAATCCTTCCAAAAACCTTGATTTGTGGAATTTGTTGGGAGATTTGGAGTCCCCAAGAGGTATGGATACCTCCTTGTTGTTTTTGTAGAGTTTGATTTGAGTTTGAAATGGTTTTGAAGGGTTTTGAAATGAGTTTGTTGGGGTTGGTATTATTTTGGTTGGGTGTTGGATTTATGAGTATATGGGAATGTTTATTGAAGGTTTTTAGTGATTTGGTATGGTTGATGTTTTAATATTTGAGTTTGTTTGAGTTGGGGAAGGAGAAGGATGAATAGTGCCCGAAAATCGGGTGTACAGGACTCGGCGATCGATCGGCGCTTTCCACCGATCGATCGCGAGGTGCAAGGGTGAAGGCAGTAGCCTTCAGCGATCGATCGCGAGTTTGGCGCGATCGATCGGCGAGGTCGCGATCGATCGGCGCGAACTCCGCGATCGATCGCGAATTGGAAAATTTTGTTGGACGAGGCAGTGTGATCTCGCGATCGATCGGGGCTTCATGGAGATCGATCGCGAGACACCAAAATGGGTGTTTTTGATTATTTTTGTGGGATTTTTGATATTGGACTATTATTGGGTTCTAATATTGATTTGTGTGAATATGTATAATCATCCCAGGTGGCAACTCAGCCAAGGAAGTGAAGTCCTACCACATCCTACATTTTGAAAAGGTACGTAGAAGACATACGGGCACCCAACGGTACATGTATCTAATATACTCATTGTTTATGCATTGTGGATGCGAGTATATGTGGAATTATGCATTGTGGATGCAAATACATGTTGAATTATGCATGATGATTGTATATGCATATGATGGTTGTTGGTGCACATCCCACGAGTCGTGGTCATCCCTTGATGATTTTAATGCTTGCCGCTATTTGATTTGGTGCCGCTAAATGTGAAGCGAGGGGTGGGAGCGCCGCATGTCACATTTGAGCGTGGTTATCATATAGGGCGAGGAAAGAATATTTGCCGCTCAATGTAAAGCGAGGGGTGGGAGCGCCGCATGTCCATTGAAGCGAGGTTATTCTATGCCGCCTATATGTAAATAAGCGAGGGGCATTAAAATACATTGTGATGGACAGACTAGGGATTGGTGATTGGTATTTGGTGTTGATGAGATGGTATTATGTCATGACATGTGTAGACCATTAAATAATCTATTGATTATACTCATGAGTTATGGTATAGGGACAACCAAACTGGAAGCGTTTGAATGCATGGGAAAAACAGGAAGTGTTTTATTGTGATTTATGCATTTACGCCTTATATTCATATTGTGTTGAATATGAATGACATTATTGCTCATGTTTGGGGGTTGTCCTTGTAGGTACACTTTTGGCATGATAAGAAGGGGCTAAGGCGGGTTGAGGTAGTGAGCCTGTCAAGAATACTTTTGGGAATTGAAGGACGGGATTGCTTTTCTATAGTGTCTACTCTAGAAGTAGCGTAAAACTATAGTTGATAACATTCATTAGATTGGGAATGTAATTAATCCATTGATAGTCCTTATTTTTGGCATGTAATTCTTAAAGCTCATAGTCTCAACACGATCATTTTACTCTGATAATTTATGTTAGCTCTAATTATGCCTTTAATCCGCACTTAAGGAGCTAGGGTCCTTACAGAATATAAATAGGGCTAACATGCAGTAAAGACAGTTTATGGTTCCAGTTGTAGCCTTGAGCTAATAGGATTACAGGTCAAAAATAAAATTCCAAAAGCTAATTAATTACATTCCCCACAATAAATGTTAGTACTATAGATTTACACTACTCATAGAGTAGAGACTATCCAAAAATCCTGTAACCTAACTCCTTAATGCTTCTCGTAGCTCACTGCCTCAACCCGGCCCATAGCCCTCCAAGCCAAAATGTGTACCTACAGGAACAACTCACCATGAGCATATACATCACTATTCAACAAAATCCAAACGCAATAACATAAATAATTGCATGAGATATGAATGTATGTATGCTCCCTGATTTACCACATTAGCACATTTTCATTGTTGTTCCTGTTTCATAAACTAATGCACAAATTCATTAGTTCCCAATATAATGATCGATATCACGTTCTAGTTATAACCACAATGTTCCACATTAATCACTAGAAATGTGACTGTTCCGGTCCTGTTACAACAGCGGAATTTTAGGACCCCTCGCTTCGACATATAGCGGCATCATATGATATCCTTCGCGTCGACAATGACAGCGGCATGTACATCGCTTCGACATGACAGCGGCAAATATCATATTACCATCGCTTCATATGACAGCGGCAAGTACCTCCCTCGCTCGTATATAACAACTACCGGAACAATCAAGCATTTCCAACCACATATAAACAACCACAATACTTGAGTCCACAATCATAATGCATCACCATTATCTCAATATATATCAACACATTTCGTAATCCACACTTGTCCACGATATATATATAGCCAAAAGCGTAAGAACAAATTTTACCGTCCGATGCCCGTACGTCTCACTATGTACCTTAGTCTCAAAAGTGGAGAAGTTGAAGAACTTTATCTCCTTGAAGTTGTTGGTACCTGGGATGGTTCTACACAACCATACAAATCAATATTAGAAGCTAATTATAGTCCCAATACCAAAAATTCAACAAAAAACATCATTTCCCACTTTTAAGCAGCTGGCGATCGATCGCTGCATCGAGGCGATCGATCGCGAGCCTTACCGATCGATCGCTTCGATGTAGCGATCGATCGCCTGACCTTTCTGCCTCGTGGCGATCGATCGCCTGCAACATTTTTCGCCACTGGAGCGATCGATCGCCACTTGCTGTGTGCACGAATCTTCACCATTTTTGAGCATTTTTAAAGTTCTATTACATACACTTCAAATCCAACATTCCAACAACTCAAATACCAACATAACTCACTAAAACCCACATGAAACACCTCAAAAATCATAACCCAACCACATACAACACATATCCAAAAACAAACCCACATAAAAACTCAAATACCAACCCATTTCAAAACCAAACACCATTAAAACTTTAGGAAGGGTTCCATACCTCTTGAGGACTCCAAATCCTACCAATAATCTCACAAATCAAGTTTTTGCAAGGATTTCTCCTCTCTTTGGAACCAAAAATCGAAAATGGGAAGGAAGGTAGGGTTTGAGAGTGAAATTTGGGGATTTAAGAGTGATGGTTAAAAGTGAACTAAAGTGGGGGGTATAGTGGGGTTAAAAGGGTTATAATTAAATTTGTACCCCATTAATTAATATGATGTATAAAATACCCCAACATGGTATTTTAAAAGCATTTTACAAAAATGCACCAAACTCCCAATAAATTCATGCTTTCCAAAATAAATGCCAACCAATACAATTAAATCATGCCAACACCCAATTTCCCAACATGCACAACATGCACCCTGAAATGCACCCCCTGGTCACGCCTACCATGTGACTAAGCATTTCAACAATATAATTAATTCCAACACATAAATCGATTACCACCATAATTAATCACATAAACATAATTAATATCCAAATTGCATATAATTATTTCGGGGTATCACAATACTCCCATACTTACAAGATTCGACCTCGAAATCGAATGCACTTACCCAAAACGAAACTAAACATAAATCACATATCAGAAAATAGTTCCGGGTAATGGTGCACCATATGCTGCTCCGTCTCCCACGTGGCCTCCTCGACACCCCTACGATCCCACTGAACCTTTACCATCGGTATAACCTTGCTCCGAAGTCTGCGATTCTCTCGACCCAGAATTCTAACCGGTCGTTCCACCTAGGACACATCTGAACCCAACTGAACCTCTGAGGGCTGTAAAACATGAGACAGATCTGGCTCATACTTCCGCAACATAGAGACATGAAAGACGTCATGTATACCAGACAATGACGGCGGTAGAGCCAAACTGTAAGCCAAAGTACCGATGCGCTGCAATATCTCATATGGCCCAACATACCTCGGAGACAACTTCCCGCGCATACCAAAACTAACCACACCTCTGAAAGGTGAGATCTTCAAAAAGACCTTATCTCCCACTTGGAATTCCAACGGTCGCCGCCATTTATTAGCGTAGGCTGCTTGCCTATACTGAGCCGCTTTCATTTTCTGACGGATCACTTTGATTTTCTCTTCCATTTCTCGAATCAAATCCGGTCCTCCGACCGTCTTACTAGTCAAGTCCTCCCAGTACAACGGTGACCTACAACGTCGACCGTAAAGAACTTCGAATGGAGCCATCTGAATGCTCGCATGATAGCTGTTATTATATGAGAACTCTACCAGTGGCACTGAATCTTGTCATGGAGTATCAAACTCCAATACACATGCCCTCAACATATCTTCGAGAGTCTGTATGGTACGCTCTGTCTGACCATCTGTCTGAGGGTGATAAGTCTCACCTCCATACCCAAAGCTGACTGGAGACCTTCCCAAAAATGTGATGTGAACCGTGGGTCTCTGTCAGACACAATCAAGACTGGAATCCCATGCAATCTTACCACGTCCCATACATACAATTGGGCCATCTTTAAGTATATGTACGACATACAATAAGGGATGAAGTGAGCCACCTTCGTTAATCTATCCACGATCACCCAGATCGCATCATATCCCGAGGCAGTCCTTGGCAAGTGGGTCACGAAGTCCATAGATATGTGTTCCCACTTCCACTCCGGTATCTCTAAACTCTTCAACTCGCCACCAGGCCTCTGCCTCTCCGCTTTTACTTGCTGACAAATCAAGCACTTCTTGACAAAGGTGATGACGTCTCTTTTCATCCGCCTCCACCAAAAATGGTCGCATATGTCATTGTACATCTTTCTCCCACCTGGATGTATGCTAAACTTACTGCTATGAGCATGATGCAAGATCCCTTGACGCAACTCTGGTGCCCTCGGCACTACCCAACGGTTACCAAGCCTCAAAGAACCATCTTCTGCCACCCTGAACTTTGATGACTGACCAAGACGTAAATATGATAACCATCTCTGCACCTCAACGTCAGACATCTGAGCTTTCCTGATAGATTCAAAGATGCCCGGCTCTGCCAATAGGGTCGATACATGTACCGGTGATGTATCTACATCAAAGTCATATCCCAGATGACAACAGGAAGTCATCATGACTGATAACTGGATAACATCCTCCACGGTAGGGGTGCTTACCGGGCCGGGTCAAACCGGACCCGGCCCGGATTCGGACCGTTAAGTCCGGTCCGAAATCGGAACCGGACTTAACAGTTCCGGTCCACCCCAGAACCGGTTAGAAACCGGTCCGGGGCGGTTCCTAAGAACCAAACCGGTAGCACCGTTCCGGTTCTGGAACCGAAACCGGTAGTTTTTTTTTTTAAAAAAATAAAATAAAAAAAATATGAAGAAGGCAACGGCTCTTAGCCGTTGCCAACGTTAACAAATTATTATTATTTTTAATTTATTTTTAATAAAAAAAAACTATAAATAGGGGATGTTGTGTTGTGTATTTTTTCATAACAATTCTTGTAACGAAAAATACTTCACTCTCATATTTTTCTCTCAATTGTGCTATCTACAATTTACTTATATAATAATGGCATCTTCATCTAGCAGAATTTAGAGATGACTATGACTTGCATGCTTTTGTTAGTGCAATGGAAATTAAATTTATAAAGTATTGGGAACAAATCCCACCCGTGCACTGCATCGCAACATTGCTAGATCCTAGTCAATGTTTATCTTCATTTGAGATATTTTTTGAATATTATGCTAAATTTTTGGGGAAGGTTGTTGACGATCAAAAGACATCTACAATGCAGTCTCTCCAAAATATGTTTCAATTGTATTATAATCAACAGGCAAGTGAATCATCGCAACAAAGGCATGTTGAAGAACAACCCCAAGCTCAATATAAAGGTGGGGGCATCAATTTGCTTAGAATGCTGGGCAGGAAAAACTTAAGGGAAAAGGACCTTCTACTAGCACGTCGACTGAGTTGCAAATTTATCTAAATTATCAATTTCTAACCGAAGACAACTTCGACGTCTTACAATGGTGGAAGTCCAATGCAGCACAATTCCCTATCTTAGCCAAAATGGCTAGAGACGTGTATGCTGTACAAGCTTCAAGCGTCGCTTCTGAATCGGCATTCTCAACATGCGGCCGTATTATTGGAGACTACAGAAGTAGTCTATCAACTGATTCGTTTTGCATGCTCACGTTACTTAAAGATTGGTTTGAAGCAGAATGCAAAAATAGAAGAGATGGGACGGTTGATGAATTCATAAATCATTATGAGGAACAAGAAGAAGAGAACGCCAAAACAATACTTATCAATTATGAAGACTGCTAAGTACTAAATTGTAATATTTTTTTATTTAGATTTTCAATTGTCATGTCTTTACAATTATTCGTATGCATCTATATTATAAAATGAAGAAGAAATATATTGAATTTGTGATGAACATCATTGAGGAAACATATACAACATTAAAAAAAAAATCGGAAAACCGTTAAGGAACCGGACCGAACCGGAACCAGTTGGAACTGGAACCGGTTCGATCCGGTTCCTTAACGGACCGAACCGATTTTGCCCATAACAGGCCCGAAACCGGCCGGTTCCGGTCCGGACCGGACCGGTTCACCCCGGTAAGCACCCCTACTCCGCGGTATACTTCACCTTCCTACTCAAGGCGTCAGCTGTCAGGTTTGCCTTCCCTGGATGGTACTTTATCTCACAGTCATAGTCCTTGAGCAAGTCCATCCATCTCCTCTGCCTCATATTCAGCTCTGCTTGGGTGAATAAGAACTTCAAGCTCTTATGGTCCGTATAAATGGTAAATGAAGTACCATATAGATAATGTCGCCAAATTTTCAAGGCGAAAATGATAGCTGCCAGTTCCAAATCATGAACCGGGTATCTGATCTCATGAGGCTTCAACTGCCTCGAAGCATAAGCCACCACGCGCCTATCCCACATCAGTACACAACCCAAACCCTGCAGTGATGCATCCGTGTACAAAGCAAACCTCTCGTTCTTCGAAGGAATCACCAGTACATGTGCTGTAGTCAACCGGTGCTTCAACTCTTGGAAGCTCTGCTCCAAGCCTCATACCACAAGAACGTAACTCCTTTCTGAGTCAACTGCGTCAACGGCTTAGCGATCTTAGAGAATCCCTTGACGAAACGTCGGTAATAACCCGCTAAACCAAGGAAGCTCCGGATCTCGGGCACAGATGTAGGCGCAGACCAATCCATCACTACATCTAACTTCCTGGGATCCACAGATATCCGATTACTAGAGATCACATGCCCCAACAAGACCACGCTACTCAACCAAAATTCACACTTGCTGAGCTTGGCGTACAACTGATTGTCCCTGAGAATCTGAAGCACTGCTCTCAAATAATCCTTGTGCTCTTCCTCACTCCGAGAGTAGATGAGTATGTCGTCAATAAATACTATGACGAACTGATCAAGGTATGGTTGGAATACTCGGTTCATCAAGCTCATAAATACAGACGAGGCGTTTGTCACTCCAAACGGCATGACCAAAAACTCATAATGACCATAACGGGTCCGGAATGCTGTCTTCTGCACATCTTCCTCTCTAACTCGAATCTGATGGTACCCCGACCTCAAATCAATCTTACTATACAACCTCGTGCCCTGCAATTGATCAAACAAGTCATCGATCCGCGGAAGAGGGTATTTATTCTTCACTGTGACCTTGTTCAATTGTCTGTAATCAATGCACAGACACATCGATCCATCTTTCTTTTTCACAAATAATACATGCGCACCCCAAGGCGATACGATGGGGCGTATGTAACCCTTGTCAAGGAGTTCCTGTAGTTACTCTTTCAACTCCCTTAACTCTGCCGGTGCCATCCTGTAAGGGGCACGAGAAATAGCGGGTGTTCCCGGTAGTAATTCAATCCCAAACTCGACTTCCCTAGCCGGTGGAAATACGGGAATCTCCTCCAGGAATACATCGACAAACTCCACGATTACGGGTATATCCTCGACCCTTTACTCTTTCTTCTTATCAGCAACATCAATGGCATAAATAAGATAACCCATATGCCCACGTTCCAATAACTGAGCCATCTTGATAACCGATATCAATGGGATTTTTGAGCGGGAACCATCCCCATAAAAAGTCCACTGAACCCCCAAATCAGATCTGAACCAAACTGTTCTCTGTCTGCAGTCACCACTGCCTGATACCTGTTCAGTACATCAATACCCACAATGCAGTCAAAGTCTAACATTCCCAGAACAATCAAATCTGACTTCAACTCGTTGCCCTCAAAATAAATCAGGCCATCAACAACAAACCGATCAGCAATCATGCTCTTTCCAGTAGGTGTCGAGACCAGAAGAGGCGTGGGCGACGGAGACGTGCATATGCGGTGCCTCTCCACAAAACTTGTCGACACAAAGGAGTGTGATGCACCTGTGTATATCAAAATAAAAGCAGGGTGCGTAAATAAATGACACGTACCCGCTATCACATCCTCTGGAGCCCCTATAGCCTGCTCCCTGGTCAGAGCGTACACTTGCCCTTGAGGTGGCCCCAACGGCTGACCTCCCAATGGTCTCGGTACAAACGGTGATCTTTGTTGCACTGCCCTGTCTAAAGGTCTCCCCCATAGTGTTCTGTTGTCCTCCCCGATTAGGACATTCTCGAGCAAAGTGGCCATGCTTTCCACATTCAAAACAAGCAGAACACTCTTTCACCGCGTGGGTCCCCCGCAAAGGAAACATCTAAATATCCCATGATTACTTGCTTGTAACTGTCCCCTATTTGACGGGCCATTATTCCCACGATTTCCCCTTCCACGCACATCAGGCCGTCTACCACTGAATCGGGAAGCTGATGAGTTCCCCCTTGGCTTAAAATGGTCGCCCCTTGGTTTCAAGTTTTCCGTGGTCGATCTCTGTGGTGGTGCTGGAGATGGCGCTACAGTCGGATATGCACCCACTCCCAATTCTGCCAGCTCAGCCCGTGCAAGGGGGTCATCAAAACAAGTAGGGCCATAAGTGATCACCCTATCGTACAATTCAGGCCTCAAGCCTTTCATGAAGTGCCTCATATGCTTGAGTATTTGTGGCGACATGAGGTACATATCTGAGCAAAGAACAGTAGTGAAGAGCATAGTCTGACACCGGCATAGTACCTTGCTTTAGGTTAATAAATTTATCCCCCTTAGCTTCCCGTGCAGCAGCCGAAAAGTACCGGGTCAGAAATCGAGTTCTAAACAGCTTCCAGTTTATCTCATGACCTTGAGCCTTCTGTTCTAACACCGTGGTCTTCCACCACATTAGTGCCTTCTTGGACAGCTGGAATTCTGCTAACCTTATCCAGACCGACTTTGCACAAGGAGCCGCCACGAAGATTTGCTCTATCCTTTCTAACCACTCTTCGGCCTGTTCCCCTGTCTCAGTTCCTTCAAACATCGGGGGTCGGTATGCAAGGAATTGAGTCAAGCTCAGTTCCCCGGGCACAACTGCTGTTCAAACGGTTCTTCGCCCAAAGCTAGCGGTGGTAGAGGATTTGTGCGCCCAGCACTTGCATTAACACTCACCGCGTCTCCTATATCGATATTTGTTGTCATGCTGTAACACAAGGGTTAACAATAACACCAAAAACAGTTCATATAATACGCCGTTAGATAACATGAGTAACAATAACCAAAACATGTTAGTATAACATTTATATACTCTACATGCACTACATGCATAAAACATGTTTAAAAAGAGCACCTAGCCAACCTATTGCTAAGGCTACCCTTCACTCATTCCCGGGTTCTCTAACCACTGCTCTGATACCACTAATGTAAGGCCTCTCTACCTTAACAGTGTAAAAAGAATATAAATAGGGCTAACATGCATTAAAGACAGTTTATGGTTCCGATTGTAGCCTTGAACTAATAGGATTACAGGCCAAAAATAAAATTCCAAAAGCTAATTAATTACATTCCCCACAATAAAGTTAATATTATAGATTTAAACTACTCCTAGAGTAGAGACTATCCAAAAATCCTGTGACCTAACTCCTTAATGCTTCTCGTAGCTCACTGCCTCAACCCGGCCCATAGCCCTGCCAAAATGTGTACCTACAGGAACAACTCACCATGAGCATATACATCACTATTCAACAAAATCCAAACGCAATAACATAAATAATTGCATGAGATATGGATGTATGTATGCTCCCTGATTTACCACATTAGCACATTTTCATTGTTGTTCCTGTTTCATAAAATCATGCACAAAATCATAGGTCCCAATATAATGATCGATATAACGTTCCAGTTATAACCACAATGTTGCACATTAATCACTAGAAATGTGACTGTTCCGGTCATGTTACAACAACGGAATTTTAGGACCCCTCGCTTCGACATATAGCGGCATCATATGATATCCCTCGCTTCGACAATGACAGTGGCATGTACATCGCTTCGACATGACAGCGGCAAATATCATATTAACATCGCTTCATATGACAGCGGCAAGTACCTCCCTCGCTCGTATATAACAACTACTGGAACAATCAAGCATTTCCAACCACATATAAATAACCACAATACTTGAGTCCACAATCATAATGCATCACCATTATCTCAATATATATCAACACATTTCGTAATCCACACTTTTCCATGATATATATATAGCAAAAAGCGTAAGAACACATTTTACTCCGATGCTCGTATGTCTCACTACGTACCTTAGTCTCAAAAGTGGAGAAGTTGAAGAACTTTATCTCCTTGAAGTTGTTGGTACCTGGGATGGTTCTACATAACCATACAAATCAATATTAGAAGCCAATTATAGTCCCAATACCAAAAATTCAACAAAAAACATCATTTCCCACTTTTAAGCAGCTGGCGATATCGCTGCATCGAGGCGATCAATCGCGAGCCTTACCGATCGATCGCTTCGATGTAGCGATCGATCGCCTGACCTTTCTGCCTCGCGGCGATCAATCGCGCCATATATGGCGATCGATCGTCTACAACATTTTTTGCCACTGGCCTTCGGCGATCGATCGCTACGAATGTAGCGATCGATCGCCACTTGCTGTGTGCGCGAATCTTCACCATTTTTGAGCATTTTTAAAGTTCTATCACATACACTTCAAACCCAACATTCCAACAACTCAAATACCAACATAACTCACTAAAACCCACATGAAACACCTCAAAAATCATAACCCAACCACATACAACACATATCCAAAAACAAACCCACATAAAAACTCAAATACCAACCCATTTCAAAACCAAACACCATTAAAACTTTAGGAAGGGTTCCATACCTCTTGAGGACTCCAAATCCTACCAATAATCTCACAAATCAAGTTTTTGCAAGGATTTCTCCTCTCTTTGGAGCCAAAAATTGAAAATGGGAAGGAAGGTAGGGTTTGAGAGTGAAATTTGGGTATTTAAGAGTGATGGTTAAAAGTGAACTAAAGTGAGGGGTATAGTGGGATTAAAAGGGTTATAATTAAATTTGTACCCCATTAATTAACATGATGTATAAAATACCCCAACATGGTATTTTAAAAGCATTTTACAAAAATGCACCAAACTCCCAATAAATTCATGCTTTCCAAAATAAATGCCAACCAATACAATTAAATCATGCCAACACCCAATTTCCCAACATGCACAACATGCACCCTGAAATGCACCCCCTGGTCATGCCTACCATGTGACTAAGCATTTCAACAAGATAATTAATTCCAACACATAAATCTACCACCATAATTAATCACATAAACATAATTAATGCCCAAATTGCATATAATTATTTCGGGGTATCACAATACTCCCATACTTACAATATTTCGACCTCGAAATCGCATGCACTTACCCAAAACGAAACTAGACATAAATCACATATCAGAGAATAGTTCCGGGTAATGCTGCACCATATGCTGCTCCGTCTCCCACGTGACCTCCTTGACACCCCTACGATCCCACTGAACCTTTACCATCGGTATAACCTTGCTCCGAAGTCTGCGATCCTCTCGACCCAGAATTCTAACCGGTCGTTCAACGTAGGACACATCTGAACCCAACTGAACCTCTTAGGGCTGTAAAACATGAGACAAATCTGGCTCATACTTCCGCAACATAGAGACATAAAAGACGTCATGTATACCAGACAATGACGGCGGTAGAGCCAAACGGTAAGCCAAAGTACCGATGCGCTGCAATATCTCATATGGCCCAACATACCTCGGAGACAACTTCCCGCGCATACCAAAACGAACCACACCTCTGAAAGGTGAGATCTTCAAAAAGACCTTATCTCCCACTTGGAATTCCAGTTAAGCTCTTCTTGCATGGTCTTTATCCAGTTATAATCAGTCAATGCTTCATCAATCTATTTGGGTTCCAGATTAGATATAAAAGCGGCGTGAGTGAATTCATACATCATCTGTCCTCTGGTTCTTATGGGTGCAGAAGGACTTCCAATTACTAGATCAGGTGGATGCTTCTTTGTCCATCGATAACTTGATTCTGGATTATCTGGTCCAGACGGATTAGTAGTAGTGACATTATCAGCATCTGCTTTAATATTAGAGTTCAGAACCTCCGGATCGGCTCGATCTGGAAGAACTTCAGTGCCTTGATCCGGTCTATCTGGTACTTCACGTTCCGGTGGATTGTCTCTTGACCTATTAGCTACATTCTCATCATCACTGTTAGCTTCGAGATGGATATTTTTCATCTGATTTTGAATTAATTCCTTGTTGCCCTCAATACACAAGGATTCATCAAACACTACATGAACTGATTCTTCTACAGTTGAGGTTCGATTATTGAAGATGCGAAAAGCTTTACTATTAGATGAATATCCTAAAAATATTCCATAATCTGACTTAGCTTCGAATGCTGTAAGATGATTCTTACCATTATTGTGAACGAAACATTTGCAACCAAATACATGAAGGTGAGAGATAGAAGGTCTGTTACGTGTCCATAATTCATATGGAGTTTGGTTTAACTTCTTGTTAATCATGGATCGGTTTTGAGTATAACATGCAGTATTTACAGCTTCTGCCCAGAACTTTTGGGAAATACCAGAATCTGCAAGCATTGTCCTTGCTGCCTCCTTAAGCGTTCTGTTCCTTCGTTCTGCAACTCCATTCTGTTGAGGGGTTCGAGCGGCTGAGAATTCATGCTTAATTCCTTGATCTTCTAGAAAAGATTCAAGATTCTGATTTGAGAATTCAGTGCCTTTGTCACTTCAAATTCTATCCATACTCGATGATTTCTCATTCTGAGTGCGTTTCAGCAGCTTGATCAACTTTGGACCGGTCTGATCTTTACTGCTCAAAAATATAGTCCATGTAAAACGTGAGTAATCATCAATAACAACAAGAGTATACCGCATTCCCCCTAAACTTGTTATTGGTATGGGACCAAACAAGTCCATATGTAATAGTTCTAAGCAACGTGAGGAGGATTTGGCATTCTTGTTTTGAAGGATGATCTGATCTGTTTGCCCATTTGGCAAGCTTCACAGATCTTATCCTTGGCAAAGTCGATCTTTGGCAGACCGACAACTAAATCATGTTTACAAGCTAGAGATAGTCTTAAAGTTGAGATGATTCAAGCGTTTATGCCACATCCAGTGTTTATTATCATTATTCACGATGAAGCAAGTAGGATTATCAGGTTGAGCGAAATTCCAGTTAATCTTATATGTGTTTCCATTTCTGATTCCTACAAGCATGGTCATACCGTCTGATGATTTGACAGTGCAGGTGTGTTTGTGGAATTCTACAGCATAACCATTATCACATAGTTGACTTATACTAATCAGATTATAGCATAGATTTTCAACTAATAACACATCATTGATAGTAATGTTACCATGGACAATCTTACCATTGCCCACGGTCTTACCCTTTGAGTTATCCCTGAAGATGATCTTTGGTCCAGTACATTCTGTGACTTCAGACAGCAGCTCGACGTTTCTTGTCATGTTACGAGAACACCCACTGTCTAAGTACCAGTCCGACACTAGTTTCTTCAGTACCTGTCATCAAGCATAATTACTGTTGGTACCCAATCCTACTTGGGTCCAGAACGGATTAGCCCTTTGGGAACCCACACCTGAATCAGCTTTAATGGCTTGTGTGTGTCTGGTGTGATGTGAGCTGATCTATTTCGATGGTGTGTGTGATGATATGTGTGATATGGAAGCCTTTGATTCTTATAAGGTAATCTATATCTTCGTTGAACTAGTTTTGAGTTATAGTAGTTGGATGGTCTTCCTTGCCTTAGATCTTGCACCTTTAGATTTGGTCTGATAGACACAAAGCATGCTGGTGCCTTTTCTTTGGCTTGGTTAACGTACCCAATTCCTTTTCTCAAACCTTGATCCCCGAAGGAGACTCTCGTTTGAATTGTAGGCACTTCGGTTTCATATACTGTGCTGGATCTAACAAATGTCATCTGTTTGATTTTATTCTTTACCAGCAACAATTCATATTCATCTTTGGTGTAGTGGTAGCGCTTATCGTGTACGCCCAAATTAACCCCACTCAATCCTCAAGATTGATAACAATAATGTAGTAGCGTGAGTAGGGATCGATCCCACGAGGAGGTGTGAATCTTTGTGTTAATGAAAATCAAAACAAAAGAATAATAAAGGATGGGGTTGTGAGGTTGAATGATGTGGGGTCTTCCCACCTTAACAGTGATTAAAAGACATAAGAAGGACTAATCATGCATTAAGGTAACATCTTAAGGTTTTGGTTGTTACACGAGCTAACAGGATTACAGGCCAAAATACAAAACTTTAAAAATAATTCGTTTTCTAAAAGAATGTCATTTAGATTTACACTACTCCTAGAGTAGTTACTAATCATAACTTGAATCCTATGCATTCCGTTGTCCCTCGTAGCTCACTGCCTCAACCCGACCCTTAGTCTTTCGTCCAAAAGTGTACCTACAGGGACAACACATCATGAGCATATACAATCTTACTTAACATCATAAAACATCATAGTAAATGCATGAAACATTGGTTAAGTAAATATGCTGGTTATTCATTAACTTCTTATTGTTGTCCCTGATTTAAAATCATGCATATGGGGCGTCTTACCCCCGTGGCATCTTACCACAATACCATCGTATGGCCTCTTACCATATGGGGCATCTTACCCCGTGGCATCTTACCACAATACATCGCATGGCCTCTTACCATGTGGGGCATCTTACCCCGTGGCATCTTACCACAATACATCGCATGGCCTCTTACCATGTGGGGCATCTTACCCCGTGGCATCTTACCACAATACATCGCATGGCCTCTTACCATGTGGGGCATCTTACCCCGTGGCATCTTACCACAATTACATCGTATAAATGTCATCATATAAGCATCGTATAAGCAATAAACATCGTATGAACTTCATCGTATAAACATCATATAAATATCATCGTGTAAACATCGTATAAACACCGTCATTTCATCGTGGATACTCATGCAATAAAAGCATAGTCGTAGTATAAAGATGTGTGTTACCGTCCGATGCCTGTACGCCTCTTACGTACCTTTTCAAAAGGAGGAGGAGTCAACAGACTTTATCTCCTTGATGGTGCCGGTACCTGGGATGGTTCTACAAGACCACATAATACCATATTAGATGCCTCAAAACCATCTCACATCATAAACTTAACAAAATAAAACATCATTATATTTTTCAACTCTCTGCCTCTCTCGATCGATCGAGACACTGTGCACAAACAGTTCCTTAGCATTCTGTCTCGCTCGATCGATCGAAACATTTTACCGATCGATCGAGGAGCTTCACCGATCGATCGAGAAATCTTTCGATCGATCGGCACCAAAATTTTGAAAACATGCTTAGACCTTCTGTCTCGCTCGATCGATCGGGACCAAATCTCGATCGATCGAGAGCTCTGAAAAATCGGGATTTCCCCAGAGTTTTGAGCACCTCTTTTCATACCATCTTTTCTACTTCATAACACATCTTTCATGCTGAAACAAACATGTGAAGAACTTCATAAAATATCCATGTAAGCTCTTAAATCAAAGGTTTAACAAAACCTAAGCTAACATGCATCATAACATCATCATAATCTTCATCCTCAACCAACTTTACAGAAAACAGAGTATGTTCTTCTTTGCCAAGATTTTCGAGCACATAGTTTCATAACTAGAAATCTACCATATAAAACATGTAATATGCTCGAGCAAACATGCTAATAGTTACATAATACTTTCATGTAAGCACCCATACCAAGGTTTCACCCAAACCTAAACTTAGCATACGTGAAAATCGCCCAAAACAAACCCAACTTAAACACAAAAACAGAGCACCTAGTCTTACCCCCTTTTTCTCCTCCTTTGGTGTGAATCAATGTACACCTTAGCCCAAGGTTTCCTCTCCTCTTTCTGCATTACTTCAGGGGCGACTTTTTGAGAAAGGGAAGGAGAAGTGAAGAGGAAGGAGGTGATTGAAGGGTATGAGGGCTTGTCAAGTGGGGGTATGGGCTTGCCAAGTGGGGGTATGGGCTTGTCAAGTGGGGGGGTGGCCGAGTGGCAGGGGGGTGGTGTGGGTTGGGTGGTCATGTGGTGTTTAATTGTGCCCCGGTATATAGTACGACACTCGATATTTTCTAACTTCATTTAATTAATACATCCCTTAAAACACCCAACATGTTCCCCACATCATATCATCATAACATAAATCGTGGCCCCCAATTTAAATACACCACAATCCTTAAACACATCATAAATTTATCATCGTACTCAGTCTCACCTCTGTGCCCAAAGCTGTCTGGAGACCCTCCCAGAAATGTGAAGTGAACCTCGGGTCTCTGTCAGACACTATCGAGACTGGAATACCATGCAATCTCACAACATCCCGTATATACATCTGGGCCATCTTCAAGTATGTATAAGACATACTGTAAGGGATGAAATGAGCCGTCTTCGTCAGTCTATCCACGATCACTCAGATCGCGTCAAATCCTGAGGCCGTCCTCGGTAAGTGGGTCACGAAGTCCATAGATATATGCTCCCACTTCCATTCAGGCACCTCTAAGCTCTTCAGTTCCCCACCAGGCCTCTGCCTCTCTGCCTTTACCTGCTGGCAGATTAAACATCTTTTAACAAAAACGATCACCTCACGCTTCATGCGTCTCCACCAGAATTGATCGCATAGATCTTTGTACATCTTCTTTCCCCCTGGGTGGATACTGAAACGACTACTGTGAGCCCGCTCCAATATTCCTCTACGCAGTCCTGGTGCATCTGGGACTACCCATCGGTTGCCCAGTCTCAAAGAATCATCCTCAGCCACTCTGAACTTGGATGGCTGACCTTGAAATACCAATGATGTCCATCTCTGAACCTCACTATCTGACTTCTGGGCCTTCCTGATCGCCTCAAATATATCTGGCTCCGCCAATAAGGTTGACACTCGCACAGGCGACGTGTCTACCTCGAAGTCATAGCCCAGATGGCAGTAAGAAGTCATCAAAGCTGACAAACACATGACATCCTCTGCAGTACTCTTCACCTTCCGACTTAAGGCATCTGTTATCAGGTTCGCTTTACCTGGATGGTACTCAATTTCACAATCATAGTCTTTGAGCAAATCCATCCACCTTCTTTGCCTCATATTCAACTCTGCCTGAGTGAATAAGAACTTCAGGCTCTTATGGTCCGTGTATATAGTAAAAGACGTGCCATACAAGTAATGCATCCAGATTTTCAAGGTAAAAATGATGGCCGCCAGTTCCAAATCATGCACTGGATACCTGGCTTCGTGTGGCTTCAGTTGCCTCGATGCATAAGCCACTACATGCTTATCTTGCATCAACACACAGCCCAAACCCTGTAATGACGCATCCGTATACAAGGCGAATCTCTTATCTTCAGACGGAATCACCAGCACAAGCGCTGTAGTCAAACGACGCTTCAGCTCTTGGAAGCTTTCCTCGCAAGCTTCAGACCAAAAGAAGGGGACTCCTTTCTGAGTTAGCTGTGTCAGGGGTTTGGCATTCTTCGAAAAACCCTCGACGAAACGTCGGTAATATCCTGCCAAACCGAGAAAACTCCTTATCTCAGGTACAGAAGTGGGTGCAGCCCACTCCATCACAGCTTCAATCTTCTTGGGATCCACAGATATCCCATGGCTAGATATGACATGGCCTAAGAATACCACGCTGTCCAACCAGAACTCGCACTTACTAAGCTTTGCATACAACTGATGATCCCTAAGGATCTGAAGTACTGTCCTCAAGTGCCTTACATGCTCTTCATCAGTCCGAGAGTAAATAAGTATGTCGTCAATGAATACTATGACGAACTGATCCAAATATGGCTGGAACACCCTGTTCATCAAACTCATGAAGACAGCTGGGGCATTCGTCACCCCAAAAGGCATGACCAGGAATTCATAGTGCCCATATCTAGTCCTGAAAGCCGTCTTCTGAACATCATCTTCTCTTACTCGAATGTGATGGTACCCCGACCTCAGATCGATCTTACTGTAGAGCCTCGTACCCTGCAACTGATCGAACAAGT
Organism: Haberlea rhodopensis; assembly: GCA_907163345.1. Taxonomy (NCBI): domain Eukaryota; kingdom Viridiplantae; phylum Streptophyta; class Magnoliopsida; order Lamiales; family Gesneriaceae; genus Haberlea; species Haberlea rhodopensis. The sequence goes on along the minus strand of CAJQUN010000522.1, from coordinate 218,910 downwards.
CATCGATCCTCGGAAGTGGATACTTGTTCTTCACTGTAGCTTTGTTCAACTGCCTATAGTCAATGCATAGACGCATCAATCCATCTTTCTTCTTAACAAATAAGACAGGCGCACCCCATGGTGATACGCTAGGGCGTATGTAGCCTTTGTCTAGGAGCTCTTGCAATTGAATCTTTAGCTCTCTTAGCTCCGCTGGTGCCATCCTATACGGGGCACGAGAAATTGCAGACGTCCCTGGTAGCAACTCAATCCCAAACTCGACCTCTCTCGTCGGTGGGAATCCGGGAATCTCCTCCGGAAAGACGTCAGGAAACTCCGCCACTACGGGCACATCTTCAACCTTTAATTCCTTCCTCTTATCCGTCATATCAACCGCATAGATAAGATACCCTACATGACCTCGTTCCAATAGCTGTGTCATCTTGACAGCAGATATTAACGGAATCTTCGGACGGGAACCATCTCCATAAAATGTCCACTGGACTCCCAATACAGATCTAAATCGGACAATTCTCTGTCTGCAGTCTACCACTGCCTGATACTTGTTCAGGATATCGATGCCCACAATGCAATCAAAGTCTGACATTCCCAGCACAATCAAATCTGATCTTAGTTCCTTATCCTCAAAATAATGAGGCCATCATAGACAATCTGATTCGTAGTCAAACTTCTTCCAGCGGGGGTCGAGACCATAAGAGGCATGGGGGACGGAGAAGTGCATATGTGGTGCCTTTCAACAAAATTCGTCGACACAAAAGAGTGTGACGCACCTGTGTCTATCAATATAAGAGCAGGGTGCGTAAATAAAAGACACGTACCCGCTATAACTTCCTCCGGAGCCGCCGTAGCCTGCTCCCTCATCAAAGCATACACCTGTCCCTGAGGTGGCCCCGCGGGCTGACCTCCATACTGTCTTGGCACAAAAGGTGGCCGGTGTTGTGCCGTTCTGTCCGCAGGTCTCCCCGTAGAGCTCTGCTGTCTTCCCCTGTTGGGACACCGCCGTGCAAAGTGGCCTCTGTCGCCACAGACATAACATCCTACGCAGTCCTTTGCCAAGTGTGGTTGCCCACAAAGAGTGCACTGAACTCTTCCAGATCTGTCTCCCTGAGACTGTCCTCTCCCAGATGGAGCATCGTTCCTACCTTTCCCTTTCCATCGATTCTCGGGCCTCTTGCCACTGAATCTCGATGCTGAAGTGTTCCCCCTAGGCTTAAACTGATCACCCCTGGGCTTCAAATTATCAGAAGTGGATCTCTGAGGGGGTGCCGGAGGTGGCACAGCATCAGGATATGCACCGACTCCCAGTTCAGCTAGCTCAGCTCGTGAGAGTGCATCATCAAAACAGGCAGGGCCATAGGTGATCACTCTGTCATACAGCTCAGGCCTTAAGCCCTTCATGAAGTTCCGCATCTTCGCTTGAGTGCTTGCAGCAATGTGTGGCACATATCGTAGTAAGGAACAGTAATGTAGAGCATAGTCGGATACATGCATGGTACCTTGTTTTAAACTGGTAAACTCATCCTCCTTGGCCTGTCTTGCAGCGGCTGAGAAATAGCGGTTTAGAAATCGCGTTCGGAACATCTTCCAATTCACTTCCTGTCCCAGAGCCTCTTGCTCAATCACTGTGGTTTTCCACCACATCAGTGCTTTCTTGGACAGCTGAAATTCTGCTAATCGGATCCAGGCCGTCTTTGCACAAGGCGCTGCCACAAATATCTGTTCGATCCTCTCTAACCATTCCTCCGCTTTCTCTCCTGATTCCGTTCCCTCGAACATCGGAGGTCGATACATCATAAACTGAGCCAAGCTCAATTCCCCAGGTAGCAACTGCTGTTCGGAGGGTTCTTCGCCCAAGGCTGGTGGTGGCAATGGATTCGTACGCCCAACACTTGCATTTACACTAATGGCGTCACCCACTTCTATGTTTGCTGCCATGCTTTTCACAAGGGTTAATAACAACACCAAAAGCAATTCATAAAACTCATCGTTAGATAATTGAACATGTTAGTATAACATCTTCTTCCTTATGAATAACATACATATAAACATGTCCAAAAATAAGCACATAGCTAACTTATTGCTAAGGCTACCCTTCACTCATTCCCGAGTTATCTAACCACTGCTCTGATACCACTAATGAGGGATCTTCCCACCTTAACAGTGATTAAAAGACATAAGAAGGACTAATCATGCATTAAGGTAACATCTTAAGGTTTTGGTTGTTAAACGAGCTAACAGGATTACAGGCCAAAATACAAAACTTTAAAAATAATTCGTTACATTCTAAAAGAATGTCATTTAGATTTACACTACTCCTAGAGTAGTTACTAATCATAACTTGAATCCTATGCATTCCTGTGTCCCTCGTAGCTCACTGCCTCAACCCGACCCTTAGTACTTTCGTCCAAAAGTGTACCTACAGGGACAACACATAATGAGCATATACAATCTTACTTAACATCATAAAACATCATAGTAAATGCATGAAACATTGGTTAAGTAATATGCTGGTTGTTCATTAACTTCTTATTGTTGTCCCTGATTTAAAATCATGCATATGGGGCGTCTTACCCCCGTGGCATCTTACCACAATACCATTGTATGGCCTCTTACCATATGGGGCATCTTACCCCGTGGCATCTTACCACAATACATCGCATGGCCTCTTACCATGTGGGGCATCTTACCCCGTGGCATCTTACCACAATACATCGCATGGCCTCTTACCATGTGGGGCATCTTACCCCGTGGCATCTTACCACAATTACATCGTATAAATGTCATCATATAAGCATCGTATAAGCAATAAACATCGTATGAACTTCATCGTATAAACATCATATAAATATCATCGTGTAAACATCGTATAAACACCGTCATTTCATCGTGGATACTCATGCAATAAAAGCATAGTCGTAGTATAAAGATGTGTGTTACCGTCCGATGCCTGTACGCCTCTTACGTACCTTTTCAAAAGGAGGAGGAGTCAACAGACTTTATCTCCTTGATGGTGCCGGTACCTGGGATGGTTCTACAAGACCACATAATACCATATTAGATGCCTCAAAACCATCTCACATCATAAACTTAACAAAATAAAACATCATTATATTTTCAACTCTCTGCCTCTCTCGATCGATCGGCTCAAGGTCTCGATCGATCGAGACACTGTGCACAAACAGTTCCTTAGCATTCTGTCTCGCTCGATCGATCGAAACATTTTACCGATCGATCGAGGAGCTTCACCGATCGATCGAGAAATCTTTCGATCGATCGGCACCAAAATTTTGAAAACATGCTTAGACCTTCTGTCTCGCTCGATCGATCGGGACCAAATCTCGATTGATCGAGAGCTCTGAAAAATCGGGATTTCCCCAGAGTTTTGAGCACCTCTTTTCATACCATCTTTTCTACTTCATAACACATCTTTCATGCTGAAACAAACATGTGAAGAACTTCATAAAATATCCATGTAAGCTCTTAAATCAAAGGTTTAACAAAACCTAAGCTAACATGCATCATAACATCATCATAATCTTCATCCTCAACCAACTTTACAGAAAACAGAGTATGTTCTTCTTTGCCAAGATTTTCGAGCACATAGTTTCATAACTAGAAATCTACCATATAAAACATGTAATATGCTCGAGCAAACATGCTAATAGTTACATAATACTTTCATGTAAGCACCCATACCAAGGTTTCACCCAAACCTAAACTTAGCATACATGAAAATCGCCCAAAACAAACCCAACTTAAACACAAAAACAGAGCACCTAGTCTTACCCCCTTTTTCTCCTCCTTTGGTGTGAATCAATGTACACCTTAGCCAAGGTTTCCTCTCCTCTTTCTGCAACACTTCAGGGGCGACTTTTTGAGAAAGGGAAGGAGAAGTGAAGAGGAAGGAGGTGATTGAAGGGTATGAGGGCTTGTCAAGTGGGGGTATGGGCTTGCCAAGTGGGGGTATGGGCTTGTCAAGTGGGGGGGTGGCCGAGTGGCAGGGGGGTGGTGTGGGTTGGGTGGTCATGTGGTGTTTAATTGTGCCCCGGTATATAGTACGATGTATTAAAATATCCTCACTCGATATTTTCTAACTTCATTTAATTAATACATCCCTTAAAACACCCAACATGTTCCCCACATCATATCATCAAAACATAAATCGTGGCCCCCAATTTAAATACACCACAATCCTTAAACACATCATAAATTTATCATCGTAGAACATAATCATATCACATTTCGGGGGTATTACAAATGAAAATTAAAAACAAAAGATTAACTAATGAAAGCGATTCTTGGTATCGGTCGACTCTACCTTGGATATTATCATCTATTTCATCGATTCACAAAAGACTCAATTTTACTTGAATATTCATCAATTGGAAATCTAATTCCTCCCTCACCTTATTCATAGTCAATTAGTCCAAGCGTTCTAATTTAACTTTCACCAATCAATCAATATCTATATGCATATTCAAGATTAAAATCATGACATCATTCAAAACTAGTGAGCGATGAATCTAAACAACATAAACACAAGCGGTTTATATAATTTAGTCAATGGTTTTCTCTAAGAATTTAATAACACCAACAGCAGGCAATTATCGATCTTAGTTGCTTCTTCAATTAGATTACTCAAACAATCTCTTATTTGATATCCAATTAGCAATAGGTTATATGCAAGTTATTAGGTTGTCAATCCAATAAACAAACATCAATCATATCAACAAAATCAGAAAAACAATGAATTCAATAAAATCGAAAAACAAAAGCGTATGAATCTCCCCAAGATAAATAAATCCAAGGTTTTGTCTTCCTCAACCAAGAATTAAGACTATCTACACATAATTAAAACAAAACTATAAATAAAAACAAGGGAAAGAAACTAATCCGATCTCCGCTCGTCGAGGTGTCAATCCCGCCTTCGTTTCAATCTTCGTAGCCGTTCTTCAACAAAATTGAAAACAAAATATAAAACTAGTCTAAAATTATTCTACCCTAACTATCTAGATGATTTCAAGTCTGAAATTCGAGTTCTATATGTAGGGAGGCTAGGAGATAGGTTAGAATCCATGTAGGAAGGAAAGAAATCAAGAATTCAAGCTTTCCAAAACTCTGCTGGCGATCGATCGGCGCTGGCTGGCGATCGATCGCCAGCCTTTATTTTTCAGGCAGAATGTATCGGCGATCGATCACGGATTTTTAACGTTTTCTGGCGAGTTTTGTATTTTGGCCATAACTTTCTCATACGAACTCCGAATTCGACGAATCAGCTGTCCACTCGAACATATATAAATTTGAGGAGAAAGGAGCAACATGTGTCTTTGATTCCAGTTTTTTCCTCTTTTCTTCAACTTTACTCCTTCTTTCATCATTTTAGCTTGATTTCTTCACCTTTTCCTACATTTACACAAATATACGATTAGGTATCATATGTATCATATTATCCATCAAAACATACCAAACCGTAGACAATTAAGCGCAATAGATGTGTCTATTTCTAGCCATATCAAACACCCCCATACTTAATCTTTACTCGACCTCGAGTAAATCAGACAAAACTACAATTTTTTTACTTTGTCTCATAGGTTCATAACAAACTAACTTGTTCTCACTTTAATGCCTCAATAATTTTAAACATGTATAGTAATGAAAGGCGGCGAAAAGTTAACAGTGGAACAAGTTCAATCCCTAAACATTTCATACCCATCAAAGCAGTGAACGTGCGTGTGTGGTCATAAACAAATGTCTTATAGATCCAACAAATGTAAACCTACAATAGTTCAAGTTGTACACCAACACAAGTATAAGCTCACTTGCACCCTCTTCTCCACTATCTTAGCCACTTGCAAACACAAATCAAGTAGGTCTTTATTAGCTTGTAGCTTGGCCTAGGTATTGGCTTATGAAAGAAAGGGAAAAGATGCATCAAAACAAGAGAGTATGGTGATATGCACAATAATTAGCTTCTCTTCTTGCATGATTTGTTTGCAATGTAAACTTTAATCATTTTTTTTTCTCTTTTGTGCATTGGCTCCCATTTGGAGTCATATGTGTTTTACTTCTTTTCAAGGCATCCCCTTTTCTTTCATGCATTTCATTCTTTTGACAATAAAGCTCACAGAACATTGAATCATTGATAACATAAGTGCATGTGAATGAAACACATCATACTCCCAAAGGTATGTATTAAAATTATATTTAGGCTTATTAGGGAAGGATTATAAGCTAATCAAAGAATGTCGAATGGGGGTTGTTTGTATGCTTAGCATACAACCATTCTTTTGCATTAAGGCTCAAAAGGGGTACTAGTGATTGATTTTCTTTACATGGTAAGCTTGAAAGGCTCAAACGCATCCAAGATTGCCTATATCACTTTCATGTTTGCAAGTAGTCTAGACATACGCCTCAAAGAGCATGTAGTTAGTTTCTAGCATGTATTAGAGACTTCTTAAGACTATCACAAAGTTCACACAATCTTCACTAAGCTATGCACACTTCACAAGTCATGACAATAATGTGCTCAAAATATTCAACTACTATGTTAAAGTACACTTTGCATTAGAGTTCAAAGTGTTCCAAGGTTAACAATTCACCTATGTTCAAAAACATGCATGCCATTAATTAGGTTTCATCATGGGCTAGTGATTCTAAGCATGTGTTCATTACTAACTATGAGCTCAAAATTTTCAAAATTTTCGATTTTTTTTGTATTTTTGTAATAGAAAAGCAATAACACACCACTAATCTCTCCCCCATACTTAAATCTTACATTGTCCCCAATGTAAGGAAAAAATACAAGTAACGAGAAAAGTCTAACTAATAAAGCAATAAAAAATAAAAAGAAAGGGAAACTAACTCCCCTTGGGTTGCCTCCCAAGCAGCGCCTCTGTTTAACGTCGGTGGCCCGACTTCAATGCTCGTGCTCATGGTGGGTCATGTTTGGTGTCCAATGCCACCTTTTCCCACCTCAGTATCCTTCTGACAGCTCGAAGGCGATGCCTATTCGCCTTATACTTCTTGGAGGTCCTTAACCCTTTTTGCATCCCTTCGTTTTCTATTGATGTATCGTGAGGTTCAGGAGGAAGTTTCAGCTCAACATCAGGTACCTGCAATTCAAAATTGAGATTTTTAAAAGGAGAATTTGGTAAAGCAGTAGTAATACATGAAGTGTCAGTCAAAATTTCTCCCATACCTCCTTCGTCAACAGGCCGATCAGTAGTTACCCCATGTTCATGCTCAGGGACAGTATGTGATTTTTCTAGTGATACGTGATGTGTGATGCCAATAGTATAATCAGTAGTAGGATGAACGGGATCATGAGTATTGAACTTAGCTACCTCACCATTAAACTCCATAGTAAAAGCACCACCACTTACATCTATTATGCACTTGGAAGTTTTCAAAAATGGTCTCCCTAACAGAATAGGGCTGCTTTTATTATCATTTTCCATGTCAAGTACGTAGAAATCAACAGGAAAGACCAATTTATCGACTTTCACTAGAACGTCCTCAAGTATTCCCCTAGGATGCACAGTAGACCTATTTGCTAATTGAATAGCAATTTCAGATTTTTTAAGAGGTCCTAGGTCTAAAGAGGTGTAGATTGAATAAGGCATAACATTTATTGCTGCTCCTAAGTCTAGCATGGCCTTATCAATTCTATTATTTCCAATCATGCATGGGACAGTGAACATACCAGGATCTGTGCATTTTGTAGGGGTTTCCTTCTCCTCATCGTCAGAGAAAAAATCGTCAAACATGTCCATTTCATCACAATATTTGACCTTCGTTCCTTCTTCCACAGCACACGATTCTTCTAAATATTTGACAAAACGCTCAGTTAGAGACATACCTTTTGGAGTTGCAGGATGTGCAAGCTCCTTTTCCTCTAGTGGCACATGTATCTCCTCTTCTAGCTTGGGTGGCGCAAGTACCACCTTCACCGGGGTTCCTACCTCTTCGTCACTCCTTGAGGCGATAGCAACCATGTTCTCTCATGGTGCCTCCATCGTCCGGGAGGGTATAAAGTCGGTGGGTTGTGCTGCTATCTGATCGGCTGATTTAATAAGTTGCTCGATTTGGTTACCCAAATTCTGAGTGCTAGACCTGAATTCCTGTTGAAATTGCAAAGTATTGTCATTAAGTGTTAAAACAAGATTCTCTACAGACTCACCAGGGGTAAGGTATTGAGGTTGTTGCGGCCATGGCGAATATTGTGGTATGTATGGCGGTAGATAGGACTGTATGTAAGGTGGAGGTGGGCTCATCCATTGATTGTCATAGTTGAGATTGGGATGATCACTCCGACTTGAGTTGTATGCACTTTGTCCACTCCCTATGCCAAGTTGGTGCACAAGATACTCCAATTTGTCTAGTCGCCTATAGTCCTCCATGATAAGATCTGATTGTTAAGAAATCAACCTGTAAGCACGAACAAACAAGAGTAGCGGTGGGGGGAAAGAAAGAGAAAGAAACAAAACAGAAAATATTAACACAAAAATATACAACGCCTCCCCGGCAACGGCGCCAAAATTTGGTAGCGCTTATCATGTACGCCCAAATTAACCCCACTCAATCCTCAAGATTGATAACAATAATGTAGTAGCGTGAGTAGGGATCGATCCCACAAGGAGGTGTGAATCTTTGTGTTAATGAAAATCAAAACAAAAGAATAATAAAGGATGGGGTTGTGAGGTTGAATTATACTAATGAAAATTAAAAACAAAGATTAACTAATGAAAGCGATTCTTGGTATCGGTCGACTCTACCTTGGATATTATAATCTATTTCATCGATTCACAAAAGACTCAATTTTACTTGAATATTCATCAATTGGAAATCTAATTCCTCCCTCACCTTATTCATAGTCAATTAGTCCAAGCGTTCTAATTTAACTTTCACCAATCAATCAATCTCTATATGCATAATCATGACATCATTCAAAACTAGTGAGCGATGAATCTAAACAACATAAACACAAGCGGTTTATATAATTTAGTCAATGGTTTTCTCTAAGAATTTAATAACACCAACAGCAGGCAATTATCGATCTTAGTTGCTTCTTCAATTAGATTACTCAAACAATCTCTTATTTGATATCCAATTAGCAATAGGTTATATGCAAGTTATTAGGTTGTCAATCCAATAAACAAACATCAATCATATCAACAAAATCAGAAAAACAATGAATTCAATAAAATCGAAAAACAAAAGCGTATGAATCTCCCCAAGATAAATAAATCCAAGGTTTTGTCTTCTTCAACCAAGAATTAAGACTATCTACACATAATTAAAACAAAACTATAAATAAAAACAAGGGAAAGAAACTAATCCGATCTCCGCTCGTCGAGGTGTCAATCCCGCCTTCGTTTCGATCTTCGTAGCCGTTCTTCAACAAAATTGAAAACAAAATATAAAACTAGTCTGAAATTATTCTACCCTAACTATCTAGATGTTTTCAAGTCTGAAATTCGAGTTCTATATGTAGGGAGGCTAGGAGATAGGTTAGAATCCATGTAGGAAGGAAAGAAATCAAGAATTCAAGCTTTCCAAAACTCTGCTGGCGATCGATCGGCGCTGGCTGGCGATCGATCGCCAGCCTTTATTTTTCAGGCAGAATGTATCGGCGATCGATCGCGGATTTTTAACGTTTTCTGGCGAGTTTTGTATTTTGGCCATAACTTTCTCATACAAACTCCGAATTTGACGAATCAGCTGTCCACTCGAAGATAACTCAAAGTTCTACAACTTTGCTATGGACCACATTTGCAAAAGTTGGCTCGAACATATATAAATTTGAGGAGAAAGGAGCAACATGTGTCTTTGATTCCAGTTTTTTCCTCTTTTCTTCAACTTTACTCCTTCTTTCATCCTTTTAGCTTGATTTCTTCACCTTTTCCTACATTTACACAAATATACGATTAGGTAGCATATGTATCATATTATCCATCAAAACATACCAAACCGTAGACAATTAAGCGCAATAGATGTGTCTATTTCTAGCCATATCATGTAGTCATTGATGTCAAAGCCTATGCTGGTGATGTCACCGACATTTCTTTGTACCTCTTGCAATTCTTCCAGTGATGCTCTTGATTTTGTCCATGTTTTGAAAATATGAGAAAGCTTAGCATTTTGTGTGCTAATTCTCTTGTTTTCTTCATGGAGCTGATAGTAAGAGATTTTCAGTTATTCAACTCGATATGTAGATTATTGCACTCACATAGCTCAGAGCAGCTTGGTTTGATATGCTCATCTATTTGATCGTTGGATTTAGCTTTAATTTTCTCAAATGATTCAGCTAATATTCTATAATCATTAGCCATGTCTTGCAGTGCAGACATGAGCTCTTCACGTGTGAATTCATTTTAGTCAAGATCGAATACCTCGTCTGTTTGACTCATTTCTTCGTCTGCCATTAGACATTGGGTTTCCTCTTCGCTTTCGCTGGAAGAATATTCGGAGCTTTCTGATTCTGAGTCAGTCTGAGCCCACTTGTTGTTACCTTCCTCTACTACCAGAACCTTTTGGGACTTCCCATGATGATTTTTATGATCTTTGTAGTGCTTCTTTTTCTTGTCATCACGATGCCTTTCTTTTCGTTCATCTTTCTTCGGTCTGGTGCAGTCTGCAATAAAGTGTCCGGTCTTACCATAATTGTAGCAAGCCTGATCATTAACAGCATCGTCTTTTCTCGATTTATAGTGATGAGAAGGTTTGAAATTCCGTTTGTTCTTAGACATGAATTTACCAAATTTCTTGATAAATAATGATATAGCATCATTACTTATCTGTTCAATAGATTTGTCTGTTGAGGGGGTGGTCTGGTCTGGAATGGCTGTCAGTGCTTTGTTTGGTTGAGAGATGAATGGCTCTGCTTCACCTCTGGTGATCAGTTCAAACTAATACGCCTTAAGATCTGCGAACAGATCATGGAGTTCAACTTTGTTCAGATCTTTAGACTCCCTCATTCCAATAGTCTTGACATCCCATTCCTTTGGCAATGCTCTCGTTACTTTCAGAGTAATCTCTCTATTAGAGTATTCCTTGCCCAGACCATTTAGTTCATTGATAATACCAGTGACTCTTTCATCAAACTCGTTTAGAGTTTCTCCAAGCTTCATTTTTATGCTCTCAAATTTTTGTAGAGCAAAAGTCAGCTTGTTTTCCTTGGTCTTGTCGTTCCCTTCACATAGCTGTGCTATCTTCTCCCAAATTTCTTTAGCAGTTGAGCACATTTTGATTTTACTGAACATATTCTTGTCCAACGTCTTGAACAAGATGTCTTTAGCTACGTTGTCTAGATTTGCTTTTTTCATTTCTTCATTCGTCCAGAGGGATCTGTCCTTCTCGACCATTTGGGGTTCACCACCAGTAATGGCAGCTGCTGTATTGACTTTCAAAATCTTCATTGGTTCATCAGTGATGACGAACCACATATCGTCATCATGTGCTGCCAGATGTGCTTGCATTCTGATTCTCCAATCATCATAATCTTCTTTTGAGAACATGGGAATCTTGTTGAATGATGACATCAGTTCAAGTATCTTTGATGATTAAGACGACCTGCTCTGATACCACTTGTTTGGATCGGTCCGGAGTGTTTAGAGGGGGGGTGAATGAACACTCCTTTAAAATTAATCCTTTTTGATTTCTCTCGGGTTAGTGAGTGAAATCTATTTCTTAATCAACTTGTCAGCAGAACAGATCACTGAATATAATAGTGCGGAACGATCTGTTCCAGACTGGTAAGAACGGCTCGATGGCTTAAAGAGGATAACGTAGTGCGGAATGATAAAAGAACAGAATATGTTTCTGGAAGTTCGAAGGTGGTGTAATCCTTCTACGTCTCCCCTTCTTCCAATTAAGGAAGGATTCCACTAGAAGACTTTGATTTATACAATCATGTTGTACAAACCCGATTCAGCTGGATTTACCCCACTACGAGACTTAAACTCCTAGTCTTTCGATCTGTTCAAACACACACTGTCTGACAGTTACAATTGAATCTCATTTCTCTATCTTAGTAAAAATACAACAGACAGACTGATCTTGTCTATGCACACAATGATCCTATGACGATCAAATATTACAATATGTTGTGCTTATGAAAACTTTGAGCAGACTGGTAAGATGAGTATCTTATAAAAGTAATTCTGCTCAAGAATATCTGGACTTGTAAGCTTGTGCTGTTTTTGTTTTCTTTTCGTTTCTTGATTGATCAGTTGTCCCTTTGAGCTCTTTAGTTGCATCCTTATATAGTTGCTTATACCAACGACATTATTTCCTTATCTGTGCAACTCTTGACTATGCTCAATCTCTGAATAGGCTACAGTCTTATTCTTTTAGGCGCTTGCCATTCTGGTCTATGCTTTCGGCGCCTGTCAGGTAAGCTCTTCTTACCTTTTGAGGTAATCTTCAGTCCTTGGTCTTTGTCACCATTAATTGCATTAAATTATGCTTCAATAAATAGCCGTTAATGATTCGGACTGAAGAACGACGCTTATTCAACTTTGTCTGCTCTGATCTGATTATTATTGAGCTGATCTCGTGCTTCGATCTGGTCATGCTGATTCTCATCGACCCGTTCTGATTTTGCGATAGACCATATCGGCATGATCTGCTTTGAGCATCGATCTGGTTAGACTAATTTTCATCGATCCGTTCTGATCCGTTTTGTCATCTTTAAAATCCGGAACTAACAAATTCCCCCCTTTTATGCCGTGGATGCTTCAGAAGAAAAGGAGGTGAGAGCCGAGGACATCCGGTAGTGGCGAAGTTCATTGATGTGTTCCCAGATGAGATTTCGGGGTTTCCGCCTATCAGGGATGTTGAGTTTGCCATTGAGCTGCTGCCAGGGACTTCTTCTGTGATATCCCCGAAATGATTATTGTGATGTTAATCATTTGAGTTAAATTATGATGATTCGGGTATTAATTCATGGGTTTGGATTAGTATTATTGGGGAGTTTCATTTCAGGGCGCATGTGATATATGTTGAGAATTTGGGGGTCGTGGCTTGTTTATTTGGGGTGTGTGTTGTTTGTTTTGGGTAAAGCATGTTAACGGGAATTGAAGTATTTTATTGAGAAAATACTATAAATATCATGTGAGGATATTTTTATACATCGTGCTAAATACCGGGACCAAAACATAACACATCATACCACCCAACACCCAACCACCCCCCCCAACCCATGCCAATCACACTGTGCGCAGGCTGACTTCCCATCCCACTTGGCTCAATCATTTGACCACTCTCAGCCATCCCAAATCTCGACCTTTCTCTCCCAATTCCTCACCAGCACTTGCTAAGCAATAATCTGAGGAGCTTGCCCCTTTTCATCGCCTGGAAAGCCTTCAAAAATCGGAGCAAAGTAGGGTGAGGAACCATGCTCTGTTTTGTTTTTAAACTTGTTTGAGTACATGTTTTTAGGTGGCGAGAAAACGGCATGTTAGATTAGGTTTCTTGAAACCTTTGATTTAAATGCTTTTATGGTGTTATTGTGAGGCTCTCTGTATTTTTCCTTGAGCATGTTGCATGTTTTATGTTGAGGATATAAGCATGTAAAGAAGGGTGTTCGGAAATCTGGGTAGGAGTATGCCCTGTTTTTCTGGGAAAATATGGTTAGGGAGTGATTTTGAGGAGGTGGTATCATGCATGTTAGAAGGGTTTGTGGTGAACCTTCGATTTGAGTTTATGCATGGTAGTTTTGTAAAGCCCTTGGCATGTTTGTTCGAGCATGCTTTATGTTATATGTGATAGTTATTATAGCATGAAATGAAGTACTCAGGAAATCTGGAAATAAAATGTGTTGCCCTGTTTCCGAAAAGATGATCGAGTACTTGTGTAAATGGTCGTCGTTTATGCATATGGGCTTATGTTTGGGGTGTAATTTTGGTATGAATACACTCAGGGCAGTGTGTTGTAACTAATAGCATGTTTATTTGGGCATGTTGTATGTCTTACATGTTGGATTTAAGGGTGTGATTTCAGGTGTTCGAGAATTCTGGGTTGGCATTTCTCGAACAGAGCATCTCGATCGATCGATATTTCATCTCGATCGATCGAGCGGGGCAGAACCTTGGTTCTAATTTTAGGCGTCTTCTCGATCGATCGGGAAGAGGGGCCGATCGATCGAGAGACCCAGAATGTTGAAAAATATAATTTGTTATATTTTGTTAAAGTTTTGATATTGGATTGTAATGAGACATCTAATATTGTGTTGTACACTGGTGTAGAGCCTTCACAGGTAGCTACACAGCGCAGGGGATAGAGTCCTGCAACACACCACATTTTGGAAAGGTACGTAAGTGACGTACGGGCATCCCAACGGTAACATGTACTTATGTTTGTCTGTGTGACGCATGATGAATGCAATGTGATGCATTACGATTATGATACATGTTATTATGATTGTGTTGCATATTATGCATTGTTGTTGCATATTGTGATGTAGGATAAAGAGGTGTATTCCACGAGTCAGGGCGATCACAGTTAAGGTTTTAATGCTTATGCTTTATCGCTGCGCATGTGGAGCGGGTGGGGGGAGGCTCGCTGGCACATGGAGGCGAGGTATACCATACTAAGCGAGGAAGAGATACCGCTAGTATGATGAAGCGTGTATGCGATACCGCTTGTTTGAGATTAAGAAAGCATTAAAATAACTGATGATGACTGACTCAAGAAAAAGAGGAAATGTCATGACATTCATTTGTAAAGCCATACATTCATATAATGTGTTTTATTATGAACTATGGTACAGGGACAACCATTGGGCGTTATAAATGCGGGAAAATACAGGAAGTGCTTGTATTTAGGATTGTGCATTTATGCCTTACTTTCATATTATGTTGAATATGAATTGTTTTATGCTCACGTGTTGGGGGTTGTCTTTGTAGGTGCTTTTGTTGACGAGAACCAGGGTCGGGGTTGATTTGCTGAGCTGTAAGGAGTGCTACAGGATTAGCATGATTAGAGAAATTTTTGTATAGCTTCTACTGGGTAGAGTAAGACTATAATGTAGTGCCTTTGTAGGAATTGTGTTATTCCTTTTTGAAATATTTTGGTACTGTAATCTCTAAAGCTCAGGTTAATCAACACGATACGTTACTCTGATATATTCACATGAATGTTTAGTTCTCTAAATTGCACCTTAGTGACTTGATGTGATAACGGGGTCTCTCATTTAGTGGTATCAGAGCCAGGTTAGATAACCAGGGAAGAGTGAAGGGTAGCCTTTAGAGACAAGTTGGCTAGGTATTCATTTGTGCATGCTTATGCATGTGATGCATATGGTTGTATAAGTGTTATACTAACATGCTTTGAATATGATACTCTTGTTATCTAACGGCTTATATTATGAACTGCTTTTGGTATTTTGTTAACTCTTGTGTTACAGCATGGCTGAGATTAATCCGGAGAACCCCAATGAGGAGATAGGGGATATGGACAGTAGGAATGCCAGTATTGCTCCGCCGAATCCTCTACCACCACCTGCTGTGGGCGTGGAGCCCAGTGTACAGATGTTACTGCCAGAGGAGCTCAGTTTGAAGCAGTTTCTGAGTTTCCATCCGCCCATGTTTGAGGGGATTGAGTCTGGTGAAGTAGCTGAGGAGTGGTTAGAACGTATAGAGCAGATACTTGTGACTGCACCCTGTGCACGCACGGCCTGGCTAAGGTTAGCCGAGTTTCAGATGGCTAAGAAGCCTGCTATGTGGTGGAAGACCACGGGGATGGAGCTGAGAGCTCTAGGTGTGGCAGTTGACTGGACTGTATTCCGGACCCGGTTCCTTAACCGGTATTTCTCTGCAGCTGCCAGACAGTTAAAGGAAGACGAGTTCAATGCCTTGAAGCAGGGTAGCATGTCAGTGTCGGACTATGCTATGCAGTATTCCTCACTGCTGAGGTATGTACCTCATATTGCTGTCAGCAGCCATGCAAAGATGAGGAACTTTCTGAAGGGATTAAGGCCTGATAGGGTTATCTCCAACAATCCCAGTTCATTTGATGACGCCCTGACACGGGCAGAGTTAGCGGAGATTGCGGTGGACGCGTACAAGGATGTTGTACCCCCTTCTGTACCACCACAGAGGCCTGCTACTGATAGTTTGAGGCCTTGAGGGGATCAATTCAAGGCTCGTGGAGCCTCATCATCTTCCAAATTTAGTGGGAAGAAGTCTCAGGGTCAGAAACAGAACAATAAGGGACCACACAGGGGAGCAAGACTGTGGGAAGCAAGTGTAACAACTGTGGGGGATGGCATTTGTCACGGGACTGTCCGGGTTGCTATGTCTGTGGCAAGGTGGGCCACTTTGCTCGAGGTTGCCCCAATCGGGCAGGTCAGACAGTCTCAGGGCCGAATAGGCCGATATTTGATGCGGGGAGGGCACCACAGAGACAGCAGTTTGCACCACGACCACAGGGAGGTCAGACGGCAGGACCGCCGCAGGGACAGGTGTATGCGCTGACCAGGGAGCAGGCTGAGGCAGCCCCAGAGGAGGTCATTGCTGGTACGTGCCATTTATTTACGTACCCTGCACTTATATTGATAGATACAGGTGCTTCCCATTCTTTTGTATCTACTGCTTTTGTGGAGGGACACCGTTTGTGCTCGTCTCTGTTATCCACGCCTCTTATGGTCTCGACACCCACGGGGAAGCATGTGATTGCGGATCGGCTATTGTCTGATGGCCTCATTTATTTTGAGGGCAATGATCTGAGGGCCGATCTGATTCAGTTAGAGATGGCAGACTTTGACTGTATTATCGGCATTGATGTGTTGAGCAGATACCGAGCTGTGGTAGACTGCCGACAGAGGATTGTACGTTTTCTGTCTGATCAGGGGTTTCAGTGGACCTTTTATGGGGACGGCTCTCGTCCAAAGATTCCGGTAATATCAGCGATTAAGATGTCGCGGTTATTGGAACGCGGCCACACGGGCTACCTTATGCAGTGGATGCATCAGACGAGAAGGAAGTAAGAGCTGAGGACATTCTGGTTGTGGCAGAGTTCATTGATGTGTTCCCAGATGAGATTCCGGGATTTCCGCCTGTCAGGGATGTGGAATTTGCTATTGAGCTGCTGCCAGGGACTTCTGCTATATCCCGTGCTCCTTACAGGATGGCACCGGCAGAGCTGAGGGAACTGAAAGTACAGTTACAGGAGCTCCTCGACAAGGGATACATTCGTCCTAGTGTATCGCCTTGGGGTGCACCAGTCTTGTTCGTGAAAAAGAAGGATGGATCAATGCGTCTGTGCATTGACTATAGGCAATTGAACAAGGTCACAGTGAAGAACAGATATCCACTTCCGAGGATTGATGATCTGTTCGACCAGCTTCAGGGTACAGAGGTGTACTCCAAGATAGACTTGAGGTCAGGCTATCATCAAGTGCGGGTTAGAGCTGGTGATGTCCAAAAGACGGCTTTTAGAACTCGGTATGGGCACTATGAGTTCTTGGTGATGCCATTCGGGGTGACGAATGCCCCTGCTACTTTTATGAGCTTGATGAACAGGGTATTTCAGGAGTACCTCGATCAGTTTGTAATCGCGTTCATTGATGACATCCTGGTCTATTCAAAGAATGAGGAGGATCATGCCAATCATCTGAGGATAGTGCTCCAGATCCTCAGGGATCATCAGTTGTACGCCAAACTCAGCAAGTGTGAGTTTTGGCTGAGCAGTGTGGCATTCTTGGGTCATATCATATCACGAGAGGGGATATCAGTAGACCCGAGGAAGATAGAGGCAGTTATGGACTGGTCTGCCCCTACTTCAGTCAGTGAGATTCGAAGTTTTCTTGGTCTGGCTGGCTATTATCGACGTTTCGTCGAGGATTTCTCAAAGATCGCCAAGCCACTTACACAGTTGACTCAGAAGGGAGTCCCATTCTGTTGGACAGAGGCTTGTGAGCAGAGTTTCAGGGAATTAAAGCACAGACTGACTACTGCACCAGTTCTAGTGATTCCCAAGGAGAACAAAGGATTTGTTATTTATACCGACGCATCGCTACAGGGATTAGGGTGCGTACTGATGCAGGACAGACATGTAGTGGCTTATGCTTCGAGACAGTTGAAGCCACACGAGACGAGGTATCCAGTCCATGATCTGGAGTTGGCAGCTATAGTGTTCGCCTTGAAGATATGGCGACACTACTTATACGGTACCTCATTTACCATCTTCACTGATCACAAGAGCCTGAAGTTCTTGTTTACACAGGCTGAGTTGAACATGAGGCAGAGGAGATGGATGGACCTGCTGAAGGATTATGATTGTGAAATCCTATACCATCCCGGGAAAGCAAATCTGACAGCCAACGCCCTGAGTCGGAAAGTGCGGAGCACTGCAGAGGATGCCATGTGTTTATCAGCTATGTTGGGCTCCTACTGCCATTTGGGATTTGATTATGACGTATCTTCTTCACCAGTACAGGTTTTGACCTTGCTAGCGGAGCCTGTTATTTTTGATCACATCAGAAAGGCTCAGGGGACCGATGTAGAGGTTCAGAGATGGATGTTAGTGGTTCATTCAGGTCAGCCATCGAGATTCAGAGTGGCTGAGGACGGTTCTCTGAGACTTGGTGACAGATGGGTGGTTCCAGATGCACCTGAGTTGCGTCAGGGTTTATTACAGCGAGCTCATTGCAGTAGGATGAGTGTCCACCCAGGAGGGAAGAAGATGTATAAGGATTTACGCAGCCAGTTCTGGTGGAGGCGTATGAAACAAGATGTCACCTCATTTGTCAAGCGCTGTTTGATTTGTCAGCAGGTGAAGGCTGAGAGGCAGAGGCCTGGAGGTGAACTAAGGAGTTTGGAGATACCCGAGTGGAAGTGGCAGCACGTGTCTATGGATTTCGTGACCCACTTACCGAGGACTGTTTCGGGTTTTGATGCCATCTGGGTAGTCGTAGATAGACTGACTAAAGTGGCTCACTTCATTCCCTACTGTATGTCATATACGCACTTGAGGATGGCACAATTATATGTCAGAGATGTGGTGAGACTACACGGGATCCCTGTTTCGATAGTGTCCGATCGAGATCCGCGGTTCACATCTCACTTTTGGGAGGGTCTGCAGAAAGCTCTAGGTACAGAGTTGAGGCTGAGCACAGCCTATCACCCTCAGACGGACGGACAGACCGAGCGTACGATACAGACGCTCGAGGATATGTTGAGAGCTTGTGTGCTAGAGTTCGACATATCATGGCAGGACTCGATAGCCTTGGTGGAGTTCTCTTACAACAACAGCTACCAGGCAAGTATACAGATGGCTCCTTTCGAGGCCCTCTATGGTAGGCGTTGTAGGTCACCCTTGTGTTGGGATGACTTGGACCGTAAGTCGGTTGGAGGACCAGAGTTGGTTCAGGAAATGGAAGAGAAAGTTAAGGTCATCAAGAGAAAGATGAAGGCAGCTCAGGACAGACAGGCAGCATATGCCAATCAGAGGCGTAGGCCGTTGGAGTTTCAGTTGGGCGACAGAGTTTTTCTGAAGATCTCACCTTTCAGAGGCGTAGTACGGTTTGGTATGCGGGGGAAGTTGTCTCCTAGATACGTGGGGCCGTATGAGATCTTACAGCGTGTTGGTACTCTGGCGTACCGTTTGGCGTTACCGCCTTCTCTATCTGGTATACACGACGTATTTCATGTGTCTATGCTGAGGAAGTATGAGCCGGATCCTTCGCATGTGTTGCAGCCTTCAGAGGTGCAGATTGAGTCCGATGTTTCTTATGTTGAGCGGCCTATCAGGATTTTGGATAGGGCAGACCGCAGACTTCGGAACAAGGTTATTCCTATGATCAAGGTTCAGTGGGATCGTAGGGGTGTCGAGGAGGCCACGTGGGAGACAGAGCGACACATGGTGCAGCACTATCCAGAGCTGTTTTCTGGTATGCTTTTATGTTTTGGTTACTTCGTGTTGGTAAGCATGTTTGATTTCGGGGACGAAATCCTATAAGTAGGGGAGTATTGTGATATCCCCGAAATGATTATTGTGATGTTAATCATTTGAGTTAAATTATGATGATTCGGGTATTAATTCATGGGTTTGGATTAGTATTATTGGGGAGTTTCATTTCAGGGCGCATGTGATATATGTTGAGAATTTGGGGGTCGTGGCTTGTTTATTTGGGGTGTGTGTTGTTTGTTTTGGGTAAAGCATGTTAACGGGAATTGAAGTATTTTATTGAGAAAATACTATAAATATCATGTGAGGATATTTTTATACATCGTGCTAAATACCGGGACCAAAACATAACACATCATACCACCCAACACCCAACCACCCCCCCCCAACCCATGCCAATCACACTGTGCCCAGGCTGACTTCCCATCCCACTTGGCTCAATCATTTGACCACTCTCAGCCATCCCAAATCTCGACCTTTCTCTCCCAATTCCTCACCAGCACTTGCTAAGCAATAATCTGAGGAGCTTGCCCCTTTTCATCGCCTGGAAAGCCTTCAAAAATCGGAGCAAAGTAGGGTGAGGAACCATGTTCTGTTTTGTTTTTAAACTTGTTTGAGTACATGTTTTTAGGTGGCGAGAAAACGGCATGTTAGATTAGGTTTCTTGAAACCTTTGATTTAAATGCTTTTATGGTGTTATTGTGAGGCTCTCTGTATTTTTCCCTGAGCATGTTGCATGTTTTATGTTGAGGATATAAGCATGTAAAGAAGGGTGTTCGGAAATCTGGGTAGGAGTATGCCCTGTTTTTCGGGGAAAATATGGTTAGGGAGTGATTTTGAGGAGGTGGTATCATGCATGTTAGAAGGGTTTGTGGTGAACCTTCGATTTGAGTTTATGCATGGTAGTTTTGTAAAGCCCTTGGCATGTTTGTTCGAGCATGCTTTATGTTATATGTGATAGTTATTATAGCATGAAATGAAGTACTCAGGAAATCTGGAAATAAAATGTGTTGCCCTGTTTCCGAAAAGATGATCGAGTACTTGTGTAAATGGTCGTCGTTTATGCATATGGGCTTATGTTTGGGGTGTAATTTTGGTATGAATACACTCAGGGCAGTGTGTTGTAACTAATAGCATGTTTATTTGGGCATGTTGTATGTCTTACATGTTGGATTTAAGGGTGTGATTTCAGGTGTTCGAGAATTCTGGGTTGGCATTTCTCGAACAGAGCATCTCGATCGATCGATATTTCATCTCGATCGATCGAGCGGGGCAGAACCTTGGTTCTATTTTAGGCGTCTTCTCGATCGATCGGGAAGAGGGGCCGATCGATCGAGAGACCCAGAATGTTGAAAAATATAATTTGTTATATTTTGTTAAAGTTTTGATATTGGATTGTAATGAGACATCTAATATTGTGTTGTACACTGGTGTAGAGCCTTCACTGGTAGCTACACAGCGCAGGGGATAGAGTCCTGCAACACACCACATTTTGGAAAGGTACGTAAGCGACGTACGGGCATCCCAACGGTAACATGTACTTATGTTTGTCTGTGTGACGCATGATGAATGCAATGTGATGCATTACGATTATGATACATGTTATTATGCATTGTGTTGCATATTATGCATTGTTGTTGCATATTGTGATGTGGGATAAAGAGGTGTATTCCACGAGTCAGGGCGAACACAGTTAAGGTTTTAATGCTTATGCTTTATCGCTGCGCATGTGGAGCGGGTGGGGGGAGGCTCGCTGGCACATGGAGGCGAGGTATACCATACTAAGCGAGGAAGAGATACCGCTAGTGTGATGAAGCGTGTATGCGATACCGCTTGTTTGAGATTAAGAAAGCATTAAAATAACTGATGATGACTGACTCAAGAAAAAGAGGAAATGTCATGACATTCATTTGTAAAGCCATACATTCATATAATGTGTTTTATTATGAACTATGGTACAGGGACAACCATTGGGCGTTATAAATGCGGGAAAATACAGGAAGTGCTTGTATTTAGGATTGTGCATTTATGCCTTACTTTCATATTATGTTGAATATGAATTGTTTTATGCTCACGTGTTGGGGGTTGTCTTTGTAGGTGCTTTTGTTGACGAGAACCAGGGTCGGGGTTGATTTGCTGAGCTGTAAGGAGTGCTACAGGATTAGCATGATTAGAGAAATTTTTGTATAGCTTCTACTGGGTAGAGTAAGACTATAATGTAGTGCCTTTGTAGGAATTGTGTTATTCCTTTTTGAAATATTTTGGTACTGTAATCTCTAAAGCTCAGGTTAATCAACACGATACGTTACTCTGATATATTCAAATGAATGTTTAGTTCTCTAAATTGCACCTTAGTGACTTGATGTGATAACGGGGTCTCTCATTTAGTGGTATCAGAGCCAGGTTAGATAACCAGGGAAGAGTGAAGGGTAGCCTTTAGAGACAAGTTGGCTAGGTATTCATTTGGGCATGCTTATGCATGTGATGCATATGGTTGTATAAGTGTTATACTAACATGCTTTGAATATGATACTCTTGTTATCTAACGGCTTATATTATGAACTGCTTTTGGTATTTTGTTAACTCTTGTGTTACAGCATGGCTGAGATTAATCCGGAGAACCCCAATGAGGAGATAGGGGATATGGACAGTAGGAATGCCAGTATTGCTCCGCCGAATCCTCTACCACCACCTGCTGTGGGCGTGGAGCCCAGTGTACAGATGTTACTGCCAGGGGAGCTCAGTTTGAAGCAGTTTCTGAGTTTCCATCCGCCCATGTTTGAGGGGATTGAGTCTGGTGAAGTAGCTGAGGAGTGGTTAGAACGTATAGAGCAGATACTTGTGACTGCACCCTGTGCACGCACGGCCTGGCTAAGGTTAGCCGAGTTTCAGATGGCTAAGAAGCCTGCTATGTGGTGGAAGACCACGGGGATGGAGCTGAGAGCTCTAGGTGTGGCAGTTGATTGGACTGTATTTCGGACCCGGTTCCTTAACCGGTATTTCTCTGCAGCTGCCAGACAGTTAAAGGAAGACGAGTTCAATGCCTTGAAGCAGGGTAGCATGTCAGTGTCGGACTATGCTATGCAGTATTCCTCACTGCTGAGGTATGTACCTCATATTGCTGTCAGCAGCCATGCAAAGATGAGGAACTTTCTGAAGGGATTAAGGCCTGATAGGGTTATCTCCAACAACCCCAGTTCATTTGATGACGCCCTGACACGGGCAGAGTTAGCGAAGATTGCGGTGGACGCGTACAAGGATGTTGTACCCCCTTCTGTACCACCACAGAGGCCTGCTACTGATAGTTTGAGGCCTCGAGGGGATCAATTCAAGGCTCGTGGAGCCTCATCATCTTCCAAATTTAGTGGGAAGAAGTCTCAGGGTCAGAAACAGAACAATAAGGGACCCACACAGGGGAGCAAGACTGTGGGAAGCAAGTGTAACAACTGTGGGGGATGGCATTTGTCACGGGACTGTCCGGGTTGCTATGTCTGTGGCAAGGTGGGCCACTTTGCTCGAGGTTGCCCCAATCGGGCAGGTCAGACAGTCTCAGGGCCGAATAGGCCGATATTTGATGCGGGGAGGGCACCACAGAGACAGCAGTTTGCACCACGACCACAGGGAGGTCAGACGGCAGGACCGCCGTAGGGACAGGTGTATGCGCTGACCAGGGAGCAGGCTGAGGCAGCCCCAGAGGAGGTCATTGCTGGTACGTGCCATTTATTTACGTACCCTGCACTTATATTGATAGATACAGGTGCTTCCCATTCTTTTGTATCTACTGCTTTTGTGGAGGGACACCGTTTGTGCTCGTCTCTGTTACCCACGCCTCTTATGGTCTCGACACCCACGGGGAAGCATGTGATTGCGGATCGGCTATTGTCTGATTGCCTCATTTATTTTGAGGGCAATGATCTGAGGCCGATCTGATTCAGTTAGAGATGGCAGACTTTGACTGTATTATCGGCATTGATGTGTTGAGCAGATACCGAGCTGTGGTAGACTGCCGACAGAGGATTGTACGTTTTCTGTCTGATCAGGGGTTTCAGTGGACCTTTTATGGGGACGGCTCTCGTCCAAAGATTCCGGTAATATCAGCGATTAAGATGTCGCGGTTATTGGAACGCGGCCACACGAGCTACCTTATCTATGCAGTGGATGCATCAGACGAGAAGGAAGTAAGAGCTGAGGACATTCTGGTTGTGGCAGAGTTCATTGATGTGTTCCCAGAGTATTTCAGAAGTACCTTGACCAGTTTGTGATTGTATTCATTGATGACATCCTTGTCTATTCAAGGAGTGAGGAGGATCATGCCGATCATCTGAGGATAGTACTCCAGATCCTCAGAGATCATCAGTTGTACGCCAAACTCAGCAAGTGTGAGTTTTGGTTGAGCAGTGTAGCCTTCTTGGGCCATATTATATCACGAGAGGGGATATCAGTAGACCCGAGAAAGATAGAGGCAGTTATGGATTGGTCTGCCCCTACTTCAGTCAGTGAGATTCGGAGTTTTCTTGGTCTGGCTGGCTATTACCGACGTTTCGTCGAGGGTTTCTCAAAGATCGCCAAGCCACTTACACAGCTGACTCAGAAGGGAGTCCCATTTTGTTGGTCAGAGGCTTGTGAGCAGAGTTTCCAGGAATTAAAGCACAGACTGACTACTGCACCAGTTCTAGTGATTCCCAGGGAGAACAAAGGATTTGTTCTTTATACCGACGCATCGCTACAGGGCTTAGGGTGCGTACTAATGCAGGACGCTTTGACAGCCGACGCTTTGAGTCGGAAGGTGAGGAGCACAACAGAGGATGCCATGTGTTTATCAGCTATGTTGGGCTCCTACTGCCATTTGGGATTTGATTATGATGTGTCTACTTCACCAGTACAAGTTTTGACCTTGTTAGCTGAACCTGTTATTTATGATCACATCAGGAGGGCTCAGGGGACCGATGCCGAGGTTCAGAGATGGATGTCAGTAGTTCATTCAGGCCAGCCATCGAGATTCAGAGTGGCTGAGGACGGTTCTCTGAGACTTGGCGACAGATGGGTGGTTCCAGATACACCCGAGTTGCGCTAGGGTATATTACAGCGAGCTCATTGCAGCAGGATGAGTATCCACCCGGGCGGGAAGAATATGTATAAGGATCTACGCAGCCTGTTCTGGTGGAGGCGAATGAAACAGGATGTTACTTCATTCGTCAAGCGCTGTTTGATTTGTCAGCAGGTGAAGGCTGAGAGGCAAAGGCCTGGAGGTGAATTAAGGAGTTTGGAGATACCTGAGTGGAAGTGACAACACGTGTCTATGGATTTCGTGACCCACTTACCGAGGACTGTTTCGGGTTTCGATGCTATATGGGTAGTCGTCGACAGATTGACTAAGAGTGCTCATTTCATTCCCTACTGTATGACCTTCACGTACTTGAGGATGGCACATATATATGTCAGAGATGTGGTGAGATTGCATGGGATCACTGTTTCGATTGTGTTTGATCGAGATCCGCGGTTTACATCTCACTTCTGGGAGGGTCTTCAGTCAGCTCTAGGTACAGAGTTGAGGTTGAGCACAACCTATCATCCCCAGACGGACGGACAGACCGAGCGTATGATACAGACGCTCGAAGATATGTTGAGGGCTTGTGTGATGGAGTTCGACACTTCTTGGCAGGACTCAGTAGCCTTAGTGGAGTTTTCTTACAACAACAGCTACCAGGCAAGTATACAGATGGCTCCTTTCGAGGCCCTCTATGGTAGGCATTGTAGGTCACCCTTGTGTTGGGATGACATGGACCGTAAGTCGGTTGGAGGACCAGAGTTGGTTCAGGAAATGGAAGAGAAAGTTAAGATTATCAGAAGAAAGATGAAGGCAGCTCAGGACAGACAGGCAGCATATGCCAATCAGCGGCGTAGACCGTTGGAGTTTCAGTTAGGCGACAGATTTTTTCTGAAGATCTCACCTTTCAGAGGCGTAGTACGGTTTGGGATGCGAGGAAAGTTATCCCCGAGGTATGTAGGGCCGTATGAGATCTTACAGCGTATTGGTACTCTGGCGTACCGTTTGGCTTTACCGCCCTCTCTGTCTGGTATACACGACGTATTTCATGTGTCTATGCTGAGGAAGTATGAGCCGGATCCTTCACATTTGTTACAGCCTTCAGAAGTTCAGATAGAGTCTGATGTTTCTTATGTGGAGCGGCCTATCAGGATTTTGGATAGGGCAGACCGCAGACGTCGGAACAAGGTTATTCCTATGATCAAGGTTCAGTGGGATCGTAGGGGTGTCGAGGAGGCCACGTGGGAGACAGAGCGACACATGGTGCAGCACTATCCAGAGCTGTTTTATGGTATGCGTTTATGTATTGTTTTATCTCTTGTTGGCAGCATGTTTGATTTCGGGGACGAAATCTTATAAGTAGGGGAGTATTGTGATATCCCCGAAAT
Organism: Haberlea rhodopensis; assembly: GCA_907163345.1. Classification (NCBI taxonomy): domain Eukaryota; kingdom Viridiplantae; phylum Streptophyta; class Magnoliopsida; order Lamiales; family Gesneriaceae; genus Haberlea; species Haberlea rhodopensis. Next base: position 192,567 of record CAJQUN010000522.1, on the reverse strand, counting down.
GATTGTGTGGGTAATCATGCAATTAAGGGTTGTTAATTGTGAGCCTATGTGCTAAAGACGTATTTTATGTGGGAGTGAATTATTTATTTTGATGATGTGGTTTAGGGAGCATGTTATGTGTTTTTAATTGTTGTGTTTATGTGGTAGAATAAAAAAAAATATCAAGGAGAGATATTTTTATACATCGTATGAAATACCGGGACACAATTAAACACCCCAAAATCACCCTACATGCAACCACCCCACCCCCACTTGTTTGAAACCCACGCCCCTCCCCTGTTTTCTGGAAAGCGGATTGACTTAGTAGGCATTTTGGACTTAGATATTTTCACTTTGTCTCTTCCAAAAAGCTTCCTTCTTCCTCTCTTCATTTCGTCTGCAACTTGGTCTGTTTCTAGGAGGAAAGTGATCGGATTTCATTAATCCTTTCTTGACAAAAATCGAGGAGCAAAAGTGGTGAGGAGTCACATGTTTTTCCCAGTTTTCAGATTTCTAGCATGTGTGTTCCTTGTAGCAGATTTGGCATGCTAGTGTAGGGTTTGATGAAATCTTGTTATGAGTACTTTTATGTGATGTTTATGAAGCCCTTAGCATGTTTTGTTAAGTAACTTGCATGCTTTATGTGTTAGATTTGTAGTTGAGAAAAGGGTTCCTCGAACACCCGAGCAGGGGAAGTGCCCTGTTTTCATGTTTAGTAAGGGTTCTATCATGAATATTTGAAGCATGCTAGCTTAGGTTTTGGTTGAACCTTTGATGTGAATACGTGTATGGTAGTTTGTTGAAGATACCAGTATATTTCCTTGAGCATGTTTCATGTATTATATGAAGGATTTAATCATGTGAAAAGTAGTGTTCGAAAATTCTGGGCAAGGTGCAAGTGCCCTGTTTTTCTGGAATTGTGGTTGAGTGTCAAACTTTTGGGGTTATTATGATGCATGTTAGGCTAAGAGTTTATTGAAACTTTGGTTTAAAACCCTTCAGGGAAGTATGTTGAAGCCCCTAGTATTTTTATTCGTGCATATTATATGTGTTGTGATATGGTTTTAAGTGTTTGAAATGAGGTGTTCGGCAATTCTGGAAAATCGCTCAAAGGAACAGGGTTGGCGATCGATCGCCAAGGAGGCGAGATCGATCGCGACGTTCCAGTGGGTTTTGGCGATCGATCGCCAATATTGGGGCGATCGATCGCTGATTGCTTTTTTTTGGTATTCAAGGCAGTAACATCTCGCGATCGATCGGGGCTCAGGGGCGATCGATCGCGAGATGACATTGTTGGGAAAATGTGCTTTTCATTTGAGTTTTGATTCCGAATTATTATGAGGTGTCTAATATTGTGTTGTGTGGTTATGTAGAACCATCACAGGTGCCAGCACAGCCGAGGAGATAAAGTCGTTTGACTCCTCTATCTTTTGGAAAGGTACGTAAGCGACGTACGGCATCCCAACGGTAACATGTATTATGTATTTATTTATTTAACACAAGGTAAAGCAAGATATGCATAAGATAGTGCATTATGATGTGATATGTGTTGATATACATTGTTTTTGCATATGTATGTTGTGAAATATAAGAGGTGTATTTCACGAGTCAAGGTTATCTTAGTAAGGATTTTAATGCTTACGCTAATGTCCATAAGAAGCGAGGAAGAATTCCGCTTACGTGGATCCCATAAGAAGCGAGGAAGAATTCCGCTTACGTGGAAAAGTAAGAAGCATTGAAATGTACTAATGATAAGGACTCAGGATTGAAGTGAGGATTTAAGAAGTAAAGATATGTCATGACATTTATTTATGAAACCATATGTTCATATAACGTGTTATTATGAGTTATGGTACAGGGACAACAAATGGGCGTTGTAAATGCTTGGAAATACAGGAAGTGCTTTGTATTTATGTTTGTGCATTTACGCTTTACATTCATATTATGTTGAATATGAATCACAGTATGCTCATGTGTCGAGGGTTGTCTTTGTAGGTGCTTTTGACGAAGAGAACCAGGGTCGGGGTTGATTTGCTGAGCTGTAAGGAGTGCTACATGATTACTATGTTAGAGAATCTTTTTGTATAGCTTCTACAAGAGTAGAGTAAGACTATAATGTAGTACCTTTTGTAGGAATATGTGAACTTCCTTTTTGAACTTTTGGGTACTGTAATCTCTTAAGCTCAGGTTAATCAACACGACATTACTACTCTGATTATACATATGATGTTTAGTTCTCTTAATTGCACCTTAGTACCTTGTTGAGATAACGGGGTCTCACATTTAGTGGTATCAGAGCAGTGGTTAGATAACCAGGGAAGAGTGAAGGGTAGCCTTTAGAGACAAGTTGGCTAGGTATTCATTGTTGGGCATGTAATGCATGTGATACATATTGTGTATAAATGATATACTAACATGCTTTTGAATATGATACTCTTGTTATCTAACGGCTTATACTATGAACTGCTTTTGGTATTGTTGTTAACTCTTGTGTTGCAGCATGGCGGCTATTAACCCGGAGAACCTTAATGAAGAGGTAGGGGATATGGGCAGCATGAATGCTAGTATTGCTCAGACGAATCCATTACCGCCACCTACTGTAGGCTTGGAGCCTGTAGCACAGATACTGCTACCAGGGGAGATAAGTCTGACCCAGTTCTTGAGTTATCATCCACCGCTATTTGAAGGGACAGAGACTGGGGAAGCAGCCGAGGAATGGCTTGAGCGACTGGAACAGATTTTCGTATCGGCACCCTGTGCACGGACTGCCTGGCTGAGGTTGGCAGAGTTCCAGTTATCAAAGAAGTCTTCCATGTGGTGGAAGACCACAGTCATGGAGCTGAGAGCTCAGGGTATGACGGTTGATTGGACAGTATTCAGGACCCGGTTCCTTAACCGGTACTTTTCGGCAGCTGCTAGACAGTTGAAGGAAGATGAATTTAATAGTTTGAAGCAGGGCAGCCTGTCAGTGTCAGACTACGCTATGCAGTATTCCTCACTACTGAGGTATGTACCTCATATTGCTGTCAGCAGTCATGCTAAGATGAGGAACTTTCTGAAGGGTCTGAGGCCAGAGCTATTTGATCGGGTTATCTCCAACAACCCCAGCTCATTTGATGACTCCCTGACACGGGCAGAGTTGGCAGAGATTGCAGTGGGCGCGTACAAGGATGTTGTACCCCCTTTCATACCACCACAAAGGCCTGTTGCTGATAGTCTGAGGCCACAAGAGGATCAGTTCAAGGCTCGTGGGGCCTCATCATCTTCCAGATTTAGTGGGAAGAAGTCTCAGGGGCAGAAGCAGAACAATCGGGGACCCACACAGGGAAGCAAGGCAGGGGGAAGCAGGTGTAACAACTGTGGAGGATGGCACTTATTACGTGACTGTTAGGGTTGCTATGTCTGTGGCAAGATGGGCCACATGGCTCGAGGTTGCCCCAATTGGGCAGGTCAGACAGACTCAGGGCCGAATAGGCCAAGGTTTGATGCTGGGAGGGCACCACAGAGACAGCAGTTTGCACCACGACCACAGGGAGGTCAGACGGCAGGACCGCGCGCAGGGACAGGTGTATGCACTGACTAGGGAGCAGGCTGAGGCAGCCCCAGAGGAGGTCATTGCTGGTATGTGCCATTTACTTACGTACCCTGCACTTATATTGATAGATACAGGTGCTTCCCATTCCTTTGTATCTACTGCTTTTGTGGAGAGACACCACTTGTGCTCGTCTCTGTTACCCACGCCTCTCATGGTCTCGACACCCATGGGAAAGCATGTGATTGCAGACCGACTGTTATCTGATTGCCTCATTTATTTTGAGGGCAATGATCTGAGGGCCGATCTGATTCAGTTAGAGATGGCAGACTTTGACTGCATTATCGGCATTGATGTGTTGAGCATATACCGAGCTATGGTAGATTGCCAAAGGAGGATTGTTCGTTTTCTATCTGATCAGGGGTTCCAGTGGACTTTTTATGGGGACGGCTCTCGTCCAAAGATACCAGTGATCTCAGCGGTTAAGATGTCTCGGTTATTGGAACGCGGCCACACGGGCTATCTTATTTATGCCGTGGATGCTTCAGAAGAAAAGGAGGTGAGAGCCGAGGACATTCCGGTAGTGGCGGAGTTCATTGATGTGTTCCCAGATGAGATTCCGGGGTTTCCGCCTGTCAGGGATGTTGAGTTTGCCATTGAGCTGCTGCCAGGGACTTCTGCTATATCCCGTGCTCCTTATAGGATGGCACCGGCAGAGCTGAGGGAGCTGAAGGTACAGTTACAGGAGCTCCTTGACAAGGGATACATTCGTCCTAGTGTATCGCCTTGGGGTGCACCAGTCTTGTTCGTGAAAAAGAAGGATGGATCAAAGCGTCTGTGCATTGACAACAGGCAATTGAACAAGTCCACAGTGAAGAACAGGTATCCACTTCCTAGAATTGATGATCTGTTCGACCAGCTTCACGGTACAAAGGTGTACTCAAAGATAGACTTGAGGTCAGGCTATCACCAGGTACGGGTTAGAGCTGGTGATGTCCAAAAGACGGCTTTTAGGACTCGGTATGGACACTATGAGTTCTTGGTGATGCCTTTTGGTGTGACAAATGCACCTGCAGTATTTATGAGCCTGATGAACAGAGTATTTCAGGAGTACCTTGACCAGTTTGTGATTGTATTCATTGATGACATCCTTGTCTATTCAAGGAGTGAGGAGGATCATGCCGATCATCTGAGGATAGTACTCCAGATCCTCAGAGATCATCAGTTGTACGCCAAACTCAGCAAGTGAGAGTTTTGGCTGAGCAGTGTAGCCTTCTTGGGCCATATTATATCACGAGAGGGGATATCAGTAGACCCGAGAAAGATAGAGGCAGTTATGGATTGGTCTGCCCCTACTTCAGTCAGTGAGATTCGGAGTTTTCTTGGTCTGGCTGGCTATTACCGACGTTTCGTCGAGGGTTTCTCAAAGATCGCCAAGCCACTTACACAGCTGACTCAGAAGGGAGTCCCATTTTGTTGGTCAGAGGCTTGTGAGCAGAGTTTCCGGGAATTAAAGCACAGACTGACTACTGCACCAGTTCTAGTGATTCCCAGGGAGAACAAAGGATTTGTTCTTTATACCGACGCATCGCTACAGGGCTTAGGGTGCGTACTAATGCAGGACAGACATGTAGTGGCTTATGCTTCGAGACAGTTAAAGCCACACGAGACGAGGTATCCAGTCCACGATTTGGAGTTAGCAGCTATAGTGTTTGCCTTGAAGATATGGCGACACTACTTATACGGTACCTCATTCACCATCTTCACTGATCACAAGAGCCTGAAATTCTTATTTACACAGGCTGAGCTGAACATGAGACAGAGGAGATGGATGGATCTGCTGAAGGATTATGATTGTGAAATCCTATACCATCCCGGGAAAGCAAATTTGACAGCCGACGCTTTGAGTCGGAAGGTGAGGAGCACAGCAGAGGATGCCATGTGTCTATCAGCTATGTTGGGCTCCTACTGCCATTTGGGATTTGATTATGATGTGTCTACTTCACCAGTACAAGTTTTGACCTTGTTAGCTGAACCTGTTATTTATGATCACATCAGGAAGGCTCAGGGGACCGATGCCGAGGTTCAGAGATGGATGTCAGTAGTTCATTCAGGTCAGCCATCGAGATTCAGAGTGGCTGAGGACGGTTCTCTGAGACTTGGCGACAGATGGGTGGTTCCAGATACACCCGAGTTGCGCCAGGGTATATTACAGCGAGTTCATTGCAGCAGGATGAGTATCCACCCGGGCGGGAAGAAGATGTATAAGGATCTACGCAGCCAGTTCTGGTGGAGGCGAATGAAACAGGATGTTACTTCATTCGTCAAGCGCTGTTTGATTTGTCAGCAGGTGAAGGCTGAGAGGCAAAGGCCTGGAGGTGAATTAAGGAGTTTGGAGATACCTGAGTGGAAGTGGCAACACGTGTCTATGGATTTCGTGACCCACTTACCGAGGACTATTTCGGGTTTCGATGCTATATGGGTAGTCGTCGATAGATTGACTAAGAGTGCTCTTTCATTCCCTACTGTATGACCTTCACATACTTGAGGATGGCACAGATATATGTCAGAGATGTGGTGAGATTGCATGGGATCCCTGTTTCGATTGTGTCTGATCGAGATCCGCGGTTTACATCTCACTTCTGGGAGGGTCTTCAGTCAGCTCTAGGTACAGAGTTGAGGTTGAGCACAGCCTATCATCCCCAGACGGACGGACAGACCGAGCGTACGATACAGACGCTCGAAGATATGTTGAGGGCTTGTGTGATGGAGTTCGACACTTCTTGGCAGGACTCAATAGCCTTAGTGGAGTTCTCTTACAACAACAGCTACCAGGCAAGTATACAGATGGCTCCTTTCGAGGCCCTCTATGGTAGGCGTTGTAGGTCACCCTTGTGTTGGGATGACATGAACCGTAAGTCGGTTGGAGGACCAGAGTTGGTTCAGGAAATGGAAGAGAAAGTTAAGATTATCAGAAGAAAGATGAAGGCAGCTCAGGACAGACAGGCAGCATATGCCAATCAGTGGCGTAGACCGTTGGAGTTTCAGTTAGGCGACAGAGTTTTTCTGAAGATCTCACCATTCAGAGGCGTAGTACGGTTTGGGATGCGAGGAAAGTTATCCCCGAGGTATGTAGGGCCGTATGAGATCTTACAGCGTATTGGTACTCTGGCGTACCGTTTGGCTTTACCGCCCTCTCTGTCTGGTATAACGACGTATTTCATGTGTCTATGCTGAGGAAGTATGAGCCGGATCCTTCACATTTGTTACAGCCTTCAGAAGTTCAGATAGAGTCTGATGTTTCTTATGTGGAGCGGCCTATCAGGATTTTGGATAGGGCAGACCGCAGACGTCGGAACAAGGTTATTCCTATGATCAAGGTTCAGTGGGATCGTAGGGGTGTCGAGGAGGCCACGTGGGAGACAGAGCGACACATGGTGCAGCACTATCCAGAGCTGTTTTCTGGTATGCGTTTATGTATTGTTTTATCTCTTGTTGGCAGCATGTTTGATTTCGGGGACGAAATCTTATAAGTAGGGGAGTATTGTGATATCCCCGAAATGATTATGTGGGTAATCATGCAATTAAGGGTTGTTAATTGTGAGCCTATGTGCTAAAGGCGTATTTTATGTGGGAGTGAATTATTTATTTTGATGATGTGGTTTAGGGAGCATGTTATGTGTTTTTAATTGTTGTGTTTATGTGGTAGAATAAAAAAAATATCAAGGAGAGATATTTTTATACATCGTATGAAATACCGGGACACAATTAAACACCCCAAAATCACCCTACATGCAACCACCCCACCCCCACTTGTTTGAAACCCACGCCCCTCCCCTGTTTTCTGGAAAGCGGATTGACTTAGTAGGCATTTTGGACTTAGATATTTTCACTTTGTCTCTTCCAAAAAGCTTCCTTCTACCTCTCTTCATTTCGTCTGCAACTTGGTCTGTTTCTAGGAGGAAAGTGATCGGATTTCATTAATCCTTTCTTGACAAAAATCGAGGAGCAAAAGTGGTGAGGAGTCACATGTTTTTCCCAGTTTTCAGATTTCTAGCATGTGTGTTCCTTGTAGCAGATTTGGCATGCTAGTGTAGGGTTTGATGAAATCTTGTTATGAGTACTTTTATGTGATGTTTATGAAGCCCTTAGCATGTTTTGTTAAGTAACTTGCATGCTTTATGTGTTAGATTTGTAGTTGAGAAAAGGGTTCCTCGAACACCCGAGCAGGGGAAGTGCCCTGTTTTCATGTTTAGTAAGGGTTCTATCATGAATATTTGAAGCATGCTAGCTTAGGTTTTGGTTGAACCTTTGATGTGAATACGTGTATGGTAGTTTGTTGAAGATACCAGTATATTTCCTTGAGCATGTTTCATGTATTATATGAAGGATTTAATCATGTGAAAAGTAGTGTTCGAAAATTCTGGGCAAGGTGCAAGTGCCCTGTTTTTCTGGAATTGTGGTTGAGTGTCAAACTTTTGGGGTTATTATGATGCATGTTAGGCTAAGAGTTTATTGAAACTTTGGTTTAAAACCCTTCATGGAAGTATGTTGAAGCCCCTAGTATTTTTATTCGTGCATATTATATGTGTTGTGATGTGGTTTTAAGTGTTTGAAATGAGGTGTTCGGCAATTCTGGAAAATCGCTCAAAGGAACAGGGTTGGCGATCGATCGCCAAGGAGGCGAGATCGATCGCGACATTCCAGTGGGTTTTGGCGATCGATATCCAATATTGGGGCGATCGATCGCTGATTGCTTTTTTTTGGTATTCAAGGCAGTAACATCTCGCGATCGATCGGGGCTCAGGGGAGATCGATCGCGAGATGACATTGTTCGGAAAATGTGATTTTCATTTGAGTTTTGATTCCGAATTATTATGAGGTGTCTAATATTGTGTTGTGTGGTTATGTAGAACCATCACAGGTGCCAGCACAGCCGAGGAGATAAAGTCGTTTGACTCCTCTATCTTTTGGAAAGGTACGTAAGCGACGTACGGCATCCCAACGGTAACATGTATTATGTATTTATTTATTTAACACAAGGTAAAGCAAGATATGCATAAGATAGTGCATTATGATGTGATACATGTTGATATACATTGTTTTTGCATATGTATGTTGTGAAATATAAGAGGTGTATTTCACGAGTCAAGGTTATCTTAGTAAGGATTTTAATGCTTACGCTAATGTCCATAAGAAGCGAGGAAGAATTCCGCTTACGTGGATCCCATAAGAAGCGAGGAAGAATTCCGCTTACGTGGAAAAGTAAGAAGCATTGAAATGTACTAATGATAAGGACTCAGGATTGAAGTGAGGATTTAAGAAGTAAAGATATGTCATGACATTTATTTATGAAACCATATGTTCATATAACGTGTTATTATGAGTTATGGTACAGGGACAACAAATGGGCGTTGTAAATGCTTGGAAATACAGGAAGTGCTTTGTATCTATGTTTGTGCATTTACGCTTTACATTCATATTATGTTGAATATGAATCACAGTATGCTCATGTGTCGAGGGTTGTCTTTGTAGGTGCTTTTGACGAAGAGAACCAGGGTCGGGGTTGATTTGCTGAGCTGTAAGGAGTGCTACATGATTACTATGTTAGAGAATCTTTTTGTATAGCTTCTACAAGAGTAGAGTAAGACTATAATGTAGTACCTTTTGTAGGAATATGTGAACTTCCTTTTTGAACTTTTGGGTACTGTAATCTCTTAACCTCAGGTTAATCAACACGACATTACTACTCTGATTATACATATGATGTTTAGTTCTCTTAATTGCACCTTAGTACCTTGTTGAGATAACGGGGTCTCACATTTAGTGGTATCAGAGCAGTGGTTAGATAACCAGGGAAGAGTGAAGGGTAGCCTTTAGAGACAAGTTGGCTAGGTATTCATTGTTGGGCATGTAATGCATGTGATACATATTGTGTATAAATGATATACTAACATGCTTTTGAATATGATACTCTTGTTATCTAACGGCTTATACTATGAACTGCTTTTATTGTTGTTAACTCTTGTGTTGCAGCATGGCGGCTATTAACCCGGAGAACCTTAATGAAGAGGTAGGGGATATGGGCAGCATGAATGCTAGTATTGCTCAGACGAATCCATTACCGCCACCTGCTGTAGGCTTGGAGCCTGTAGCACAGATACTGCTACCAAGGGAGATAAGTCTGAGAATCGATTATTAGCAGCTTCTTCATTCTTTACTTCGACGTATCTGTAGACACATTGATCTAACGACAACTTTTCTTCAGTTGGAAAGTTCTGCTTGAAATCAGCTCCCTGATTTTCTTCCAAATTCTAGTTGTCTTCTTTCCAATTTTATTAATTAACGGCTCTTTCATTCTGACGCTAATGGTGGCGCTGTTATCATAGAGGTGTGGCGCTCTGTTGTACGTTTGAGTTGTAGTTGTTTGTCTTGTTGCTTTATACGTCTACTGTCTTCTCCTCTACTGTCCATCTGCCGGTTGCATGAATGACTAATGTTTATTTCATCATCTGTTGGTACTCTTGTATAGTAGACTTTCACTCTTCTGTATCGGTAGATGATTCTTTATACAATAGATATCTCTTTATCCGGTTGACGTCTCTTCACGTGGTAGATGTCTCTTCACCCAGTAGATATCTCTTCACACAGTAGATGTCTCTTTATCCGGTAGATATCTCTTCACCCGATTGATGTCTCTTCACCCTAGATGTCTCTTTATCTGGTAGATATCTCTTTATCTGGTTGATGTCTCTTCACGCGGTAAGTGCCTCTTTATCCGGTAGATGTTTGTGATCACCAAAACTTAGAAGTATTTTCCAACAATTTCCCCCTTTTTTGTGATGACAAAACTTAGCAGTGGAGACTCTTGCTTGATCAGAGAACAACAAATACTTGTTAAGACTTAGAAACATGGCAGTGGAGAGTAGCAAGTATTGTTAGATAAATAAGCAGATTATGAGTGGTAATCAAGCTGAACATTAACAAAAAGAATATCATTTTTATTTAAAATGAATTCTGAATACATTTTACAATTCTTACAATATGTCTATGTCTACAATTCATTCAAGTGGGTAAATACAACTTGAGAAACATTGCCAGTATGGAATGATCCGAGCTGGCAAGTTTCAGATTGACAATGGGAGGGGGAAAAGTGCATACAGAGAAATTATTACAAAAGAAAACCTAGAAAATAAATTATGTTATCTTCAAAGTAATCTTCTGTTCATCATCATAGTCTCTGTCTCCCCTTTTTGTCATCAGCACCCATGCATCTGCTTTCTAAATTCCAGGCTGGTGGTGAACACCAGAACTGGGAGAAGAAGCTGTAGCTAGCAGAGATGGGTTAGATAAGTAATCAACCCATGTAGGGTTGATTTAGATAAGTAATGAACCCATGAATGAGAATTTCAGAGAAGATGCAAGAACATTTAGTGAGGTTTTAAGATAAGCATGTTGCAACAGTGTGGTGGTGAGAAAGTGAGCATGCTATTATAAGCAAAAATAAAAAATGGCCCTGTGATGAGACATGTCAATCTTAAAGTGATTCAGATAAGATATATCGGGAAAGCATGATTTTATTGAAAAACTAAATAAAGTAACATAAGGAGACAAAGAAAACGTTACAGAGGGCGTCCCAACCAATGCTTGGAGTAGTCACGGGGTGAGGAAGTAGTGTGAGAGGGTGTTTGTCACGGATTGCGAGACCTCTGCGAGGATGAATGTAGCGGATGACTTAGTTTGCTTATGCTAGCAGAGGGGCGTCTTTCTGGGACTGATTCCCTTCCTCGTGACTGATGATGTTTGATGGGTTCCGGTAGCCGTCTGATAGTGCGAGTGACCGTGGGCAGACTGTTGCTTAAATCTTGCAACTGAGGTGCAAAAGCAGCTTTCATAGATGCCAACTGCTTAGAGAACTTCTGATGAATCTCATCAATTTTTCCTCCGATCTCCAGTGAGGTGGCATCATGAAGAGACTCATTCTGCTGATTGAGTTGAAGTTGGGCTTGCCCCAGCTTGGCGAAGGAGTCGGAAAAGGCATTGGTGACAAACTTTTGAAGACTTGTAACCTTGTCGGACATGTGATTGACATCGCAGTAGATATCTCTAAATTGAGAATCAGTGTGACGTCGTAGATTACTAATTTCATGACTAGCGTCTCGCTCTTCATGTTTGAGTTTGGCGACTTCACTAGCCAGAGCAGAAATAACACCTGACAACTGAGCTAGCTGATCAGCAATATTGGAAGGTGCTTCCTCACCATTACCATGATCCGAAAAGTCAAAGAAGTCCTCAGTGGGATCACTGGCTAGAGATTGAACAAGCGAGAATAGACCAACTTGATCAGCATCATCAGTTGGTATCGTTAGATCAGCAGATACAACAACCGCAGTCGGATCAGCCGATGGAGTACTCCAGTAGATACTTCGACGGAGACGACACCGGTCGGATCAGTAGCAGAAGCTGGTATGTCTGCACTTGGACAGTATGGTACTATCGACCCAGCAAATATCTCTTTAGTAGAGGCCAGTGGGGTTTGGATAGGTGGGATGATTTGGAGGTTTGTGAGGGGAGAAGGGACAATGGTTAATGGTTCGATTAAGGGAACAACAAGGGTGGATTCAATGGGACTTGTGGCTTGGTCTGGCAAAGAAGAAGGAGGTATTATGGCTAGAGTGGTTGGGGATGGAAATGAGGACTCAGTGGTGGCAACATCCTTTGAAGTGAGGTTGACTTGAGTAACCATTGTTTGTATTATTATATCTATAGTAGTGGGATCAACAGCCATTAATGGAGGATGTTGATCAGATACAGTAGTGTGGTCCGTTGTGGCAGTGGGTGCAGGTAATAAGGTGGTAAAGGTGGAGATTACCGTGGAGACATCTGCTGGGGCGATCGATCGGTGCAACTGCGTACCGATGGGTAAATATTTCTTTATTTACCGATCGATTTGTGTGAGCGACCGATCGATCGGTGGGTGGCTACCGATCGATCGGTGAAAGGCCGTGGCTAAATTCAAAAATTCGGATGTTTACCGATCGATCGGTAGCTTGGACCGATCGATCGGTAGAGCAATGTTACTGAAAATTATATTCTTGGTTTAATTGATGAGATTTTGGGTATTGGACTATTATTTGGCTTCTAATATTGAATTGTGTGGTTATGTAGAGCCTTCCCAGGTGGCACCACAACAAAGGAAATAAAGTCCTACCAAATTCTACATTTTGGAATGGTACGTAGAAGACGTACGGACACCCAACGGTATGTATTTTATATACTTATTGGAATGTGCATTGTGGATGCAAGTATATGTTGGATTGTGCATTGTGGATGCAAATACATGTTGAATTATGCATTGTGATTGCATACATGTATGTTGGATACTTGGTGCATATCCCATGTGTCATGGTTATATTCGAGTGATGACTTTAAATGCTTTGCCGCTGTCATTTGAAGCGATGATAGAATACTTGCCGCTGTCATATCGTAGCGAGGAAAGAATATTTGCCGCTAAAATGTTGAAGCGAGGGTGAATCTCGCATGTCACATTTAAACCGAGGTTATTCGATGCCGCTGATATGTCGAAGCGAGGGGTATTAGTGTCGCGGTCATGACAAACGAGGTGCATTAAAATACACTGTTATAACAGACTAGGGATTGGTTATTGGTGTTAATGAAATGGTTATATGTCATGACATTTGTAGAACCATATATATAATCCATTGATTATGATTATGAGTTATGATACAGGGACAACCAAAAGGGAGCGTTTTAAATGCAATGGAATACATGAAGTGCTTTGTATTTACGGTTTATGCATTTATGCCTTATAAATATTGTGTTGAATATGGATTATTATATGCTCATGATTTGGGGGTTGTCCTTGTAGGTGCATTTTGACTTGGAGGGCTAAGGACCGGGTTGATGCTATGAGCTTTGTGAGGAGTGCTTTTCGTATAGGATGGCAGGATTCTTTTGTATAGTCTCTACTCTAGGAGTAGTGTAAAACTATAGGATTAACATTCATTTAGCTGGGAATGTAATTAATCCTTTTGGAAATTTTATTTTGGCACTGTAATCCTAATAGCTCAAGGCATCAATACGAACTTTATACTCTGATTTATGCATGCTTAGCTCTTATTGCACTTAAATTGACACTTAAGGTATCAGGGTCCTTACAGTTACACTAGAAGACTTTGGCTTACACTTTTCAGTATACAACCTTTTAGGCACTCACAAAACTTGGCCTAAACTCCTAGCGACACAACTTTGATAAATGTTTACACTGTGTTTACAACACTCATAAAGAGTTACAAATCTATTAATCCTTTTCTGTTCTTTGAGCAGCAGACTCAGTAGGCTTTGATCTTCAAGATCACAATAATGCTGCTTTGCTGCTCTTGCAAAACTTCAGAATATCTCAGTAGAATGTTGTATGTTTTGCTTGAAAATGAAGTTGTTTTATGTCATTTATTTGTAGCGGATTTATTAGCAGCTTCTTCATTCTTTACTTCGACGTATTTATAGACACATTGATCTAACGATAATTTTTCTTCAATTGGAAAGTTCTGCTTGAAAGTAGCTCCGTGATTTTCTTCCAAATTCTGTTTGTCTTCTTTCCAATTTTATTAATTAACGGCTCTTTCATTCTGACGCTAATGGTGGAGCTGTTATCATAGAGGTGCGGCGCTCTGTTGTACATTTGAGTTGTACTTGTTTTGTCTTGTTGCTTTATACGTCTAATGTCTTCTCCTCTGCTGTCCATCTGCCGGTTGCATGAATGGCTAATGTTTATTTCATCATCTGCTGGTACTCTTGTTATAGTAGACTTTCACTCTTCTGTACCCGGTAGATGATTCTTTATACGATAGATATCTCTTTATCCGGTTGATGTCTCTTTACCCGGTAGATGTCTCTTTATCGGTTGATGTCTCTTCACCCGGTAGATATCTCTTCACCCGATAGATGTCTCTTTATCCGGTAGATATCTTTTCACCCGGTTGATGTCTCTTCACCCGGTAGATGTCTCTTTATCCGGTAGATATCTCTTTATTCGGTTGATGTCTTATGTCTCTTTATTCGGTAGATATCTCTTTATCCGGTTGATGTCTCTTCACCCGGTAGATGTCTCTTTATCCGGTAGATGTTTGTGATCACCAAAAGTTAATGTTTTCCCAACAATTTCTAAAACCAAACCACAAAGGTCTTTGCTAGGAAAAATAGACAAATAGTTTGCTCAAACAGAACTGAAAAACCAAGTCCTAATAAACAAAGTTATATCAAATGCTAAGTAAAGAGAAGGTACAAAACCAACTCTAAAACTATCTATGTGCGCTATCTTCCGTAGCAAAATAGTGGCTGCATACTAGCACTTGATAGTAATCTACCAATCCTACTCGATCCTTCATCACGGGTTTTGTAATGTCCAAAATAAATTGGTATGATGCCCAAAAATTATTTATATTTAAACAATTGATTAGTATGGTAAATTATGAAATAATTTACGGGGTTAAATGCTTGGATCTCGGACCGGAATTGGCATAAATAATTCAAGGCTATATTGGGCTTGAAAATCATGCTCATGAGGTGTTTGATAATATGTCTAAATGGTGTTCAATTGTTGGCCTAAAGACTTGATCATTTGGTGGTGAAAATCCTATACTTTCCAACTTAAAAGCGTTATAGTGTCTTGGTGGGTGTTGGGCAATGGTATGAGATGTTTATACCTTTGAGCACGAGTAGTGTGTTAATAGACGAGATAGATACATGTTAGTATGCATTATAACATGTATTAAAGTGTGTGGTGAGTAATATGCTTGAATGTGTTCCATAGCATATATTGGTGATTGATCACTTTAATTGAGTGATTGATGCTTATTTTGAATTGTAGGATTTTTCATAGCCACCTCAGACTTTCGGGCAAAGAGGAGGATAGCACGACTAGAAATTCCAGTGATAACATACATAGTGAAGTACGTGCCTATATATATATATATATATATATATATATGCTATGGTTGTGGAACAATATTTTGTTCTAGTATGTGGGTTGTCGTGGTGACGTGCGATGCATGTTTATAGTGTTTGGGTCGCCGTGGGCACGAGCGACATATTATTATTATATTTAGGTAATCGTGGGTACGAGCGACGTGTTATTATTGTGTTTGGATCGTCGTGGGTACGAGCGATGTATTATTATTGTGTTTGGGTTGCCGTGGGTACGAGCGACGTGTTATTATTGTGTTTGGGTCGCCATGGGTACGAGCGACGTGTTATTATTGTGTTTGGATCGCCGTGGGTACGGGCGACGTATTATTATTGTGTTTGGATCACGTGAGTATGAGTGATGTCTTATTATTGTGCTTGGGTCGCCGTGGGTACGAGCAACATGTTATTATTGTGTTTGGATCGCGTGGGTATGAGCGACATATTATTATTGTGTTTGGGTCACCGTGAGTTTGGGCGATGTCTTATTATTGTGTTTAGGTCGCAGATGGATATGAACGACTTATTATTATTGTATTTAGGTCACCCTAAGTACGAGCGGCGTGTTATTATTGTGTTTGGTACAAGCGACATGTTATTATTGTGTTTGGATCGTCATGAGTACGAGCAACGCATTATTATTGTGTTTGGGTCGCCGTGAGTACGTGCGATGTCTTATGATTGTGTTTGGGTCACCGTGGGTACGAGCGACGTGTTATTATTGTGTTTGGATCGCCGTGGGTACGAGCGATGTCTTATTATTATGTTTGGGTCGTCGTGGGTATGAACGCCGTGTTATTATTGTGTTTGGGTCACCATGGGTACGAGCGACGTGTTATTATTGTGTTGGATCACCGTTGGTACGAGCGACGTATTATTTTTTGTTTGGATCGCCGTGAGTATGAGCGATGTCTTATTATTGTGCTTGGGTCGCCGTGGGTACGAGCGACGTGTTATTATTGTGTTTGGATCGCGTGGGTACGAGCAACGTATTATTATTGTGTTTGGGTCACCGTGAGTTCCGGCGATGTCTTATTATTGTGTTTAGGTCGCAGTGGATATGAACGACTTATTATTATTGTATTTAGGACACCCTGAGTATGAGCTGTGTGTTATTATTGTGTTTGGGTCGCCGTGGGTACGAGCGACATGTTATTATTGTGTTTGGATCGTCATGGGTACGAGCAACATATTATTATTGTGTTTGGGTCGCCGTGAGTACGTGCGATGTCTTATTATTGTGTTTGGGTCACCGTGGGTACGAACGACGTGTTATTATTTGTTTGGATCACCGTCGGTACGAGCGATGTATTATCATTGTGTTTGGTTAGCAGTGAGTACGTGTGATGTCTTATTATTGCGTTTGGGTCGCAGTGGGTACAACCGATGTATTATTATTGTATTTAGGTCGAAGTGAGTATGAGCGACGTGTTATTATTGTGTTTGGGTTGTCGTGGGTACGAGCGACGTGTTATTATTGTGTTTGGATCGCCATGGGTACGAGCGACGTATTATTATTGTGTTTGGGTCACCATGAGTACGGGTGATGTCTTATTATTGTTTGGGTCGTAGTGGGTACGAGCGACATATTAATATTGTATTTAGGTCACCGTGAGTACAAGCGACATATTATTATTGTGTTTGGGTTACCATGAGTGCGAGCGACGTGTTATTATTGTGTTTGGATCATCGTGGGTACGAGCGACATATTATTACTGTGTTTGGGTTGCATGAGTATGGGCGACATATTATTAATGTGTTTGGATCGTTGTGAGTACGAGCGACGTATTTATAGTGTTTGGGTCACCGTTGAGCGAACAATGTGTTAGTATGATATAAAGGTCGCGGCTGGAGCATGCAATGTGATATTACGAAAGTGTATATTAGACTGATTTAATTATTGTGATTTTATGAATATGATAACTTGTGGAATTATGGAAACAAGAACAACTAATGAGATCTCATATCATCTGGATATACTCACATAGTATTTCATAGTTTTAAAGCATTATACCTTATTAATTATGAATTGCATATTCATCATATAGTTGTGATTATTATGCTGGTGTGCTCACCCGTGTGGAAGCTGTTTCTATGGAAACATGTGACATGTCTAGCTTTTTGGAAGCATTGGAAGATAGAGTCGCTACGTCTAGAAGAGTAGCACAATCATTTTGGGCTAGGTGATCGTAGCTAGAATGATTTTGATTAATTAAAGTGTTTTTTTTGGGGGATTTAATAATTTATTCAGGATTGCGAAGTTGTTTATCTCCGAGGTCAGTGAACTAGTTAGACACTTTATCTGTTGGTGGATTTTATTTTTGGATTAGTGTTGAATATTGGTGAGGTTGGCTTATGACATTTATATGGTGTTTTTTTTTTTGGATAATCCAATTTACGTGGAGACTCTGCCCAATTTTTTTTTTGTAGAATCCATATCATCATTTTAGAGTTATATCATCATTACTTGTTAATTATGATATACAATAAGCGGGGTCTTACATTAGTGGTATCAGACCAGTGGTTCTGATTTGAGTTTTGGGCAAGTTAGAGGTCTAGCGTGAATTGAGGCCAATTGCTAAATGCTTAGAGTAGTTTGAGAACTAGTGAGACTTGAGACTTTGAGATAGTGATTGATAAGTGTGATTTTACACTTAAATTGTTATAAGATTAGGGGTGGTTTTGTAGTGATTCCTGAACAATATTACGCGTTTTGGTATATATTTGTATATTTCAGGAATCTAGGTCCAAATGCATAAAAGTTGAGGAAATAAGCTAAAATTAATGAAAAAGGACCAAACCGAGAAAACACGATGAAGAAACAACGAAAGTACAAATAGTTGAAATTCAGGACTCGCCATCGATCGGAAATTTCAGGCGATCGATCGCCTTGGACCAGAAACACTTGGCGATCGATTAGCAATTCCGGGCGATCGATCGCCTGTGTTCAGATTTTGAAAAATAAAAAAGATTGTTCTGGCGATCGATCGCCAGACCCGATAAACTCAAGATTTAATTTCCTTCTTGGTTATTTTGTGTCCAAATTTGACGAAACTCCTCCACCACTATTTAAGGAATTGTCTTGGACAAAAATTGGACTTCTTGGCTCATAATGTAACCTACAACCATAGCCTCAGCACTCTCCATCAACCACCATCAATCATACACCACAAAACCATTGAAGAAGAAGATATATCGGAAGAGACGGGACGACGGAGCAACGCAAGGAGTCAACGCCTATCGTTATTATTGTATTTCTGAACTTATTTATCGTTTAGTCTTAGATTTTGATTTCTAGAATGTTGCAAAGCAATTCTGTTAGTTCCGGACCTTATCGATGAGTTTTTAAAGATGACAAAACATTTCAGACCAGATCGATAGAAATCAGTTTGACCAGATCGATCGGACAAAACAGAGCAAGATGACAAAACATTTCAGACCGGATCGATGGAAATCAGGCATACCAGATCGATCGCGCAAAACAGAGCAAGCTGATAAAGTATATTACATATCAGACCGGATCGATGGATTCCAGACTGACTAGATCGATACTTCAGATCGATCTCAATCTTTATCAGATCAAAGCAGTCAAAGATACATAAAGGATGGCTTCTCAGTCCGAACCATTAACGGTCATTTATTGTAGCATTTAATGCTGTAATTAATGCTACAAAGGATCAAAAGTCGAAGATTGCCATTAAAGGTAAGAAGACAAAGAAGAGCTTACCTGACAGTCGCCGAAAGCATACACCAGAACGGCAAGTGTCTTGAAGAAGAAGACTGTAGCTTTCTCAGAGTGTAAAAAGAGTCAAAGTCGCACATTAAGGGAAACAATGACGTTGCTACCCTCAACTATAAAAGGATGCAACAAAAGGAAGACAAAGACTCTGGATTTTGAACTCACGCTGATCAATTGAAAAACACACAAGAAAGCAACTGCACACGCTTACAAAGTTCAGAAGCTTTCGAGCTGAAGTTATTTATTTAAGCGCGATTACTTTGTAACATTTGATCATTGTAGGATCACTGTGCGCATTGTGTATTGAAAAATAGAAGTGAGCAACTTATTGTAACTATCAGACAGAGTGTGTCTGAGCAGGTTGAGTGACTACGAGTTTCAGACTGGTAGTGAGGTAAATCCAGCCTGAATCGGGTTTGTACAACAGGTTTGTATAAATCAAAGTCTTCTAGTATAAACCTTCCTTAATTGGAAGAAGGGGAGACGTAGAAGGATTACACCACCTTCGAACTTCCAGAAACATATCCTGTGTTCTATCCTTCTGCACTTAGCCATCGAGCCGTTCTTACTTTTACTAGAGCAGACCGTTTCCGCACTTACCCTTTTAGTGGTCTGTTCTGTTCAAAGAGTTGATTAAGTAACAGATTTCTTTCACTAATCCGAAAGAATTCACAAGGGATAAATTTTATAAGGAGTGTTCATTCACCCCCCCTCTAAACACTCCGGACCGATCCTAAGTGGTATCAGAGCAGGTCATCTTAATCAGCTCAAAGACTAAGTTGATGGCATCATTCAACAAAATCCCCATGTTCTCAAAAGAAGACTATGATGACTGGAGAATCAGAATGCAAGCTCATCTGGCAGCTCAGGATGACGATATGTGGTTCGTCATCACTGATGGACCAATGAAGATTTTAAAAATCAATACAGCAGTAGCCATCTCTGATGGAGAACCACAAATGGTGGAAAAAGACAGATCCCTCTGGACCAATGAGGAAAGAAAGAAATCAAATCTCGATAATGTGGCCAAAGACATCTTGTTCAAGACTTTGGACAAGAACATGTTCAGCAAAATCAAAATGTGCTCTACTGCCAAAGAAATTTGGGAGAAGATAGCACAGCTATGTGAAGGCAACGACCAGACCAAAGAAAACAAGTTAACTGTTGCTCTTCAAAGATTTGAGAGCATAAAGATGAAAAGTGGAGAAACTCTAAATGAGTTTGATGAAAGAGTCACCGGCATCATAAATGAACTGAATGGTCTGGGGAAGGAATATTCTAAGAGAGAGATCGCTCTGAAAGTAATGAGAGCTCTGCCAAAGGAATGGGATGTAAAGACCATCGCCATGAGGGAATCAAAAGACCTTAACAAGGTTGAACTTCATGATCTGTTTGCAGATCTTAAGGCCTATGAGTTTGAACTGATAAGCAGAGGTGAAGCAGAGCCATCCATCTCTCAACCAAACAAGGCCCTGGCAGCCACTCCAGACCAGATCGCTTCAACATCAGACCGATCTGCTAAACAGATGAGTAACGATGCTATGTCATTATTTATCAAGAAATTCGGTAAATTTATGTCTAAAAATAAGAGGAACTTCAAACCCTCTCATCATTATAAATCAAGAAAAGATGATACTGTTAACGATCAGGCTTGCTACAATTGTGGTAAGACCGGACACTTCATTGCAGATTGCACCAGACCGAAGAAAGAAGAACGGAAAGAGAAGCATCGTGATGATAGAAAGAAGAAGCACTACAAAGACCGCAAGAATCATGGAACATCCCAAAAAGTCCTAGTAGCTGAAGAAGGAAACAGCAAATGGGCTCAGACAGACTCAGACTCGGAAAGCTCTGAATATTCTTCCAGCGAAAGCGAAGAAGATATTCAATGTCTTATGGCAGACGAAGAAATGAGTCAGACAGACGAGGTATATGATCTTGACTCAAATGAATTTACACGAGAAGAGCTCATGTCCGCACTGCAAGACATGGCTAATGATTATAGGATCTTAGCTGAATCATTTGAGAAGAATAAAGCCAAAATCAGTACTCAAATGGATGAGCACAACAAACCAAGCTGCTCTGAGCAGGGTGAGTGCAAAAATCTCCAGATCGAGCTGAATAAGCTGAAAATCTCTTATGATCAGCTCCATGAAGAAAATAAGAGAATTAGCACACAAAATGCTAAGCTCTCACATATATTCAAAACATGGACAAAATCCAGAACATCCTTGGAAGAATTACAAGAGGTTCAAAGAAACGTCGGTGATTTCACCGGCATAGGCTTTGACACCAAAGAATGCACCAAAGATGAATCTGAACTGTTGCTGGTAAAGAATCAAGTCAAACAAATGACATTTGTTAAATCCAGCACAGTATATGAAACTGAAGCACCTAAGATTCAAACAGGAGTCTCTTACGAGAATCAAAATCTGAGAAAAGGAATTGGTTATGTTGACCAAGCCAAAGTAAAGGCACCAGCAAGATTTGCGTCTATCAGACCAAATCCAAAGGTGCAAGATCGAAGGCAAGGAAGACAATACAATTACTATAACTCAAAACCGATTCAACGAAGATATAGACTACCTTATGAGAATCAAAGGTTTTCACAGCTCACACATTATCACACACAGCATCGAAACAGACCAGCACACAGCACACCCTACACACACAAGCCATTGAAGCTGATACAGGTGTGGGTTCCCAAAGGGCTAATCCGTTCTGGACCCAAATAGGATTGGGTACCAACAATAATTATATTTGATGACAGGTACCGAAGAAACTCGCATCAGACTGGTATTTGGACAGTGGGTGTTCCCGTCACATGACTGGAAACATCGAACTGCTGTCTGAAGTGACAGAATGTATTGGACCCAAAATCATTTTCGGAGATAACTCAAAGGGTAAGACCGTGGGCAAGGGTAAGATTGTCCATGGTAACATTATTATCAATGATGTGCTGTTAGTTGAAAATCTGTGCTATAATCTGATTAGCATAAGTCAACTCTTAATGGTTATGCTGTAGAATTTCATAAACACACTTGCAATGTTAAATCATCAGATGGTATAACCATGCTCGTAGGAATCAGGAATGGAAACACTTATAAGATTAACTGGAATCATGCTCAACCTGATAATCCTACTTGCTTCATCGCTAACAATGATAATAAACATTGGCTGTGGTGCGCTTAAATCATATCAACTTTAAGACCATTGCTAGCCTGTGTAAACATGATTTAGTTATCGGTCTGCCCAAGATCGATTTTGCTAAGGATAAGATCTGCGAAGCTTGCCAAATGGGCAAACAGATCAGATCATCCTTCAAAAACAAGAATGCCAAATCCTCCTCCCGCTGTTTAGAATTACTGCATATGGACTTGTTTGGTCCTATACCAATAACAAGTTTAGGGGGAATGCGGTATACTCTTGTTGTTATTGATGATTACTCACGCTTTACATGGACTATATTCTTAAGCAGTAAAGATCAGACCGGTCCGAAGTTGATCAAGCTGCTGAAACGCACTCAGAACGAGAAATCATCCAACATAGACAGGATTCGAAGTGACAAAGGGACTGAGTTTTCAAATCAGAATCTTGAATCCTTTCTAGAAGATCATGGAATCAAGCATGAGTTTTCAGCTGCTCGAACTCCTCAACAGAATGGAGTTGCAGAACGAAGAAACAGAACGCTCAAGGAAGCAGCAAGAACAATGCTTGCTGATTCTGGAATCTCTCAAAAGTTCTGGGCAGAAGCTGTAAATACTGCTTGCTACACTCAAAACCGATCTATGATTAACAAGAAGCTGGATCTCACTCCATATGAAATATGGACTGGTAACAGACCATCTGTTTCTCACTTTCATGTATTTGGCTGTAAATGCTTCGTTCACAACAATGGTAAGAGTCATCTTACAGCATTTGAAGCTAAGTCAGATAATGGTATATTCTTAGGATATTCATCAATTAGCAAAGCTTATCGAGTTTTTAATAATCGAACTTTAACTGTAGAAGAATCTGTTCATGTAGTCTTTGATGAAACTTTATGTGTTGAAGGGAACAAAGAATCAATTTTAAATCAGATGGAAAATATCCATCTCGAAGCTAACAGTGATGATGAGATTGTAGCTAACAGGTCAAGAGACAATCCACCAGAACCAGAATTACCAGACAGACCGGATCCAGGCCTTGAAGAAACTTCAGATCGAGCTGATCCGAATGCTCCTGACTCAAATATTAAAACAGATGCTGATCATGCTGTTACTGTTCATCCAACCGGACCATACAATCCAGAGTCAAGCTATCGATGGACTAAGAAGCATCCACCTAATCTAGTGATTGGTAGTCCTTCTGCACCAATCAGAACCAGAGGACAGATGATGGATGAGTTCACTCATGCTGCCTTCATCTCTACTCTGGAACCCAAGAAGATCGATGAAGCTCTGACTGACTTCAACTGGATTAAAGCAATGCAAGAAGAGCTTATTCAATTCGAACAAAATCAAGTTTGGAGTCTAACCCCCAGACCAAGCGATCTGCCTGTTATTGGAACCAGATGGGTCTTCAAAAATAAGCTAGACGCAGATGGAACTGTGGTTAGAAACAAAGCCAGACTGGTGGCACAGGGATTCAGACAAGAAGAAGGAATCGACTTCGATGAATCATTTGCACCAGTCGCCAGACTTGAAGCTATCCGAATCTTTCTTGCTTATGCTGCCTTTAAAGACTTCAAAGTATATCAGATGGACGTCAAGAGCGCCTTTCTTAATGGAAAGCTTCAGGAAGAAGTCTACATTGAGCAACCACCTGGATTTCAGAACCATTTGTATCCCAATCATGTATATCTACTGAATAAAGCAGTGTATGGTCTGAAACAAGCTCCAAGAGCCTGGTATGACACTCTATCTCAATTTCTGCTGAACCATGATTTCCAGATCGGCTCAGTAGATAAAACTCTATTTAAATTCATTAAGGGGGAACATACCCTATTAGTTCAGATTTATGTTGATGACATAATCTTTGGGTCAACTAACCCCAAATTGTGCGAGAAATTTTCTAAGTTAATGCAGGGACAGTTCGAGATGAGCATGATGGGAGAATTGTCATTCTTTCTGGGTCTGCAAGTAAAACAGCTC
The DNA here is from genome assembly GCA_907163345.1 of Haberlea rhodopensis. Lineage (NCBI taxonomy): Eukaryota > Viridiplantae > Streptophyta > Magnoliopsida > Lamiales > Gesneriaceae > Haberlea > Haberlea rhodopensis. The sequence continues at coordinate 168,200 of CAJQUN010000522.1, read as the reverse complement.
AACAATGGCATTTTCATCAATCAGACCAAGTATACCAAAGAGCTCCTCAAGAGATTTGGAATGGAAACATGCTCAACTGCATCAACTCCAATGAGTCCAACAATCAAGTTAGACAAAGATGAAGGGGGAACGGCAGTTGAAGTAACCCTGTATAGAGGACTAATCGGATCGCTATTGTATCTTACAGCGAGCTGGCCCGATATTATGTTTTCAGTCTGTATGTGCGCCAGATTTCAGTCAGAACCAAAGCAATCACATTTTATTGCTGCCAAGCGTATTCTGAAATATTTAAAAGGATCTCAGAACGTTGGTCTTTGGTACTCCAAAGATTCAAACTTCGGGTATTCAGACGCAGACTACGCTGGGTGTAAGATCGATCGTAAGAGCACCAGTGGAACATGTCAATTCCTAGGTGAAAGATTGATTTCTTGGTTCAGTAAGAAGCAGACATCGATTGCCACATCTACAGCTGAAGCAGAATACCTAGCCGCTGGAAGCTGTTGTGCTCAAATGCTCTGGATTCAACACCAGCTCAAAGACTATGGCATCCAAGCTGTTGACTCTCCGATATTTTGCGACAACACAAGTGCAATTGCTATAACGTATAATCCAGTTCTGCACTCTCGAACAAAGCATATTGATATACGACATCATTTTATTCGAGATCATGTTGGCAAAAAGGAAATTCGGATCGAGCACATTTCAACAGAGCAGCAAGCAGCAGACATCTTCACTAAACCGCTTCCTGAGGCTAAGTTTAATTATTTCCGTCAAATTCTTGGTTTAATTGACTTATCTTAATTAGTTTAGATGTTTTTATTCTTTTCGCACTTGAAGATTTTTGTCACCACAGATCGATAATACAATGTTCAGAAAGACACAGACCGGTCCGAACTTTCAGACCGATCCTTGTCAGTCTGATTTTATCCTATGATCTGTCTGGACAATAACAACAGCTCGGACTGATTGACCATTTTAACTAGTTGTACTTTAACCGCCTTATCTTTCTTTATCCTGACCGTTTATTTTGAATTATTTAATTCTCAGTCTTGGAGATAAAGACACGTGTCTTCTCTCTCCTATTTAGCGGGCTGAACATTTCATACTTGTTCACTTTTTACAATTTACCGCTTTCTACCTTCTTATTCTCTCACTCTCTTACTCTTCACACTTCCTTTAAACTCTTTTCAAATGGCTACCATCACTCATAACTCACTCTCCGTTGAGTTTGATGACATTTACAGGGCAGAAGATGCTGCGATGGTGTCCATTTTTAGAGCTCTGGAATCATCTGGTTTAAGGAACTTCTTGGAATGCGGAACAGTTGTTTATGAATCAGAAATCCGCGAGCTGTTCGCCAACGCCATCTCCCGGAAGACATCCATTTGTACCACTGTCCAGGGCAAATCTTTCGAGATCTCGCCAATGACGATGGCCAAGACCTTTGGCCTCCCCAGTTCCGGACTGACAGAGTTCGGACAGACTCCTCAAGCGTCACTCTTAGATCTTCAGGGGAAGATTTCTATTTCTGGCCATCGATTGCAACCCTCCTTTAAGAAGAAGGAAATGCTCTTCCATTTCCAGGTGCTGTGCGAAGTGGTAGGCAAGCCACTTTTGGGTAAAGCAGGAAGCTTCGATGCTGTAACCGCCGAAAAGTTCAGGGCTATGGCGGCTATTGTATCCGGCCAGAAGATAAACTGGTCAATGATTTTGTTTGGAGTACTGCTAGAAACGGTGATTGCATCCAAGCACGCCGTATGTTTTGCTGTTCCTCTCAGCAAGCTCTTGGAGTCCTTAGGCCTCGAGCTGAGCAAGCCGTCTGCTCTCCGTCCCTTTAAGATCCTTAACTCCAAAGGGCTTGCACTGCTGAAGTCCAAGAGTGCTCCGCCTACTCCTGCTACTCTGGCTGCAGTCAAGGTTGAGCAGGACGAGGAACCAGTTGCTGTGCGCAAACCTCGGGTCAAGCGGAAGCTGACCATTCAGACTGACTCAGAAGCCACCCAGTCTGCTCACCCATCACCAACCAAGCCACTTCCCAAAAAGCCCCGAACCCAGATTACCAAACCAGCCAAATCTCTACCTCCACCCATACTACCACCCTCTAAAGCAACCCCTGCCCCTCAACCTTCCACCCAGCTCTCACAAGCTTCAACCCCTGCACCCAAAGTCACCCTTCGAATTCCCTCTGCCAATCCCGTGGTCAAAGGGATAGTTATCACTGAGTTGGGAGACTATACCCAATCAGGGATTAACTCCCTTCCTCCACCGGCAAGGGAAAAGCCATTCTCACCGAACCCCTCTCTACTAAACCCAAATCTGCAGCGCAGACTGCCATCGACATCGCTATGGAGGATGTTGATGAGAGGCTAAAGGAACTCATTGGTTTTTGATGAATATGTCCAGTACCGGACTATCAACCACATTGAGCTGTTCTACGGTAAGTTGCACAGATTGAAGAAAATGGAAGATGAAGCTCTGAAAGGAACAGAGACTGATGATGTTCGACTTGCCGTGCAGCGCAGAGATTTATTTACGGCAAAACACAGATTCAGACTGGCTAATCTGCTTCTTGTTGCCAAAAAGAAGAACTTCGATCCGCTTGCTCCAACTGCCAGAGATGATGGGGCTGTGATTGCTCAACTCGAGATGGATGTTCATGCTCTATCCTTAGCTGTCCGTTTTCAACGACAGAAGCTAAGTATCTCCACTCCAGCCACAAGCCCGGATCATCCTTCTGCAAACAAGATTCTGGCAGAACCATTTATCGAGGTTATTCCTTCTGATGCAGCACAACAGACAGAGGATCAGCATGCAGAGCACGTACCAGACCAGACAGCGGAGCAGCCATTGCCTAATGCTCCGTCTGCAACAGATGATGAACCAATGAATGTTCTGTTGGACTCTCCGACAACATCTATTCCATTGAAGTCATCAGCCTCCCGTGCACAACCCAGTCCAGCTGAAGCATGTGCAACAACTGAAGTACCAGACCTCATCGATCCGGATTTCGTGGTATCTACAGTGGTTGCAGCTCTCCAAGTTGAGGAACCTCCCAGTCCCCACTCTCCTCCGGGACCATCAGATGAAGATTTGGCTTTCATTCAAGGTTTTTCTTCGGATCTGGTCACTCTGATCCGATCCGAAAGTCATCAAGCTGCCATTTCTTCCATCGTGCCGATTGCTGAAGAAGATGACCATGCCATGTCATCATCAGATCACTCTCCCAGCAAGCTATCTGATGCACCTCCATCCCTGGCACGGACTATCCATCACTTCTCTGATACCTGTCTGTCCTTGACTCAACGCATTCTAGAAGTTCATCAAGGTCAGAGGGTCACAGCCTTGGACTTTGCTTCCTTCAAAGAGAAGATGAATGCCAGTATCGGAAGCCTTCAGCGCGGCATAAACGATCTGTTTTCTCAACAGGCCTCTTACAAGAACAGCCTGAGAAAAGAGCAGATCGAGCTAGCCACTGAAGTCAGAGCATCTGTTGCCAATTCCCTCCGCGCTCAAGACGTTCGTCTTGACGCTATCAGCGCGCAGCTAGCACAAGTTGTCGACTTTCTTCAAGAGATTGCTGCTGACAAAAAGGGGGAAAAGAAGACAGACTTCAGGCCGCCTTCTAGAAAATAATATTTTCAGACTGTGTATTTTTAGGATTTTTCTTGGTGATCAATAAAATCCTCGTTTGATTAAGTCTGTGTTCATTTATTTTGAACCTCATCATAAGGCTTAATAATAAAGATTTAATCGATTCATCTTAATGAAGTTCATTTATTTTGAACAAAGAAGTAATCGATCCAAAAGCATTCGCTTCAGAGCTCTTATCAAGACTGGTTAAAAAGACTTAGAAGCTAGGTTTTGTCATCATCAAAAAGGGGGAATTTGTTAGTTCCGGACCTTATCGATGAGTTTTTAAAGATGACAAAACATTTCAGACCGGATCGATAGAAATCAGTTTGACCATATCGATCGGACAAAACAGAGCAAGATGACAAAACATTTCAGACCGGATCGATGGAAATCAGGCATACCAGATCGATCGCGCAAAACAGAGCAAGCTGATAAAGTATATTACATATCAGACCGGATCGATGGATTCCAGACTGACTAGATCGATACTTCAGATCGATCTCAATCTTTATCAGATCAAAGCAGTCAAAGATACATAAAGGATGGCTTCTCAGTCCGAACCATTAACGGTCATTTATTGTAGCATTTAATGCTGTAATTAATGCTACAAAGGATCAAAAGTCGAAGATTGCCATTAAAGGTAAAAAGACAAAGAAGAGCTTACCTGACAGTCGCCGAAAGCATACACCAGAACGGCAAGTGTCTTGAAGAAGAAGACTGTAGCTTTCTCAGAGTGTAAAAAGAGTCAAAGTCGCACATTAAGGGAAACAATGCCGTTGCTACCCTCAACTATAAAAGGATGCAACAAAAGGAAGACAAAGACTCTGGATTTCGAACTCACGCTGATCAATTGAAAAACACACAAGAAAGCAACTGCACACGCTTACAAAGTTCAGAAGCTTTCGAGCTGAAGTTATTTATTTAAGCGCGATTACTTTGTAACATTTGATCATTGTAGGATCACTGTGCGCATTGTGTATTGAAAAATAGAAGTGAGCAACTTATTGTAACTGTCAGACAGAGTGTGTCTGAGCAGGTTGAGTGACTAGGAGTTTCAGACTGGTAGTGAGGTAAATCCAGCCTGAATCGGGTTTGTACAACAGGTTTGTATAAATCAAAGTCTTCTAGTATAAACCTTCCTTAATTGGAAGAAGGGGAGACGTAGAAGGATTACACCACCTTCGAACTTCCAGAAACATATCCTGTGTTCTATCCTTCTGCACTTAGCCATCGAGCCGTTCTTACTTTTACTAGAGCAGACCGTTTCCGCACTTACCCTTTTAGTGGTCTGTTCTGTTCAAAGAGTTGATTAAGTAACAGATTTCTTTCACTAATCTGAAAGAATTCACAAGGGATAAATTTTATAAGGAGTGTTCATTCACCCCCCCCCCCCCCCCCCCCCCCCTCTAAACACTCCGGACCGATCCTAACAAATTCTATGCATTATTATTTGATGACTACACCACGGAGTCATTAAAATTCTTGGAGACTTTCTCTGTAAAATGTAGATGCAAGGCTTAGTATACTAACAGGCCGGAGTGGTCCAATATTGGAATACACATTTCATCTCCTCGTCGGAGATGGTGTTGACTAAGATAATGGTGTAGACTGAGATAAAGTCCACATGGACGGCATTTGTAATGAAACTTGGTTGGCTGGTCTTCGACATCTTGATTTGTGAAAATCTGAGAAGGTGATTAACTGTGAAAGAAAAATTCTTTGACAAAGTGTTAGCACAGTAAATTTGAAATTGTAAAAGAGAAGTGAAAATGTTAATGACGGTTAAAGTGAAAGTAGGTATAACGTCGTACTGTAGATGAGCGGGCACATGGACACGTGGCGTTCATCTAACCAATAAATATTTTGAAATGAAACTGAAACTGACATGATTTAAGCGGGACCAAAATATTTCACCAGTAATATAAAATTAAATTTGAAGTCCGACATTCCTATTGGTTTTTTAATTAACGAAGGTTATTGTCAGCAGAGCATATATGATAATGTCCACTGGTATGTAGAGTTTACTGGTGAAGTAGCATATACTGCAGTAGGCAATTGTTTTACCAGCTAATCATCTGTAGATCTTCGAAAAACACAAAAGTTCCCCCTGAATTAAGATTCCCCCTAAATTCATGCAATATCAAAAATGAAGTCCCCGTGAATTCATCATAGAGTAGAAACTAAACTAATAAGATCATTTGGTTATATCAATTAAACCAAGTATGTTGTGAAAGTAGGAAAACATAGCGTTCGGTAGGGGTTTTGTGAAGATATCTGCTGCTTGTTGTTCGGTGGATATGTATTCCAACTGAATCTCCTTCTTCATTACGTGATCTCGGATGAAGTGATGACGAATGTCAATATGCTTGGTTCGAGAATGAAGAACTGGATTGTACGTAATAGCTATGGCAGATGTATTATCACAAAAGATCGGTGCCTCGGTTGACTCAATTACATAGTCTCTTAGTTGCTGTTGAATCCATAGCAATTGAGCGCAGCAGCAAGGTATACTGTCTCTGCAGTAGACGTTGCGATGGATGTCTGCTTTTTGAAACCCCATGAAATGAATCTATCCCCTAGGAATGGACAATATCCAATGGTACTTTTCCTAACAATCTTGCATCCTGCATAATCAGCATTTGAATATCCAACTAAATTAAACGTTGAATCCTTTGGATACCAGAGACCAACATTCTCAGTTCCTTTTAGATACTTGAGAATACTTGTAGTAGCAGTGAAGTGAGATAGGATTGGATTGGAAGCGAGCAAACATACAGACAACAAACATGATGTCGGGTCTGCTGGCTGTCAGATATAGTAAAGATTCGATAATACCACGATACATTGTTACTTTGACTGGTATGCCTGCTTCATCCAGATCTAATTTAGCAGATGTACTCATGGGAGTGGCAGCTGCTGAGCTAGCACTCATTCCATATTTCTTTAGCAGCTCTTTGGTGTAGTTTGACTTATTTATCAGGATTCCCTCATCGGACTGCTTGATTGCAATCCTAAGAAAAATGATAATTCTCCATCATGCTCATCTCAAACTGGTCCTGCATGATTTTGGAATATCTTTCGCAAAGCTTTGAGTTAGTACTTCCAAAAATAATATCATCAACATAAATCTAAACCAGTAGGGTATGGTCACCCTTTGTGAATTTAAAAAGAGTCTTTTCCACCGAGCCAATGATAAAGTTGTGCTCAGTCAAGTACTTTGACAGAGTTTCATACCATGCTCGGGGAGCTTGTTTCAAACCATACAGAGCTTTGTTCAGTTTATAAACAGAGGAAGGCTGCTGATGACTTTCAACCCAGGAAGCTGTTCAACATAAACTTTTTCCTGGAGTTTGCCATTAAGAAAAGCACTCTTAACGTCCATCTGATAGAATTTAAAGCCTTTAAAAGCAACAAATGTAAGAAATATGTGAATGGCTTCTAATCGAGCTACAGGGGCAAAAGTTTCATCAAAATCGATGCCTTCTTCCAGTGTGTATCCCTGAGCAACTAATCTTGTTTTATTCCTGATAACATTACCATTCTCGTCCAATTTATTTCTAAATACCCATTTGGTATCAATGAGAGTGTGATGTGGTGGACGTGGTACTAAGTGCCATACTTTTTTCTCTCAAATTGATTAAGTTCTTCCTACATAGCTTCTACACAGCTTGGGTCTAAAATCGCATCATCTATCTTCTTAGGCTCTATGTGAGAGATGAATGCAGCATGAAGAAATTCATTAATCATCTGTCCTCTGGTGCGTAGAGGGGCAACAGAGTTACCCATGACCTGCCCAGGTGGATGATCCTTTTGCCACCGGAGCGGAGGTCCAAGAGGATTTGTTTCTTCATTGGTGTGAGTGTGAGTAGGTAGCTCAGTAGATTGAATAGATTCATTATTGACATTTACTCTATCTACTAAAGCAGGGGTGTGCATAGTAGTGTCATCGTCAGCAGGATTCAACTCTTGTGGACCAGCAGGTACCTCTGCTTGTGCTTCTGGGACTTCTGGCTCTAATATGCAGTCGACCCTACTTCTATAATCCAACGTATCATCATGATTATCATCAATATGAGCATTTTCCAAACGATTACTCAAATATTGATTTGCAGTTCAGATACAGTACCATCAATATGAATAGATTCTTCTACTGTAAGAGTTCTATTGTTAAACACTCTGAACGCCTTACTAACAACATAGTAGCCAAGAAATATTCCAGCATCAGATTTAGCATCAAAAGAGTGAGATGGGTCTTTCCATTGTTGTGAATAAGACATTTGCAACCAAACACATGGAAATAAGAAATATTTGGCTTACTGTCATTCCAGATCTCGTAAGATGTTTTATTTTCTCGTTTATTAATCAACGACCTGTTCTTCGTATAACAAGCTGTAGTAACTGCTTCTGCCCAAAATCTCTGCGAGATTTTTGATTCTGCAAGCATAGTTCGCGCAGCTTCATTCAAAGTACGGTTCCTACACTCAACAACTCCATTTTGCTGTGGGGTTCTAGCAGCAGAGTATTCATGTTTAATACCAAAGTCCTCTAGCTATGCTTCGAGTGTTTGATTGTAAACTCAGTACCCTTATCATTGCGAATTCTATCTATCCCACAAGATTTCTCATTTTGTAGTCTTTTCAGTAGTTTGAGCAGCTTTGGAGTAGACTGATATTTGCTACTTAGAAATAAGACCCATGTAAAACGAGAGTAATCTTCTATTAACATCAGGGTATACTTCATTCCCCCTAGACTTGTTACTGGAATATGACCAAAAAGATCCATGTGCAGCAACTCTAGGCACCGAGAAGAAGATTTACTCCCTCTGTTCTTAAAGGTAGATATGATCTGCTTACCAAGCTGGCATACTGAACATATCTTGTCTTTAGAGAACTCTATTTGGGGCAGTCCATCGACTAAATCAAGCTTACGCGGACTGGCAATAGTTTAAAATTTAAGCTGATCAAAATTCCAGTCAATTATAAGTGTTGTCATGCCTTTTACCTACAAGCAGTGTATTACCATCGGCAGATTTAATTGTGCACGTGTACTTGTTGAATTCTACTGAGTGACCATTGTCACAAAGTTGATTGATACTAATCAAGTTATAGCATAAATTTTCAACTAACAGTATATCTTTAATAACAATGTTACCATGGATAATCTTACCCTTACCCACAGTTCTACCTTTCGTGTTGTCACCAAAAGTTATTCTTGGTCCGGTGGTATCTACTAATTCGGACAACATACAATCATTTCCTGTCATATGTCTAGAACATCCACTATCTGGAAACCACTCTGAGCTCCGAACTTGTTGGATTCTAGATCTCTTCAATTAAAGCGATGAATTTATTGGTACCCAATCCTACTTGGGTGCAGAAAGGATTAGTCATTTCGGGACCCGCACTGGATAACCCTGAATTGTTTGGTCTGTGTGTGTCCGGAAATGTGTGTGCAGTAAATGGTGATGGTGTTCTAGGGTGTTGTGTGTGATGGTGAGTGTATGCGTATTGTTTTGGTTTTTGGTTCCTGTTGGGAAGCATATATCTCTTCTGGACAGGCATACAATTATAGTACCAGTTGGGTTTCACCTCTCGAGTTGCTTGACCAGTGGACTTATGTCCATTTCTGAACTTTTGCACAGGTCTAGCTTTCTCTATTGGCTCAACGTAACCAATACCTTTATGTGATACCCGTTCCTTAACGATTGTTGGCTTAACAGGTTCCTTAACCCATTCACTTGGCTCATATATTCTGCTGGATCTAACAAAGTTCATTGTGTGAACCTTGTTATTCTCCAGACACAGCTGATATTTAATACCAGATGAATTACAGTCCTTGTTGATATAGCCTATACCGGCAAGATCACCAGCAAGCCTTTCGACTCAAGTATTTTATCTTTTCTGGCAGTTGAAGTGTTCCATGTGCAAACCAACTTGATGAGTTTCTGGTGTGCACATTTAGCTTCGTCATTTTCTTTCTCGAGCAGACTTATATTTTCCGTTAGGCATTTCAGCTCCCTTGATTGTTCACAATCAAGTTTACTGTCCTGATGTTCGATTGGGCTCGAGTGCTTAGTCTTATAATTCTCGAAGGAGTCATACAACATTTGATACTCATTGATCATGTCATGCAGTGCGTTAGTGAGTATGTGTAAATTCAGAAAGATTAGAACCAGTTTCCTCACGGTCATCGTTTGCCATGAGACAGTGGACTCCTTCATCTTCACTTTCACTAGATGAACTCGAAGATTCCTCTAATTCTGATTCTGAATCAGCCCATTTGCTCCTGTTTTCCTCAGCAACAAGTACTTTTTGATCTCTGTCTCTTCAGGATCATCTTCTCTTTTACTTGGACTTCTTGTAGTCCTTGGATCCTCTCTTTTGATCATCCTTCTTTGGCTTTGGACAGTCAGCAATGAAATGTCCTGGTTTAAGGCTGAGCAGACACAATCATCTTCTTCTTATCTAATTTTGAAATTCTGCTTCCTTGGATAAGACTGGTAAGTCTTCTGATTCTTCTTCGTGAATTTACCAAACTTATTGACAAAAAGCGCCATTGCATCATTGCACATTTGTTCGGGAGTCATTTTTGTTGTGGTGGATAGGGACTCTGATGCAGCAAGGGCTTTGGTTGGTTGACTGGTGCTGGGTATATCTTCAACCCGAATGCCTAGCTCAAACTCATATGCCTTTAAATCATCAAATAGATCATGCAGATCTATCTTATTTAAATCTTTGGATTCTTTCATGGCAATGTTTTTCACATCCCTTTCTCTTGGGAGACCTCTCATGACTTTTATAGTAACTTCTCTGTTAGATAGGTCCTTACCCAGACTATTGAGTTCATTGATGATTCCAGTTACTCTTTCATCATATTCACTAAGAGTTTCTCCAGACCTCATTTTGATGTTCTCAAACTTCTGTAGAGCGACAGTGAGCTTGTTTTCTCTGGTTTGTTCATTTCCTTCACACAGATGTGCAGTCTTTTCCCAAATATCTTTAGCAGTGGGACACATCTTGATTTTATTGAACATATTCTTGTCCAATGTTTTGAACAATATGTCCTTAGGTTCATTGTCCAGATTTGCTTTTATCTTTTCCTCATTGTTCAGGGATGCTCTGTCCTTTTCCACCATCTGAGGTTCACCACTGGTAATGGCAGTTGTTGATTGACCTTCATGATCTCATTGGTCCGTCAGTGATGATGAACCACATGTCATCATCTTGAGCACTCAGATGTGCTTGCATCCAAATTCTAAAGTCATCATATTCATCTTTCTTGAACATCGGGATCTTGTTGAATGAGGCCATCAATTCTTAGTATTTCTCAGAATTGAGAAAACCTGGCTCTGATACCACTTGTTAGGATCGGAGTAGTATTTAGACGGGGGGGGGGGGGGGGGGGGTTGAATAATGTGATATCCCCGAAATGATTAATTGCAATTGGGCATTAATTGTGTTTATATGATTAATTATGGTGGTAATTAATTATGTGTTGGATTTATTAATCTTATGGAAATGCTTAGTCACATGATAGAGTGACCCGGGAGGGCATTTCAGGGTACATGTTGTATATGTTGGAGAAATTGTTAATAGCATGATTTATTTGCCATGGTTGGCAATTAATTGGAAATCATGAGTTTATTTGATATTTGGTGCATTTTGGATTAATGCTTTTAAAATATCAGGTTGGGGTGTTTTATACACCATGAGTTGTGGGATGCATTTTAATTTATTAACCCACTTTATTACCCCAAACCCCCCACCATACATTTCACTATCACTTTTCAACTTTCCCAAATAACACCACCCAAACCCTTCTTTTCTCTCATTTTCGTTCTTGAACTTAAGGGTGGAGAGAAATCCTTGCAAAAAGTGGATTTGTGGAGTTTATTGGGAGATTTGAGATCCCCAAGAGGTATGGATACCTCATTGTTGATTTTGTAAGGTTTTGTTTAAGTTTGGTATGATTTTGAAGGTTTTTAAAATGGGTTTGTGTGAGTTGGTGTTATTTTTGGGTGAGTGTTAGATTTATGGTTGTATGATGTTGTTTATTGAAGATTTGTAGTGATTTGGTATGGTTGGTGTTTGATTATATGAGTTTGTTTGGGTTTGGGAAGGAGAAGGGTGAATAGTGCCCGAAAATCGCATGTGCAAGACTCGGCGATCGATCGGCGCCTTCAGCGATCGATCGCGAGTTGCAGGGCTGGAGGCAGTGGCCTTCAGCGATCGATCGCGAGTTTGGCGCGATCGATCGGCGAGGTCGCGATCGATCGGCGCAAACTCAGCAATCGATCGCGGATTGTAAATTTTTGTTGCTCGAGGCAGTGTGGTCTCGTGATCGATCGGGGCTGTATGGCGATCGATCGCGAGACACCAAATTGGGTGTTTTTGGATTTTTTTTGTGGGATTTTTGGTATTGGACTATTATTGGGTTCTAATATTGATTTGTGTGAATGTGTAGAACCATCCCAGGTGGCGACACAGCCAAGGAATTGAAGTCCTATCACATCCTACATTTTGGAAAGGTACGTAGAGGACGTACGGGCACCCAACGGTACATGTATCTAATATACTCATTGTTTATGCATTGTGGATGCGAGTATATATGTGATTATGCATTGTGGATGCAAATACATGTTGAATTATGCATGATGATTGTAGATGCATATGATTATTGGTGCACATCCCATGAGTCGTGGTCATCCCTTGATGATTTTAATGCTTGCCGCTAATTGTTTTGGTTCCGCTAAATGTGAAGCGAGGGGTGGGAGCGCCGCATGTCACATTTGAGCGTGGTTGTCATATAGGGCGAGGAAAGGATATTTGCCGCTCAATGTGAGGCGAGGGGTGGGAGTACCGCTTGTCCATTGAAGCGAGGTTATTCTATGCCGCCTATATGTAAATAAGCGAGGGGCATTAAAATACATTGTGATGGACAGACTAGGGATTGGTGACTGATATTTGGTATTGATGAGCTGGTGTTATGTCATGACATGTCTAGACCATTAAAAATAATCTATGATTATACTCATGAGTTATGGTACAGGGACAACCAAACTGGAAGCGTTTTGAAATGCATGGGAAAACAGGAAGTGTTTTAATTGTGTTTTATGCATTTACGCTTTATATTCATATTGTGTTGAATATGGATGATATTATTGCTCATGTTTGGAGGTTGTCCTTGTAGGTACACTTTTGGCATGATAGAAGGGCTAAGCGGGTTGAGGTGGTGAGCTTGTGGAGAATTCTTTTGACCCAGGCAGGACAGGATTATTTTTGTATAGTGTCTACTCTAGGAGTAGTGTAAAACTATAGTTGATAACATTCTTTTGATGGGGAATGTAATTAATCCATTGATAGTCCTCATTTTGGCATGTAATTCTTAAAGCTCATAGACTCAACACGATTAATTCACTCTGATCATTTATATTAGCTCTAATGCCTTTGATCCGCACTTAAGGATTAGGGTCCTTACAAATAAACATTAGACTCAATTTTGATTCTTCTTGATATAGTAGGTTGTTAAGTACTCCAGTAGGTTCTCAATTGTTGGCAAGTCAGCAGACACTAGTAATAGTGCGAAAGACGTCTGCTGAAGTTGTGAGTTAAAGTAACTGAATGGAAATGTGCAGCAAGTAAATGACACATGATATGTTCTGGAAGTTCGAAGCACAACACTTCTACGTCTCCCCTTCTTCCTTTGCAGGAAGGTTACACTAGAAGACTTTGGCTTACACTTTACAGTATAAAACCTTCTTAGGTACTCACACAACATTGTCTAAACTCCTAGCAATACAACTCTCTTAGTTGATTACAATGTATTTTACAACACTCACACAAAATATAAATCTCTTAAGCTTTGGGTGTACTTTGAGCAACAGACTCAGTGGGCTTTGATTTTCAAGATCACAATAGGGCTTTTTTGCTGCTCTTGCAAAACTTTAGAATATCTCAGTAAAGCATTGAATTTTTTGCTTGAGTTGAATGAAGTTGATTTGTGTCTTTTGAATTTTGATCAGATTGTTCAGCACCTTCTTCATTCTTCACTTTGACGTATTTATAGACACAGTGGTCTAACGACAACTTTTCTTTAACTAGAAAGATCTGCTTGAAACCAGCTTCCTGATTTTCTTCCAAATTATTTTTGTCTTCTTTCCAATTTCGTTAATCAACGGCTCTTTCATTCTGACGCTATTGGTGGTGCTGATATAGTAGTGCGGCGCTCTGTTGTACCTTTGTCAGAATGAGTTTGTATTTGTTGTCTTGTTGCTTTATACGTCTGCTGACTTCTCTGTTGTTGTATATCTGCTGGATAGTTATTAGTTACTTAGTTTGATGGACTTAGGTCAACTAATAACCTTCTAGACGTTTGCTGACTTCTTATTCTAGTGGACGTCCACTCTCTGCATTCGGTAGATGGTAACTCTTGGTCTTTGGATCTGGTAGATCTCCTTTTATCCTTTCACCAGGTGGATAGCTCTTTATCCTGTAGATCTCCTTTTATCCTTTCACCCGGTGGATAGCTCTTTATCCGGTAGATCTCCTTTTATCCTTTCACCGGTATATAGCTCTTTATCTGGTAGATAGCTTTGTCTTTTAGTATCCGGTAGAACTTTGTAGAGTTAACCATTATTTCCTCTGTCAGTGGGCTTTAATACAGTGGAAACTTCAAGCAGTGGACATTTGTGATCACCAAAACTTAGAAATGTTTTCCCAACAGAAGTGGTTACGACACTACCACAAGGATGACGGAAAATCATCCCCCACTGGCCCTTGCGGCACTTGAGCTTACATTGGTAAAAAGTCCAGCTTGGGACTATAAATCAAGAATTATTTCTTATCCCTTTGGTTTGTTTTTGTTTTTTGCCTTTGATTTTGGTGAGAGACTCCATGCGATGTCATGTGTTCCAACAATATGCCCCACTAGCTGACGAAGAATTGGACGACGATTACTGACGGCCGTTGTCAAAGGTGATTGCTTTGTCTTATTTTCCATGCCCATTACATTGAGGACAATGCATGAATTAAGTTTGGGGGAGTTCATGACCATGTCATGCTTTTTCTTTGAGATTGTATAATTCTTTGAGCACCAACAAAAAATTTTCTTGAAAATGAAATCAATTAGTGATAAGAATGAATCATAGTAGTGGTCTCTATTCCATGAGGATATTAATCTCACTACGCATGTCAACTTGAGTTTTGATGATTGTAAGACTTGTTTGTAAATATCTTGTTTTGTGTTAGCATGTCAAAGATGATGAATATTTTAAGCACATTTGAGTCATAATCTTGTGAATTGCATTTGGAGTAGTGAAAATCTTTGTAAACTTGATGAATTGTTTTTGAGCATCTTAGAGTATCTTAGAAACTATTTGATGATGACACTTCAAGGCGAAATTGTATAGTCATGAACTTGATTAGGAGATGATCTAGGCGATCTTTGGACCGTTATGAGTCTTTCAAGCTTATCATGTATACAGCAATCCCTAGTGTCCAATTTTGAGCCTAATAGAAAAAGAATGGTGTATGTTTAACATACTATTTGTAAAGACCCCGTGCCCTTAACCCGCAATTAGTCTATTAACCCAAGTATTTAGTGCATACAATCATGTGTCAGGGGGAAAACCCACATGCTACCATAGCATAGTATACCAACAATAAAATTTCTTGCATTATTCCATGTAATGTCAAATTTCCCCCATCTAAGTCCACTTACATAGCATGCACCCTTATAATACACTAGCATGTTCTCAATTCATTTTGCAAATCTTTAAGTAATTGCATGCTACACATGAATGAAAAGAGAAAGGCCCTTGCCTTTTTATACAAACCATATACACATATAGTAGTGCTCACATACGAGCATCAAATGAGTGAATGTGTATTTAATGTATAAAGTACCCTACTCAATACCGGCACTGGTACCTCGATCCTGGAAGTACCTCCAATCCACAGCTAGATCTCAACTCCAGAGCTACCGTTGTACCTGTTCCACCTGTCCCAACAGAGATAGCCCCCACAAGGGGTGAGCATACCAATACCACCGATCCAATAATCACACTATCACATTACATAATTTACAGAATGTAAAGCGTTGAATTTAAAAAACACTCCCTGAATAGTGTCATCCTCATACGGATCTCCTATGCTGTCCATGTTCTCACAATAACCGAAACCATCAAATTCCCAAAATTCAATTAATCATTACATTGATTAACTCATTCGTTCCCCAATAACAATATCATAATCAATAAACCAAATCATTAAACAATGATTACAGATATTCCATATATCTAACCACTAATTTCATAGTTCTATTTCATCGCCCGCTCCACAATAGCGTCATTTTAACCTCATGCACAACAGCGGCGGCGTCATAACCGATGTTCTCCCAACAGCGACAACATCCAATCATTGCTCGCCCAATAGCGGCACCATATAATTCCCAATGTATATCAAGTGATTTCAAAAACCATATATTATTCATGCACATGACAATAATATATCTATGTATGCTCGTACGTTACATGTATCTTTTAGTCCGATAGTCGAGAAGCAACACAAGCACAAATTAATATTCTCACTGGCACGAATTTTATTTTAACTGCTGAAATTAATCGTAGGTCACTTGTTAGATATGTGATTAAATGTGAACTACCTTTTATACAAGCTGAACATGCTGGTTTTATTGAATTTTCTTCGTCTATACAACTCATGTTTAAACATATTTCCAGGCACACACTAAAAAGAAATTGTATGGACGTATTTGTTGAATATAGAAATACATTGTTTCAACATCTTTCTAGTTTTCCTTGTAGGGTTAGCTTAACAACCGATATTTGGACAAATGTAAATTCAGATTCATATCTTGTTGTCACTTGTCATTGGATTGATGATAATTGGTGTATGCAAAAATGGATTTTGTCTTTAGATGAGTTAGATTGTGTACAAATTGGTTATGTAATTGCTAAAAATGTATTCAACACTTGTAGACATTATGGAATTCAGGATAAGGTATTTTCGATCACATTCAATGCAGCGAATAACAATGCTGCGATGCGTGATTTAAAGACCTATTTGAAACCAATGCTTGATGGTGCTTTTTTTCATGTTAGATGTGCATGTCATGTGATTAATTTGGCTGTTAAAGTTGGTTATGAGGACAATCACTCAGCATGTATTGACAAAATGAAATGCTGCGCTAAATGGTTACGCACGAGCCGTGTAAAGGGCGATTGAAAACAATTATGTTTATCTAATGGTTTAAAGCATCTTCTTTTTCCATCACCAATAGAAACTAGATGAAATTCGTTGTACAATATGTTGAATGCTATGTTACCTTACAAAGATATTTTAACTCCATTTTATAATTCATATCAAATGCCTAATAGCGATGATAGTATTTATTTGACTAATGAGGATTGGGAATTTGTTGAAAATTGTGTATCATTGTTAGGTACTTTCAAAGAAGCGACGAAACGCTTCTCCGGTGTTACTTATCCAACTTCCGTTTATTTTATTCCTTTAGTATTTAATATGTTTGATAAGTTTATAGAATTTAGAGGTGACTATGACTTGCATGCTTTTGTTAGTGCAATGGAAACTAAATTTATAAAATATTGGGAAAAAATCCCACACGTGCACTGCATCGCAACATTGCTAGATCCTAGTCAATGTTTATCTTCATTTGAGATATTTTTTGAATATTATGCTAACTTTTTGGGGAAGGTTGTTGACGATCAAAAGACGTCTACAATGCAATCTCTCCAAAATATGTTTCAATTGTATTATAATCAACAGGCAAGTGAATCATCGCAACAAAGGCCTGCTGAAGAACAACCCCAAGCTCAAACTAAAGGTGGGGGAATCAATTTGCTTAGGATGTTGGGCAGGAAAAACATAAGGGAAAAGGACCTTCTACTAGCACATCGACTGAGATGCAAATTTATCTGAATTATCAATTTGTAACGGAAGACAACTTCGACGTGTTACAATGGTGGAAGTCAAATGCGGCACAATTCCCTATCTTAGCCAAAATGGCTAGAGACGTGTATGCGGTACAAGCTTCAAGCATCGCTTCTGAATCTGCATTCTCAACATGTGGCCAAATTATTGGAGAATACAGAAGTAGTCTCTCTGCTGATTCGTTATGCATACTCAAGTTACTTAAAGATTGGTTTGAAGCAGAATGTAAGAATATAAGAGATGGGGCGGTTGACGAATTCGTAAACCATTATGACGAGCAAGAAGAAGAGAACGCAAAAACAATACTTATCAATTATGAAGAGTGCTAAACAACAATATTTTTTTATTTTGATTTTTTAATTGCCATCTCTTTACAATTATTTGTATGCATCTATATTATGAATGAAGAAGAAATATATTGAATTTGTGTTGAATATTGAGGAAACATTTACAACATAAAAAAAAAAATTTAAAAATTTTTTAAAAAAAATTTCGAAAAAATAAATAAATAAATCGACCGGACCGGATCGGCCCGAAACCGGGACCGATCCGGTTCCTTAACGAACCGGACCTGTCCGATCCGTTAAGCATAGATAGTAGCTCACAATCAATAATAAAAACATAACCACATGCATAAGCATGTAACCGTCCTCCAATCATCCCAACATGATGATTAATCAACAATGGACCGATAAAAGCTCCTCGAAACTTAAAGGAGAACCCAAATTTAATTTTCAGAAAAATCGCCCTACCGATCGAACCATATACACATATAGTAGTCCTCACATGCGAGCATCAAATGAGTGAATGTGTTTTTATTGTATAAAGTACCATACTCAATACCGGCACTGGTACCTCGATCCTGGAAGTACCTCCAATCCACAACTAGATTTCAACTCCGGAGCTACCACTATACCTGTTACACCTGTCCCAACAGTGACATCCCCCACATGGGGTGAGCATACCAATACCACCGATCCAATAATCACAATATCACATTACATAATTTATAGAATGTAAAGCAGTGAATTTAAAAGACACTCCCTGAATAGTGTCATCCTCATACGGATCCCCTGTGCTGTCTCTATTCTCATAATAACCGAAACCATCAAATTCTCAAAAGCAAGTTAATCATTACATTGATTAACTCATCCGTTCCCCAATAACAATACCATAATCAAAACGAAGATAAATGCGAGGGGAAGGAGATTACCAAATTATCTTTACGAAATTCCGCTCCCAAGTCGAGCCTAGCTCGATTTTGCTCCAAGGAGAAAAGAGAGGGGAAAGGGTTGGGGGAGAGATGAAACGTGAGGGGGGAGAGAGAGAATGAAACGCCAATCGATTGAACACCGAGTCCACTTGGTATATAGTACCAAGGCTCAAAAATCCCGAGTCCTCCACAAATACATCATGACTCATTAAAAATCATATGTGTTCAATAACTACCTCTCAATCTCAATTTTCATTACCAGCCCCAACACAAAGCACCCCAGACCACAGATCTCCCCAAAAACCCAATTCCAAGGTTTAACACCACGATAAGAATACAATCTCAACCCTTGGATCCAACGACCCCAAATACCAGATTTAAAATCCTCGGGAGTCCCAACACCGCAATTAATTCATAATTGCCACAATTAAAATCCATTAATGATCATTACCACACCAGGATTTACACCATTAACTCCCGGGCATCACACTATTAGCCACATTCAACATTTTTTTGGCAACTATTATACCCACCTAGTTTGAACCTAAATTGAATAATCATCCTTACCCTAAGGGAGTATAATGAATCTCATTAGATGCACATGAATTGCTATATTTTGATGAGCTTATTATTGAAAAATTTGATGAATGAGAAAAAAAAGGAAGAGAAAAAAGCCTTGAGAAAAAGTATCTAACTAAGACCCAAAGTGGCCAAGGCTAGAAAAGAAAAAGAAGGGAAGCTCAAATTTGTGCTATCCTATCTTTTCTTTGAAGCCAACACCTAGACCTAACTTTTCAAGCTTAAAAAGGCCTTTTGATCCAAGTCTAGTGAGTGACTGCATTAGTGGAGAAGTGTTTGAAAATAGGACTATGAGGTGCTCAAAGATAATCTTAACTTTCATTGCCTAACATGATTTGATCTATGAAAAGTGCATGAAACTTGAAAGTGACAATAGCACACACACACGTTCTAATTTGGATACATGTTGCTTGATCTAGGAGAAAACACAACTTGTTAAATTTTCTGATTGACTATTGTTTGTCTGTGAGTGAGATGTCTGAGCTACATGATTGACTGCGAAATGGTTTATTTGAATCTTCAATATTGAACT
This sequence comes from Haberlea rhodopensis, assembly GCA_907163345.1. Taxonomy (NCBI): domain Eukaryota; kingdom Viridiplantae; phylum Streptophyta; class Magnoliopsida; order Lamiales; family Gesneriaceae; genus Haberlea; species Haberlea rhodopensis. The sequence goes on along the minus strand of CAJQUN010000522.1, from coordinate 148,276 downwards.
CGACTTTTTGATCTTATTTCTTGCTCGAGACGATCAAGTTTAAGTTTGGGGGAGTTGATAAGTGTGATTTTTACACTTAAATTGCTATAAGATTAGGGGCGGTTTTGAAGTGATTCCTGGACAATATTACGCATTTTGGTATATATTTGTATATTCAGGAATCTAGGTCCAAATGCATAAAAGGGGAGGAAATAAGCTAAAATTGATGAAAAAGGACCAAACCGAGAAAACACGATGAAGAAAGGACGAAAGTGCAAATAGATGAAATTCAGGACTCGCGATCGATCAGAAATTTCAGGCAATCGATCGCCTTGGACCAGAAACATTTGGCGGTCGATTGGCAATTCCGGATAATTAAAAGTACAAACTTTGAATTAAGGTGTTCCGGACTTTGATGAATCAAGCAACTAATGGAACATGTTTTTAGTGCATGAGCATATGCATGATCACATGGCACTTGGAAAACACATACCACTAATTAATTAACTCATGTTTAATACATGATTTTGGACCATTAATCTTGCAAGATAGTGATGTATTGACACATGGATTCCACAATACATCAATTGATTAAAAAATCACCCACCAAGACTTTAAACATTCAGCCATCACTCATTCTTCACCAACTCTTTCTCTCTATTCCCACTCAAACAAAAACTTTCCTCCACCTTCTCTCTAAATTCGAAAATTTAGACCTTTTTAGCTCCCAAATTCTTGTGAATTTGTGGATGCATGTTGCATGCAAATATAGATTTGCATAGGAATTGAGGAGAGGAGCAAGAACCCTCAAGCAATTTTCTTGGAGATGTTTGTGGAGGTGAAAGCTCTTGGAAAGCTAGGAATGAGCTATAGGTATAAGACCATTCTTGAGTTTCATCAACTTTGATTTAGGTTAAAGGGTCGAAATTTTGGTGTATGAGTTGAGATTTGGTTGATGTATGATGTATATGTTATGACTTTGGCACATTCAGTGGGTTTAGTAAATATTTAGAAAATGATAGGCTTCGAATTTGAGGTTGGTTTCCCTCATAAGAGTTGTAGTATTTTGTTAGCTTTAATTGGCCACTAAAATCAGTTAATTTAGAGTTAATATGAAAACATTATGGTCATTTTACCAAACTGTGTAAAATCTGTAAATTCAGTGCATTCGAGTTTCATGCAGTGTGTTCTTAGAATTTCTGGGAATAAATGGCTACGAATTTGAAGTTTTACCTTCTAATAAGAGTTGTGGTATTCGGTGTTAGATTGCATTTAGAATTGTCCTCACTCAATTTAGAGTTCATATGCAAAAGTTATGCTAATGTTACCAACAATTATGCAATCTGGAAACAGTGTATTTATGAGTTTTTAGGCTGTAACGTTTTTCAAAGAATGTACCTCAAGATGAACTAATTAGCTTAAAGCTCATAAAAGATGTATTGTTGAGTTATCTAAATTCTCCAACTTGATCAGGTCATTTGGATGTCATATGAATTAGTTATCAAGTTTTTACGAAAAGTGCTCACTTTAGAATTTAGAAATTCCCCTCTTTTGCTTAAGTGATGCTTAGACCCAATTTGCCGTAGGTAAATGATCTAATTTGGGGAAGTGCCAAATATATGAAGTGTCATATATAAATTGGACCCATGTAATTTGGCTAATTATTGGAAAATTTATGAGCCAATTACTAAGAGCATGTAAGCTGAAATTTTTAGCGATTTCCTAAGGGACAATGTTTGGATTATAAATTTGTTATTGGAAATAATTGAACACTGTGATGATATAATTGATGTGTAAATGACTAGGTTAACAGATCTCGAGGTTTATTCGAGGAGTACTCGATAGATATAGCATTGGTTCGAGATACGTAGAAAACTAGTTCTATCACGATGTCTGGCAAAGACATGTGATGATCACGGGGACTCGTTACTTATGTGACTATATGACATGTTGAACTTCAGTATGTAAATTACATGATACATTGACTGCATGATATATGATGACATGATATATTAAGATGCATCACATGAGATTATGATATTGCATGATGCATTGACACGCATGGACATTGAGCATGTCATGTTGATCCTATCGATTCTTTTGTTGATACCTATATCTTTTCGTTGGTATCTGTGATGCGTACCTGGGGATGATGGGCACGTCGATGGATCGGCGGAGAGAGTGAGCTGAGAGATGCTGTAGCGACGAGTGTGCCGACATCGCCCAGACACGAGGGATGATGGACCGCCGATGGCTTGACTGAGAGAGATGTCGTAGCAACGAGCGTGTCGACGCCCTGCTCGAGCTTGTTGATTGATTGATGATCTTTCCTTTGGACTCCTGAGATCTTGATATTGGAGATTTGATACCCCTCATATACATTTGCATTCATGCACGGCATGCATCGCATGTTACTTTGTCATACATTGTGATTTTACATGTTTCTCGTACTGGGTTCTGACCCCCTTCGTGCGGGGCTGTCATTTCTTTGTTGTATGGGCATGACAGGCGGTACAGGTGGACGTACTATGGATGCTTGAGATGAAGCATCGATGAATACCAGAGCTCCTTGAGAGCGAGCTCAGGTATATGTTTTATGTTTTGAGTCCCAGTAGTTGTTAGAGTATATTTGAATACGATTAAATTTATCGGGGTATGCCCCGACTCTCTGTATTTTAAGTATTACTTTACTGTGAATTTTATACGTGATGCTTATGCGATGAATATCATGTTAGATGAAAAACTGGAATTATATATTTTCAATACTCTGAAATGTTTTAAAAACAAAATGCGAATAATTTTGAGGGTCACTTTTGAAAGTTTTTAACTAAATCTTCCGTTGTTTACGGTAATATAACAATCGTGTGTTAATTAAACCTCTGATTAGGATCGGGCCCTCACAATTCATATTCATACTTTCATTGTTATTTGAGCCATTTGGTTATAAAGCTTACCAATCAAGGAACCATGCAGTCACATTTGAATTTTGGAAAATCCTAAAAGTTCAACTACCAAATGAACAAATGAAACCTGACTTGTTCTGAACAAATGTAATTGAAATCAAATTCCTTTCAAATTATGGTTACAAAAGTGTTTCAAAATCCAAATGAAAACCATATCATAAATAAAGCTTAAAAACACCATTTACATCTACAATAACCTTATTGTCATTTTTCAAATAGATGTACCTTTCACCATCAATTGACAACTAGATCATTAGACAATTTGCATAGTAACTAACGTGAGTAGTCGCAACCATATCTACCCACCAAATTTTAAATGGCATTAATTAACTTTTAAACGAACAAAGTTAAGAAGCACTTATTTCTTTACACGCTAATTGACGTATTTGGGACAATCATTATTCACATGTCCATTAACCGTATGGCAAAAGAAACAAGTTGTCACGTTATTTTGTTTCTGTTGCTCCTTATGTTGTGATGTCGCAAAAGACTACTGTTTTTTTTATCCTTAACTTTTTCCTTATGATGCCTTTATCCTTGTAGATAGATGTCAAATGAACACTTTCAATCATGCTTTTTCAATCTCTCATCATCCTCGATGTATTGCGCAAACTCGTTCAAATTGAAATTTTAATTCTGGGTATTGTAAGTTTATTTGAATGGAGTAATTCCACAGACGAAGATATCAAGACTACATGCATGACTATGTCTTACGACAACTCTATTCCGAACGCTTTTGCCAAGTCATAAGATTAGACATTTCCATAATGTTACTTCCAGATCTTCCCTTTCCGATTATACCATATTGAGACAATCTTATTCAAAATAGTGCTTGTCTTGACCTTTTAGTTTTGCAGCAAAACGATATGTTATTTCAGTAAGGACTTCTTGGCATCACTTTAATCAGAAAATGCACCCATTATAGTTTCCGAAATCAAAGTGTTTCATAATCGTCAGACTCATGCAATTTGATAACTCCCATTTTTCAAAAAACCCCTTTGGTCAGCATAAAATTCACTGATCAAAGGTACAGAATGATCTTCCGTTAGCACATAGTCCAAAATGGCACAACTGAGTAATATCATAACATGCTTTTACGGTTTCTTGCAATCTTAAGATCAACTATTGAAATTTTGTTGATATTGACAAATATACTATACAAAATAGAACAAATGCTCACATAAATCATAATACATGCGTATATTTAAATAAATAATAACCTACACATGCAGGTGTGAGCCCATAATAAGATACCTAGCACAATATTGATATTTAGTCTTTGGACAGAAATAACAACTTGTAAGTGGTATTCTTGGTATAGTAATCAAATATTGACAATAAATTCCTGTCAAAGAACAAGTCTTTCTTTGGGCCATCTTATTATTCACATGGAAACCTTATAATCATCACACAATTATTACCACAAGTGCGTATGTAATTTGGCCAAATATTGTTCTTCCTTTGGGCAAATTAATATCCGCTTTAATTACATACACACAACAATATCAAATATTGTATTTGCAGTCTATCTTCCTTTGGACGATTATTTTTTGCATAGAACTACACACTATAATACCAAATATCGTGTCTACAATCTGGCCAAAAAATAACATTCTTTTGTGCCGATTATTTTCCGCATAGATTTAAACACACTATAATGACAAACTTGTTGGAATAACCTTATAGATGAATCTCATGTTAAATCATTGAATCTCATAGAATCTCATGTTAAATCATTGATATATATATATATATATATATATATATATATATATATATAATTGTTGATTCATGTTGAGCTGAATACTATAGCTTTCTAATTTTCACATTAGCCTTGAGAGTCTTTAATCTTCTCATGCTCTCTAACCATTGATGGATACATTTAGAATGACTCAATCTGTGACCTGGGATCATGACCCCTTATATATATATATATATATATATATATATATATATATATATATATATATATATATATATATTTAGATGAGTTTTTATTTAAGCCCATAAATCGAATAGAAAAGCTCATCAGTCTCTATACATTAAATGTACATATAATATTAGATTCTTGTAGCCCAATTATTGACCTTATCCAAATCACTTTCTTTTGGCTAAATCTTAAGATAGCCTACAATACACAATCAATTATATATGTAGACTCACATTTGAAATTATATTCCAACAATCCTCTCACTTGGGCCACATATGTTTCCTTTTAAAATTGTGTACAACTTTATGAGCTCAAAACTTTTGCTATCAATATCAAAAGCATCCCTAACAATCCCGTGCATCAATTATATAAATACAGGATCAAAGCGGCCTTCATTATCCAACAATAATAGGAGCTCGACTAAGTCAATGTTTATATACATTAAGTTTATGGTTGATAAGGAAAAAGTTCAAGATAAACAAATTTCTATAAAAGATACAGGGTTAGATTCTATGCTAGTAGACCAATTAACCAAGGGCTTGACGCCTAAGGTCTTTCATGAGCACACTCCTCATATAGGCCTTATTTCTGAGGATACCTTGGTTTAGTGGGAGTCATTTTTTGTACTATGTGTTTGCTTTAGACATTGAATTGTTTGATTTTTTGCAAAATACATTTGATGGTTTAGGATCATGTTTATGAACTCGCTTATGTATCCTATTTGCAATGTTCGCATTGCATTAAGAACTTTAGAATCATCTCACTAAAGAGTAAAGTATGACCAGTTGGAAATAGGCATATCTAAGATCACATTGCATGTAATTTACATGTCACTCATCCATATTTGATCTATGTCATTGAGTATATTAATATGGTGATCATTGTGGTCTAGTCACGATTATATTGTGATAAAAGTTGTGGTGGTTCCATTACTAATCTATAAGATGGACCATATTGTTCAGGAGTTGTCTAATGTTAAATAGCATACAGATATGTGTATAAGGAATTTGTGATATGATTGATTCATTATGATATGTAACCCAACTGGGAGAGTGTTAGGAAAACCGTGGGCTTTCCAAACTATTATTGGTGTGATATATTATATTCTATTATATTAGCTATTTAAATTAATGGGCTGAAATTAAGTGGTCTAATATTGTAAACCCAAGCCTACTGAATTTGACTAAAATACCCTCACTATTTATATATATATATATATATATATATATATATATATATATATATAATACGGTCTGGAATATAAATCCCACAAATATATATGACGTCTACCCAACTTAAATATGACATCAGTCATATGCACCAACACATAATAACAAAATCATAGAGTAATACATACAGACCATATACAAATATAAACTAGCTCACAAGCGAGCCACAACATTTTAAACATAAGTGTTATCATATGAAAATTTTATTTTAAGTGCGAATACTTATACATCTCAAACTCAATAGCTCCATGTCTTCAACTCTAACGTCTAGGACTGTACATGTTTCAACAGAAACAACCCCCAAAATGGGTGAGTACACACCAGCAATAATAACAGAGTACATAGAAAGTATACTATCAACAGCATAACATGCTGAAATATATCAGAAATACTCCCTGAATCAATAATAACCATACATATATTTCTTGATTGTTTATGTAACTCAATTCCCCAACATCAAATAAAAATCCAACAATCATTACCTCAGCCATAACACATCTGATATACAAATCGATATAGAGGCATCACCAAGTCAACTAACTATAATTCATCGCCGCATCATCACTGTGACCCATCATCTATAATCGATACAGTGACAACACCAAGCCTTCTATATCACATGGCTGCATCATCATTGCGACCTATCGTATATAATCGATATAGTGGTAACACAAGGCCTACTATACCCCATCGTCACATCATCATTGCGACCCATCGTATATAATTGATATAGTGGCAATATCAAGCCTACTATACCCCATTGTCGCTCCTCTACTACTACAACATATTCAACAAATAATAATAACCATACGTCGCTCATTCCAGCGACTCTCAACATCATCGTTCATTTACAATCATCGTTATATCATAATCAACATCAATATGAATAACAATACATGCTCGTATGTCAACACGTACCTGATAGTCGATAATCAAAATTATGTTATTCCTAACGTCACAAGGCTTGTGAAGTATCTATATTAATTTAACAATTTAATATCAACTTAGTACAATAACATGAACATATACTACAACCTTTAATCACATTTTCAATAGCCTTGATTAATAATAATTCATCCAACTTATGAAACTGCACTAATAATGCGTTTTAACTGAAATTATACATACTTGTGTTTTTAACACGCAACAATAATCTATTTAGAATTTATTCCCCCAAAAATCAAAATCCGATAATTTATCTGATAATTATTCAAAAATTCAAAATTCAATCATTTTAGTCGTTTCAACTACAACTAAACATACCGGTGCAGTCAGAAGTCAATAGTAGGCAATAATACATCAATTTTAACTACCACTATATAAATTGGCTAACCAAAACTATCGCAAAAATGTAAAATATTAATGCCAGACTATAGTTCTTACCTCCCTGGATCCGAATATATAATTTATTTTATCAAAACCCGAACAAGTCAAATGCAGAATTTTTTTGTTATAATCTTGCAACCCTAGTCTCTCGTCACACTGTTTGAAATCTGAATTCTCACTTCAATTTTGATTACTTTTATATTATATTATTATAATATTAAGGGACGACAGGTGTTACCTTAGGAGGATGCCACATGTCACAACTTTCCAGGCCATTTTCTGCACTTTTCGATCATATTTTGACAATAGATGTCGTTTTTATCTTAACATGGACAGCTAATTCACTTAATTCCAACATCGTATGAGAAAGTTATGACAAAAAAGCTAACATGTGTTACAATAAATAATTATCCTGGACACTTGATTTATTTTTAATCACAATATGATCACATGTTTACATTATAATTATCAATTATAATTGATATCATTTGCCAGGGCTAATAATAACAATAATAATAATATGTAATAATAATAATAATCTAATAGAAAATACATATATATAATAATAATAATACATATAATAATAAAATAACAATAATACTATATTATATATATATATATATTTTTAATAATAATAATAAATATAATAATAATAGTTGAAATTATATATATGTCATTTTGCTGAAAATTGTAATTATAATAGGATAAAAATGGTGAAATAAATTTTTTTAACCCTCAAACCAAACATTGGATACTTTTAATCCAATCTCTATCACAATCCCTATGCTCACTTCGAACATGCCCTTATAGTACTTGTTTCTACCTTATTTTAGAGATGTCAACCGGATCGGGCTGCACGAGGCGCGGCCTGGGCTTGGCACGCCACGGGTCGTGCCGGCAAGGCTCGTGGAGCTTCACACTGCCCGTTACATGGGTAAAACATGCAATAGTCATAATATGACCGTTACTTGTTACCAATCGAGCAGCAATTGCTTCCGATAGACCGGTAACATCAAACGGTTTAAAAAATTACAATTGGAAAGTTTTTTTAAAAAAATGATTTTGATGGTTATAAATAGAGGGTATGAGAATCATTTTATCCTCACAATTTGTTGGATCATTTCTCTATTCTCTAAGCTCTCACTTCTCTAATATCTCAATTCTCAATTTCTAAGCAAGAAGAAAGAAGTTCGGCTCTCAATATTTGGCAATACAAGACACAATGTAAAATATTTGGTAACATTTATTTTTGTTGTTTTATTAGAAAATAATGGCCCATTCATCTTATATCAATGTAGGTTATGAGGATGAAATTTGTTTGGAAAACGATTTCTAAAGTTTTGGTAATTACAAACCGGATATTAAAGACAAACTGGATGAAGTCCTACCGGATATTAAAGACCAACTAGAAAAAGACTCCTACCGGGTGAAGACATAAACTGGATGCCTACCAACTGGACAAGACTCAAACTGGATGGACATCAACCGGATGAAGTCATCAACTGGATAAGTCATCAACTGGATGGACATCAACCGGATGAAGTCATAAACTGGATGGACATCAACCGGATGAAGTCATAAACTGGATGGACATCAACCGGATGAAGTCATCAACTGGATAAGACATCAAATGGATGGATATCAACCGGATGAAGACATCAACAGTGCAAGCTATCAACCGGATAAACTTAAACTGGATGGACATCTACTGGACAACTATCAACTGAATAGTCTCTCACTGTACAAGGACATCAACTGGTCATAAGAGGATGAACGACCAGTTGAACAAAGAGAACCAGCAGAAGTCTGAGCTTCCAGTTAGAGCACTAAGCAACGAGACAAAATCAGTACAACATTCTCTGACAAAGGTACAACAGAGCGGCGCACCCTGCTATATCTCCGCCACCATTACCGTCAGAGTGAAAAGAGCCGTTGCTTTACAAAATAGGAAAGAAGACAATATGAAATTGGAAAGCTAATCTCTTCCATATACAGAAAGGCTACCGTTGGACATACAAACCTATAAATACATCCAAGCAGAGAATGAAGAAGTGCTGAGCGATTTTCAACTAAGAGATATACTTCAAAGCAAACACTAAAGTCATACGACTGATATTCCAAACGTTCAGCGAAGAGCAGACAAACAGCAAAACTGAATCTGTGACAGATTATCTTCAATTGAAGTCTGCTGCTCAAAAACTCTCAAAGCTAGAAAGTGTATTCTGTAAAGAGTGTCATAGAATCCATTGTAACCAAAAAGTTAAGAAGTGTGTGATTGCTAGGAGTTTAGGCCAAGTGTGTTAGTGCCTAAGAAGGTTGTATACTGTAAAAGTGTAAACCAAGTCTTCTAGTGAATCCTTCCTGCAAAGGAAGAAGGGGAGACGTAGAAGCGTTGTGCTTCGAACTTCCAGAAACAACTCTCGTGTTATTTGTTTATTGCTTTATTACTTCAGTTTTACTCCTCACAAGTTTTGTAGACGTCTTCCGCACTATAACAAGTGTCGACTGACTTGCCTGATATTGAGAAGCAACTGTAATACTTAACAGTTTACAGTTAACCAGAAAAAGAAATCGAAATTGTATCTAGTGTTTATTCAACCCCCCTTCTAAACACTACCCCGATCCTAACAAGTGGTATCAGAGCTTAGGTCTTCTCAATCTTGAGAAATTACCATTTACCAAAAACTGATGGCCTCATTCAGCAAGATTCCAATGTTCAAGAAAGACGAATATGATGACTGGAGGATCCGTATGCAAGCACATTTAAGTGCTCAAGATGATGATATGTGGTATGTAATCACTGAAGGACCTTTGAAGATCATGAAAATCAATACAGCTGCTTCTATCACAAGTGGTGATCCACAAATAGTAGAAAAGGAAAGATCTCAATGGTCAAATGAAGACAAAAAAAAGGCAAATCTAGACAACGTTGCTAAGGACATTCTGTTCAAAACTTTGGACAAAAACATGTTCAACAAAATAAAGATGTGCCCTACAGCCAAAGAAATCTGGGAGAAGATTGCTCAACTCTGTGAAGGAAATGATCAAACCAAAGAAAACAAGCTTACTGTGGCTTTACAGAGGTTTGAGCATATCAAAATGATAAATGGAGAAACTCTCAACGAGTACGATGAAAGAGTGACTGGAATAATCAATGAACTAAACAGTCTGGGTAAGGAGTTACCCAACAGAGAAGTCACTCTCAAAGTAATGAGAGGTCTACCAAGAGAATGGGATGTCAAGACCATTGCTATGAGAGAATCGAAGGACATCAACAAAATAGATCTACATGATCTGTTTGCTGATTTAAAAGCCTATGAATTCGAATTAGGCATTCGGGTTGAAGATGAACCAAGTACCAGTCAACCAACAAAAGCTCTCACTGCATTGGTGTCTCTGCCTACTCCTACAGAAATGACTCCAGAAAAGATGTGTAATGATGCTATGGCAATGTTTGTAAAGAAATTTGGGAAATTCATGAAGAAAAATCAGAGATCTTATCAATCATATCCTCGGAGGCAGAGTTCCAAAGGAAATTCAGAAGACGAAGAGCGGGTATGCTTCAACTGCCTCAAACCAGGGCACTTCATTGCGGACTGTCCTAAACCCAAGAAGGATTATCACAAAAGAGGATCCAAGGATTACAGAAAATCCAAAGAAACCAGAAGATCATCCAAAAGGACAGAGATCAAAAGGTCTTGATGGCAGAAGAAAGTAAGAGCAAATGGGCTGATTCTGAATCAGAATCAGAAGAGTTAACTAGCTCATCCAGCGAGAGTGAAGACGAGGAAGTCCACTGCTTAATGGCAAATAATGAAAATGAGGTACATGAATCAAACCTATCTGAATTTACACATAGTGAACTTACCAATGCATTACAGGACATGATAAATGAGTATCGGACGCTATATGAATCTTTTGAAAGCTATAAGACTGAGCACACAACCCAAACTGAAACGCATGAAAACAAGCTTGATTGTGAACAATCAAGGGAGTTGAACTGCCTAAGGGAAACATCCAGTCTCCTAGTGAAGGAAAGAGATGAAGCCAAGAATGCTTACCAGAAACTTAGCAAACTGGTTAGCACTTGGAATGCGTCGACTACCAGAAAGGATGAAATGCTTGAGTCTATAAGGCTTGCTGGTGATTTAACAGGCATAGGCTATAATAGCAATGACAGCAGTTCATCTGGTAATGAACCTCAACTGTGTCTAACAAAAGGCAAGGTTCAATCAATGAACTTTGTAAGATCTAGCACAGTATATGACCCTTACGAACTGGTTAAAGAACCTGTTAAAGCAACACTCATCAAGGAACAGGCACAGCACAAAGGTATCGGTTATGTAGAACCACTCAAAGAGGCTAAACCGAGGCAAAAGTTCAGAAATGAACTTAAACCCACTGGTCGAGCAGCTAGAGAGGTTAAACCCAACTGGTACTACAACTGTAAACCTGTCCAGAAGAGGTATATGCTAAATAACAGGAACTACAAATCAAAAGCACATGCATACACATATTATCACACTCCACAGTCAAAATCATCACCTATATCTATAAATGCACACACATTTCAGAACACACACCGACCTAAGTCATTCAGGGTCATACAAGTGTGGGTTCCGAAAGGACTAATCCTACCAGGACCCAAGTAGGATTGGGTACCAATCATTCTATCGCTTTAATTGCAGGAAACTAGAATGCATCCAGTTCGGAGCTCAGAATGGTTTCTGGACAGCGGGTGCTCTAGACATATGACAGGGAATGCGAGCTTATTGTCTGAACTGGTGGACTCCACCGGACCCAGAATAACTTTTGGAGACAACGCGAAAGGTAGAACCGTGGGTAAGGGTAAGATTATCTACGGTAACATCATCATTAAAGATATTCTTTTAGTTGAAAATCTATGCTACAACTTGATTAGCATAAGTCAATTGTGTGACAATGGTCATTCCGTAGAATTCAATCAGCACTCATGCACAATCAAATCTATTGATGGTAGTATATTACTTGTAGGTAGAAGGCATGATAACACATATAAAATTGATTGGAATCTTAATCAGTCTATCTCTTCTACTTGCTTAGCTGCTCTGAATTCATCCAAAAATTGGCTTTGGCACAAACGGTTGAGTCACTTAAACTTTAAAACTATTGCCAGTCTGCGTAAACTTGATCTAGTTGTAGGACTGCCCCAAATTGAGTTCTCAAAAGACAAGATCTGTGCAGCATGCCAACTTGGTAAGCAAATCAGATCCTCCTTTAAGGACAAGGGAGTAAATCTTCTTCTCGGTGCCTAGAGTTGCTGCATATGGATCTATTTGGTCCTATACCAGTAACAAGTCTAGGGGGAATGAAGTATACTCTAGTGGTAATAGACGATTACACTCGTTTCACGTGGGTCTTGTTCCTAAGTGGCAAAGATCAGGCTACTCCAAAGCTGATCAAATTACTGAAAAGACTCCAAAATGAGAAATCGTGTGGGATAGATAGAATTCGCAGTGATAAAGGTACTGAGTTCACCAATCAATCACTCGAATCATATCTAGATGACCTTGGTATTAAACACGAATACTCTGCAGCTAGAACTCCTCAACAAAACGGAGTTGCTGAGCGTAGGAACCGCACTTTGAAAGAAGCTGCGCGAACTATGCTCGCGGAATCAGAAATATCGCAGAGATTTTGGGCAGAAGCTGTCAACACAGCATGTTATACGCATAACAGATCAATGATTAATAAGCGAGCAAATAAAACCCCTTATGAGATCTGGAATGGCAGTAAGCCAAATATTTCCTATTTCCATGTGTTTGGTTGCAAATGTTTTATTCACAACAATGGAAAGACTCATCTCACCGCTTTTGATGCCAAATCTGATGCTGGAATATTCATTGGCTATTCTATAGTTAGTAAGGCATTCAGAGTATTTAATAATAGAACTCTTAATGTAGAAGAATCAGTGCATGTAAAATTTGATGAACCTACTGACTGTACACTATCTGATATACAAATCAACAACTTGAGTAATCGACTGGAAAGCACTTACATTGACGAAAATGTTGATGATGAGATTGATTACAGAAGCAGGACTGACTGCTCCTTAGAACCAGAAGTTCCTGAAGCTCAAGCAGAGGAGTCTGCTGGCCAACAAGCACTGCAGCCAGCTTCAAATGAAACAGTAGTATCTACCCCTGCTGCAGCAGAAGGAACAAATGAGAAAGATGAGTCAATCAGAACCTCTGATTTGCCTACTCACATCCAGTCAACTGAAGAACTCAATCCTCTTGGACCTTCGCTCCGGTGGAAGAAGGATCATCCACCTGAGCAGGTCATCGGTAACCCTCTTGCTCCTCTACGCACCAGAGGACAAATGATTAATGAATTTCTTCATGCTGCATTCATATCTCATATAGAACCTAAGAAGATTGATGACGCTATATTAGACCCAAGTTGGGTAGAAGCAATGCAGGAAGAACTAAATCAGTTTGAGCGAAACAAAGTATGGTATCTAGTACCACGACCACAGCATCACACTGTTATTGGCACCAAATGGGTGTTTAGAAATAAATTAGACGAAAACGGTACAGTAATCAGAAATAAGGCAAGATTAGTTGCACAGGGCTACAGACAGGAAGAAGGCATTGATTTCGATGAAACCTTTGCCCCTGTAGCTCGACTAGAAGCAATTCGCATATTTCTTGCATTTGCTGCGTTTAAAGACTTTAAAGTCTATCAGATGGATGTTAAGAGTGCATTTCTTAACGGCAAACTCCAGGAAGAAGTCTATGTTGAACAACCTCCTGGATTTGAAAACCATCAGCAGCCATCTCATGTTTTCCGTCTCAATAAAGCCTTGTATGGTCTAAAGCAAGCTCCCCGTGCCTGGTATGAAACTTTATCAAAATATTTGACAGAACACAATTTTATTATTGGCACGGTGGACAAGACCCTTTTTAAATTTACAAAGGGAGACCATACTCTGCTTGTTCAAATTTATGTTGATGATATTATTTTCGGAAGTACTAACTCAAAATTGTGCGAAAGATTCTCTAAAATTATGCAGGACCAGTTCGAGATGAGCATGATGGGAGAACTATCATTTTTCTTAGGATTGCAAGTTAAGCAATCTAGTGAAGGGATCCTGATCAATCAGTCTAAATATACTAAAGAGCTACTAAAGAAATATGGAATGAGTACCAGCTCAGCTGTTGCTACACCAATGAGCTCATCTGCCAAACTCGACTTGGATAATTCAGGAATACCAGTCAAAGTTACAATGTATCGAGGCATAATCGGATCGTTACTATATTTGACAGCCAGCCGACCAGATATTATGTTTGCAGTGTGTATGTGCGCCCGGTTTCAAGCAAATCCCAAACAGTCGCACTTCACTGCAGTTAAAAGAATCCTAAAATATTTAAAAGGCATTGAGAATGTCGGTCTATGGTATCCAAAAGACTCAACCTTCAATCTTATTGGATACTCAGATGCTGACTATGCTAGAGGCAAGATTGACAGGAAAAGCACCAGTGGGTATTGTCAATTCCTTGGTGATCGATTGATATCATGGGGTTGCAAGAAACAGACATCCATTGCAACTTCCACTGCAGAAGCAGAGTACCTTGCTGCTGGAAGCTGCTGTGCTCAACTGCTCTGGATTCAGCAACAACTCAGAGACTATGGAATTGAGTCTACAGAGGCTCCTATTTTCTGTGACAATACATCTGCCATTGCCATAACGTACAATCCAGTTCTTCATACTCGTACTAAGCATATTGACATCCGTCATCATTTTATCAGAGATCATGTCATGAAGAAAGAAATTCGGCTGGAGTATATTTCCACAGAACAACAGGCAGCAGACATCTTCACAAAACCCCTACCGGACGCTAAGTTTTCTTACTTTCGAAATATTCTTGGTTTAATTGAAATTACTTCTTGATTATTTTGTTTGGGTAATGAATTCAGGGGGAATTAGTTAGTTTATGTGCATAAATTTAGGGGGAATTTCTGTTATAATTCTATCATGGTTATTTAAGCTCAGCTGGTAATACAATGGTCAGCTGCAGTAGGTGTATCCGAACCAGTAGGACTCCACAACCATTGTTTTTTTCCTACCAGTCGAACCCTACATACCAGTTGATGTTACCAAATATGCTTTGACAAAAATAACCCTCGATACTTATTAACCTAATGAACGTCGGAATTCAAAATTACTTTTGGTTAAAAATAAATTATTTCACTCCCGCCTAAATCCTGTTCTTTCATTTATTTGTTAAATCTTTTTAAACCGTTAGATGATCGCCACGTATACATGTGTCCGCTCATCTACAGTACGACGTTACATATACTTCCTTTTTCGCCGCCATTAGTTTCACTACTCTTCTTCTCCAACAAATCACTGCGATTATTTTTTTCTATTTCAGAAAACTTACTCTAACTGCTGCTGCTGCTTCTTCCTCTTACTCACTCAAAATGTCGAAGAATGTTCAGCCAAGTTTCATCACCAATGCTATTCACGTCGATTTTCATTCAATATCCACATCCTCTGATGATGAAACCAAGGAGTTGATACAAAGGCTGGATACCTCCGGACTCCTGGTAATCTTGAGACAGACCCCTTCCTTTTACAAGAACGAACTACAAGAGTTCTTTGCTACGGCCAAAGTTGTGGATGACACAGTGGTGGCATCCGTCTCTGGACAATCGGTCACCATCACCCAACCAGAATTTGCCACTCATCTGTGCCTACCCTCTACCGGACTCACTGATTTCTCGACTATTCCGGCAGAACTAAGAGAAGAGATGCGTCTCACAGTCTCGGACTCTACTCATCGCCTTCCACGTCCTCCTTTCCGGAAAGTATTGATGAAGAGTCATTACAGACAACTGGCGGACATAATCTCCAAGGGGCTCCTATGTAAGGCAGGATCATTTGATATGATTACCCCTGAAAAGTTTGACGTCATGAGCGCTATATGCAAAGGGTTGGAGATAAACTGGTCAGCTGTGTTATTTCAAATACTAACTAGTCTGGTAGCATCTGGCAAGGGTCAATCAGGTTTTGCTCTCCCACTCAACAGTCTTTTTGAGAGCAAAAACATTAAGACAGGGGCTCTTTCTCACCTTCATCCAGGGAGGCTCATCACTCACAAGTATCTTCAGCTTCATCGCCAACGAAGTGGCAGAGAAGGCGGAGTGACAAAGCGTCGCTTGACTCAGGTAATAAGTGACTCTGAACAGACTGTATAGGAATCCGCTGAGTCTTCTCCCCCTCCTCCCCCTCCTAAGAAGCCAAGAACATGAAAAGCTGCTCCTCAGACTGCCCGACAGTTAGACATTGCCGCCTCCGACACTATCTCCTCCGCCGGTCCTACAGATGTAAATCCTGATAGGGAACCCAGCCCTGCCATCCCTTCAACTGAGGAACCAACTGCTTCCTTAGCCATGGTGCCTGCTCCTTCCGTGATTCCAGCTGACACTCAGTCACCACTGATGAGCACTCAGCAAGCACCAGGCTCTATCAGCTTCAGGACACCCAAGTCATTATGTCCATACTGTCACCCCAAGACCACCCCTGCTGGAAAAGGAAAATCTCTTACGGCTCCAGTGTCCACTCCTGTTGCATTCGAGATTCAAATGGTAATGGATACAGTGGAAGCCAAAATGCAACCACAGTTGGAGATTTTCGATCGATGGGTAAAGGCCCGTGTCAAGGTTCGATTAGATGATTTTGATCAAATTCTGGATCAGGCTAGGGCAGATGAGAACAAAATACTAGCATATCTTCAAATCTCAGACCCTGAAACAAGCTTGAAGCTGCGAGATGTTTTTAGCCTGATGATCTATGTGGGTGAACTTCAGGCCCTGGTTGAAACTCGCCTTCAACAATTTGACGGTAATTCGGGAACAGCGAATCATGATAGAGCTGTTCTAAATGCTCTTGGACCCAAGCTCGAAATGGCTGAGCTTGCTCTTCATGATAATCGCATATCCACTGGTATTCACTCTCGCTCCACTACTGAAACTGTTGCCAGCCCTGATCAGCAGGATCTACACTCCGTCATTGCAAATTTGGAGATTGTCCCATTTTCTGTGGAGCTCACTGCTCTGGAGACTACTTCCCCTGGAGCGGAGGCCGCACCAACTGCCTTGGAGGCAGCCTCCTCGGTTCAAGAACTCTCCTCTCCAACTGCTCTCGGCGTCTCCTCTCCTCCCAGCCCTCACAATGATCAACAGCCCCAACCAATAGCTGTTGATCACACCAATGTGGATGCAGTCATACAGACAGTGGTTCAGCAGGTTACTATATCCCAATCATGAACCCAGCGAGTCTTCACACTCAAATGATCACACCCAGATGTCCGCTGCTGTGGTTGATCAACCCACTACTACCTTGGCTGCTCCACCAAATGAAGAAACTGCCCAATTGGCTGTCACTATCTCAGAGTCTACAGCTGCACCAATTGTTGAAGCTTCTATGTTGCCCTCCACTGCAGTTGACGATGCTCATCTCAGCGCTCTTGTCCCTACTACTGATGCTCCACTGATTGCTGCAGATCCGTCCATGGTTCAAGAGCTTTCTGAAGATTTTTTTGTCTTTACCAACCATATGGACGAGCCTCCGAACATTGCTGCACAGCTAGCAAATCTATCCACTGCCATATCAGCACTAGCAAGCGATGTTCATAAGCTTAAACAGGAAGAACGAACTGCAACTCTCATTCTAGGCACTCATCAGTAGCACACGGACTCACAATTCCAGCAAGTCTACCGGGACTTAAGTAGTTTAACGACTACTGTCACCAGACTTCAAACATTTGCTGAGAATGCAGTGGCGGATGCTTTTACTAGAATTGGCCAGGCGCGTCTTCAGATCAATCAAAACAATGAATCTCTTCATGCTGCTACCTCAATGGCTCTTGGAGAAAAGATTGACGACGCCAAGAAACATTGACCGATCAGTTGGCCACTATGCAGGCAGCATTTTTCTCTCAAATTCAAGATATTTGCAACAGCCTGCCTGCAGCTCCTCAAATTATTCGCAGATTACCTGAACCCAGCCGAACTGCTCCCTCCACGCAGCGAGCTTCAAGTTCAGCTGCTCATTCATCCCCTGCAACTGGAGCACCCACTCAGTCCAGACCAACTGCTCAACCAAGATCTCAGAGTCCACGCCAACCGCCTGCCGAAAAACGCGACTATTCCAAACATTGGTTCGGGCGCAAATAGTATCATTTTCTGACTCCTCCTTTAATTACTCTTATCTATTTACTGTTTTTATTGACTTTTTCTTTGTATTTACTGTTCCACTTAAATACATTCACATTAATTGCAACCTTTTCATTTCTATAAATAGCGATTCTTGTTTGTTCACAGAACACACATTCACTCAACATGCTTACTTTCAAGCTATTCAAAATTCCCTGGTTTTCTGTTAGATCTTTTTCCGCTTCATGGGTTTATTACTTATCTAAATCAACCCCTCATGGGTTGATTACTTATCTAACCCAGCTCTGTTAAGCTTCAGCGCTTTGATCCTGTTCTGGTGCTCCTCATCAGTCAGGAACTACTAACAGCAGATGTCTGGGGGCTGATGACAAATAGGGGGAAGACAGAGATAGACTATTCTCATTAGGTGAATCCATGAACCATGGAAGCTGCCTGATGAATATACGTATGACTCTTCCCAACCTTCTCTCTGAAACAAGGTAGACCGGCAGAGATAGAGTATTCTTATTAGGTCCTCTCTGAAACAAGGTGGATCGAGCTCTTCCTCTCTGAAATAAGGTGGATCGAGCTCTTCCTCTCTGACACCAGGTGGATCGAAGCTCTCCGGGTCTACAATACTTGTTTAAAGATTTGTCTTGTATCAGCTAAATTATGTAAACTAAATTGGTCTTAGATTCTAGTCAAGTTATTAGAATTCATCTTAAATAAAGATGAATCTCTCTCAATTGTCCAGTTTGATTACAACTTGTAATCTGCTTATATTTAATGAAAATCTCTTTTCCATTATGTCTTCAAGTAATTTCAGGATTCTCATCTTATTTACTCAAACTGGAAATAGATCTTTGCTTAGTTTTGTCATCACTAAAAAGGGGGAAATTGTTGGGAAAACGATTTCTAAAGTTTTGGTAATTACAAACCGGATATTAAAGACAAACTGGATGAAGTCCTACCGGATATTAAAGACCAACTGGAAAAAGACTCCTACCGGGTGAAGACATAAACTGGATGCCTACCAACTGGACAAGACTCAAACTGGATGGACATCAACCGGATGAAGTCATCAACTGGATAAGTCATCAACTGGATGGACATCAACCGGATGAAGTCATAAACTGGATGGACATCAACCGGATGAAGTCATAAACTGGATGGACATCAACCGGATGAAGTCATAAACTGGATGGACATCAACCGGAAGAAGTCATCAACTGGATAAGACATCAAATGGATGGATATCAACCGGATGAAGACATCAACAGTGCAAGCTATCAACCGGATAAACTTAAACTGGATGGACATCTACTGGACAACTATCAACTGAATAGTCTCTCGCTGTACAAGGACATCAACTGGTCATAAGAGGATGAACGACCAGTTGAACAAAGAGAACCAGCAGAAGTCTGAGCTTCCAGTTAGAGCACTAAGCAACGAGACAAAATCAGTACAACATTCTCTGACAAAGGTACAACAGAGCGGCGCACCCTGCTATATCTCCGCCACCATTACCGTCAGAGTGAAAAGAGCCGTTGCTTTACAAAATAGGAAAGAAGACAATATGAAATTGGAAAGCTAATCTCTTCCATATACAGAAAGGCTACCGTTGGACATCCAAACCTATAAATACATCCAAGCAGAGAATGAAGAAGTGCTGAGCGATTTTCAACTAAGAGATATACTTCAAAGCAAACACTAAAGTCATACGACTGATATTCCAAACGTTCAGCGAAGAGCAGACAAACAGCAAAACTGAATCTGTGACAGATTATCTTCAATTGAAGTCTGCTGCTCAAAAACTCTCAAAGCTAGAAAGTGTATTCTGTAAAGAGTGTCATAGAATCCATTGTAACCAAAAAGTTAAGAAGTGTGTGATTGCTAGGAGTTTAGGCCAAGTGTGTTAGTGCCTAAGAAGGTTGTATACTGTAAAAGTGTAAACCAAGTCTTCTAGTGAATCCTTCCTGCAAAGGAAGAAGGGGAGACGTAGAAGCGTTGTGCTTCGAACTTCCAGAAACAACTCTCGTGTTATTTGTTTATTGCTTTATTACTTCAGTTTTACTCCTCACAAGTTTTGTAGACGTCTTCCGCACTATAACAAGTGTCTACTGACTTGCGTGATATTGAGAAGCAACTGTAATACTTAACAGTTTACAGTTAACCAGAAAAAGAAATCGAAATTGTATCTAGTGTTTATTCAACCCCCCCTTCTAAACACTACCCCGATCCTAAAAAAATTGATCAATATCAAAATGAAGAAAAAACACACAAAATGTTGAACCATCTACTAGAAAACTTATAGGAAAAGAACTAGTATGTTGGGCAATTATTTAATGTTGAAGAATTTGAGGGAAAGGGCACAAAAACAGTTTTAAAAAATGTTAAAAGGATTATGCATATGCTCCTTAAAGTGGAACGAGTCATTTAATGCATATGACTAAGCATGATAGAGAACCTAGTGATGATAGCAAAACTACTCTTTCACAATTTCATAGTGGTGGTGGTAGTAGTTCGAATTTAGGATTTTTCACTTATTCAGTTGAAAGAGATAGAAGAGAATTAGTTAAATACATAATACGGGCACAAAAACCTTTTTTCAATGGGGCGCATGTGAAATTCACTAATTATACTAATTTAGGTTTGCAACCTCAACATAAAAGATTTTCAAGAAATACTATTAAATCGCATGCATGTACAATTTTTAATGAATATAAAGCAAAATTATTTTCGTATTTAGGAACTCTTTTTGTCAAAAGTAGCACTAACCAGTGATATTTGGACAACTTATATTATCAATGCATCATATATATATGCGTTACAGGAAATTGGAATGATGATAATTGGATGTCAAATAAAATGAAGGTTTTGCAAAAAATTGATTGGTCTCATACGGGTGGAGTTATTTATAATGACATTATGCAAGTAATTACTTAATATAATATTAGTAATAAAATATTCTCTATTTCTTTTGATAATGCATCTAATAATACCTCCGCAATTACTTATTTAAAGCTTCTTTGAAACTAATTTTAAATTGTGATCTTTTCCTTATTCTTTTTGCATATCATATTTTAAATTTGTGTGTGCAAGATGGGTTAAAACCATTATAAACTCATTTAGAAAAAATAAAAAACTGACTCTTAGAAGTACGCTTACCCCAAGATTTCTTCAACAAAAATCAAAGTTGAATGAAATTTGAGCAACAAGATGAGAGGGGCGATTTAGGCGAGAAGAATAGGAGAAAAGAGTGATTGAATGAGGGTCGTCTTCTTGCACCCAAGTCTTAATTCAAGGCTACAACTATCACTAATTGCACTTAAGTCTCCTCACAAAGTTTTTAATTGCACAAAGATCCTCATATCACAATTAACTGCAAAAATCATCCTCAAATCAAATACACCATGATTTTCAACAATACTCGATTTATTCGAAATTCGAGTCTAAATTTCAACTTATTACAGTTAATTCCAGTATTAACATAACATAAAGATTGAGCATCACAATGCTCTCAAATAATTATTTACCTTCAATTCCATAATTATTGTTCAACTCCAATAATTTCCTCTCAAATCAAATTCATAATTACCCTTCATTATCACACTACACTTTATTTAATTAAGATAATTATGTTCCAGGCATCACAACATGGTTCTGTAGCCATATCGCATGGTTAGACACCTCGTAGTAGGCAATGAACTCAGCAACCAAGGTCAAAGAAGCTACAAGAGTATGTTTAGCATACTTCCATGATGTAGCTCCTCCAGTGTAATGCCTTGATATGACTTATACATGTTTAATATGATTATGGCGTATTACGTGAGAATTACGGTCGGATATGAATTCGAGGTCGGGTGGAATCGAGTATGGTGAATACACACAAGTGTATGCTTAGTTGTTGAGTGGAGACTAGTTAATACATTCATAGACTTATGTATTGCTTTAACATAGAAAGCTACATGGAGCAAATGTAGCAAGTAGACATGATGAGTAAAAAGGAGATGTAATTAAATAGCAACTAGACATGAGTTTAATATGCATGTGAATTTGATATGAGATTTCATGTGCATGTGAGTTTGGTTGGCTACTATAGATAGATAATATCAGATTTGGAACACATACAACACCAAATCACACCTACTAATCTCTACAAAACACTCTCTCAAACCCTTACTCTTTCTTGCTTTTCTTTCTTGGTTTTGGCTTGGATAATCAGCTTGGAAACTAGACTTTTACTTGGAATTGAACCTCTTTGGTAAGGAATTTATGTTTCTAAGCTTGGCTATGTAGTTATCTATGAGTTGTGTGAAATTGAGTACCAAATGTTTATGATTTGAATTACTAGTTGTTAACATGCAAAGAATTTAATTCTTTAATGAAGGAAACATGTTTCTATGATGCTAGAGTTTGCATGTAACAAGTTTTAATGTTAAGAAGTGAGGTGTATGAGACGCACCAAGAAGATAGACATGAAATCGTCATGGTAGTGGATTTTGGTTGTCGACAGATCGATCGGTGACGTACCGATCATCCTGAAACAGGGGAATGTGTAAGGTGGTTCATGTAGCGATCGATCACTGAATGTGACTGATCGATCGCTCGAATGCCGTAGCTTTTGTATGAAATTCAGATTTAACACTGATCGATCGCTAGCTTTGTACCGATCGATCGCTAGGGTGAATTGTTGTAGTGATCGATCGCTAGGATTGACCGATCGATCGCAAGACTACAATTATGAAAATGTAGTATTTTCTTAGTAGTTGTTTCATGACATGGTTTATGACATTATGCATTGTTGATATGTAGCATCATCACAGGGGACGGGACAACGAGGCGGTTAAACATTGACGCCTGAATTATATATTTTGTGTCACACAACAGGTACGTGTTGACTTACGAGTATTGATGTTATTGTGATGATGATATTGAGATTGAGATATATGATTGATGATACCATATGTGTCTACATTCATGATGATATACATGCATGTTGTTGAGATTGATGCCACCATAGGTATGCTATTGTTGAGCATATGCTTTGGCATGAGAGGTATGCCATTGTTGGCATATGCTTTGGCTGTTATAATGTGTGAGAACGGTTATATGGTATGTGCTGCTAATATGGGATATGAAGGCTGAGCCACTGACATATTGAGCTGAGAGGCATATCATATCTGTCACGTTATAACATGATGATAGGTGAGACATGTCATGATATATTTGCAAACAATCACAGTTGAAATTCTACGATGGTTATTTACCGTATCATGTTTTGCTTATTGATATAGAACTGAGATAGTTGTTATCAATACTCATATTCTGTGATTGTTTCTGTAGGGACTCATAGACATGGGTGGACGGGTTTGTGAGTTGATTCTGCTGCGAGCTGAACCACTGATTAGAAGTTGAATTTCTTTAGGTTGTTAGTACGTACATGTGATGTATATTATGTCCGAATTTTGTTTTGGTAAATGATGTAATAACTGACATAGTAAAACATTTAATCAGTGTATGAAATTAGCTTAATTCTTACTCACATATGTATAAATAATTGATACTGTGATACCTCGAAATAATTATATACAATTTGGGCATTAATTATTTTTATGTGACTAATTATGGTGGTAATTGATTTATGTGTTGGAATTAATTATCTTGTTGAAATGCTTAGTCACATGGTAGGCTTGACCCGGGGTTGCATTTCAGAGTGCATGTTGGGAAATTGGGTGTTGGCATGATTTAATTGTATTGGTTGGCAATTATTTTGGAAAGCATGAATTTATTGGGAGTTTGATGCATTTTTGTAAAATGCTTTTAAAATACCATGTTGGGGTATTTTATACATCATGTTAATTAATGGGGTACAAATTTAATTATAACCCTTATAACCCCACTATACCCCCTTTTTATTTCACTTTACCCATCACTTTATTTAAAAATCCCCAACACACTCTCCAAACCCTACCCTTCCTTCCATTTTCGATTTTTGGCTTCAAGGAGAAGAGAAATCTTTGCAAAAGTTCCATTTGTGTGATTCTTGGTAAGATTTGAGGTCTAGGAAGGGTATAGATCATTCCTTGTTGTTTTTGTAAGGATTGGTTGTGTTTTGAGTTGTTATTTGAGTTTTGAAAATGGGTTTGTTTTGGGTTGGTATGATTTTTGGTTGGGTGTAGGATTTTTGAGTTGTTTAATGGTGTAAATTGAAGGTTTAAGGTGTTTTTATGTTTTTGGTTTGTTGGTATAAGTGTTGGTGAGGTTGGAGAAGAATTTATGGTGCAAAAATGGTGTTTCTCGCAACACAGACAAACCAGTAGGCTCCAGAAGCTATTGGCGATCGATCGCCACATTTGGGCGATCGATCGGCGAGGCTGGTGATCGATCACGCCAAATGTGGCGATCGATCACCAAGGGCTGAAAAATTTAGAAACGGCCAGTATGATCTCGCGATCGATCGGGCCTGGGTGGCGATCGATCGCGAGATACAAAAATGTGTGTTTTTGGTGTCTTTTTGTGGAATTTTGATATTGGACTATAATTGGCTTCTAATATTGATTTGTATAGTTGTGTAGAACCATCCCAGGTAACAACAACTTCAAGGAGATAAAGTTCTTCAACTTCTCCACTTTTGAGAGTAAGGTACGTAGTGAGACGTACGGGCATCGGACGGTAAAATGTGTTCTTATGATTTTGGTTATATATATATATCGTGGACAAGTGTGGATTACGAATTGTGTTGATATATATTGAGATAATGGTGATGCATTATGATTGTGGACTCAAGTATTGTGGTTATACATATGTGGTTAGAAATGCTTGATTGTTCCGGTAGTTGTTATATACGAGCGAGGGAGATACTTGCCGCTGTCATATGAAGCGATGGTAATATGATATTTGCCGCAGTCATGTCGAAGCGATGTACATGCCGCTGTCATTGTCGAAGCGAGGGATATCATATGATACCGCTATATGTGCAAGCGAGGGGTCCTAAAATTTCGCTGTTGTAACAGGACCGGAACAGTCACAATTCTAGTGATTAATGTGGAATATTGTGGTCATAACTGGAACGTGGTATCGATCATTATATTGTGAACTAATGATTTTGTGCATGAGTTTAAGAAACAGGAACAACAATGAAAATGTGCTAATGTGGTAAATCTGGGAGAATACATACATTCATATCTCATGCAATTATTTATGTTATTGTATTTGGATTTTGTTGAATAGTGATGTATATGCTCATGGTGAGTTGTTCCTGTAGGTACACCTTTTTGACTTGGAGGGCTATGGGCCGGGTTGAGGCAGTGAGCTACGAGGAGAAATAAGGAATTAGGATACAGGATTTTTGGATAGTCTCTACTCTAGGAGTAGTGTAAATCTATAGTATCAACATTCATTATTGGGAAGTAATTAATTAGTTTTTGGAATTTATTATTGGCCTGTAATCCTAATAGCACAAGGCTGCAACCGGAACCATAAACTGTCTTTAATGCGTGTTAGCGCTATTTATATGTTTATTACACTGTTAAGGTAGAGAGGCCTTACATAGTGGTATCAGAGCAGTGGTTAGAGAACCCGGGAATGACTGAAGGGTAGCCTTAGCAATAGGTTGGCTAGGTGCTCTTTTTTTAAACATGTTTAGTGCATTTAGAGTATATAAATGTTATACTAACATGATTTGGTTATCGTTGCTCATGTTATATAACGGCGTATTATATGAACTGTTTTTGGTATTATTGTTAACCCTTGTGTTACAGCATGTCAGCAAATATCGATATAGGGGACGCAGTGAGTGTTAGTGCAAGTGATGGGCGTACAAATCCTCTACCACCGCCAGCTTTGGGAGAAGAACCGTCTGAACATCAGTTGTTACCCGGGGAACTGAGTTTGACTCAATTCCTTGCATACCGATGATCGCTATTATTTTAAACAATATTTTTTTAGTGTAGCGATTCTATACCGCAAGTGCACGGTGTCAAGTTTTAGTATAATGAAATTATAAGTACGAGTGTCGAACCCACGAGGACTAGGAACTAATTACCAAACTCCACAAGTTTAACTATGTTTAGCCTACGAAAATTGGTTGTAATTAATTTCCTAATTTAACTAACTAACTCAATAATTAATCCTGACAAACAATAGAGAGTGAAAATAAAATCAATAGAGACAATTATCAAAACTTTCGGTTCACCAATGTAATCCCCCACAATTCGCCTATTAGTTAATAATCGAATTCAAACAATCTAAGGTGACGAGTTTTCCTAATTCAATTGCTATATCTTGGTCCGGCTATAACAAATCTAATACTAACGTAACAATAAGTCACTCTCGTATCCTTATTGAACAATTAATATTGTAAATCGATCTATGAAAACTTCTAGCCTTCGATTTTGGTAAATCTATTGCTATCACACGTGTATTTGACTTTATCTCTCGATCTCAGCCTGAAATCCACGGCATAAATCACTATATCGAATTCCAATTTTATCTCTCGATCTCAATTGTAATTTAATATCATTCAAGGATGGCCAAACCCTTATAAGTATGAAGAACAATAATTTATGCACTTAGATAAATAAGAATCAATCAAAACATTAAAATTAAATCATGGGTTCATAACATAGGATCCCCTAAGTCTTGACAACAAACTTAGCCTAGCAACATATTTAAAATCAAATGCAATATCATGTATTTCAACATCAAAAGCATAAGAAAATCAAATAGAATCAAACAAAGTTTAGAAATACGTATAAACAAGCGATGTTGAATCGCGTTGTCGACTCCGTATCTCCATCTCTTCCTTTGGCCGTGCGTTGCTATACTGTACGTGAGTTTTCTTCACCAATATTAACGTGAGTTCCGTCTAGGTGAATCTGCTCTTTTGTACGTGAAGTTTGTTCAAATATCTTCTGTTCCAATCACTCTTCACGTTCAATCTGTTCCTTTTCTGTACGTGTATGATCTCGCTTAACTCTCGTTCACCTTCTATTCTCTTCCCTATTATCGTTGTTGTTCCCGTCTCTTCCTTCGCACGTTGCTCCTCTCTTCTCCTCTCCTCCTGCTGTTTACGTCAATCTGCTCTTCTCCTCACGTCTCCTGGCCAATCTCTTTTCTCTTATCTGTATCTCTCTCGTTGTTTAGTGCTTCTCACGTCTTCCTTCTCCTTCACAGTAAGCTCTCTCCTGGAAACTCTCGTCTTCTTATCTTTTCTCTTCTCCCTGGATGTTCCGTAAACTCTCCACGTAACTATTGCTGCTCACTTCAGAATGTGAATCTTTGCTGCTCACGTATCTCCTCCGATATTGTTTCCTCCCTTCTCCTTACTCTCCTCCCGTTGCTTCCCCTCTCTCTCACGTAACTCCTCACGTCTCCCCCTCCTTCAGAACTTGGGTCTCCTCCTCTTTATATGCTGTACCTCACCCCCCTTTGTACGTGTATCTCCTCCTATTTTAATCTCTCGAGTCCTTCCTTCTTGAATGTTCCCTGAAATCTCCTCTATTGTGTCAATATCTTCACGTATTTTACGTGAATCTTTCCTTTTCACAGATGTGTGATCCTCTTTTAATTACGTCAATTGCTCTCCAAACATCCCTTTATCTCATATCGTATATTATAATTTCATATATTATAATATAATTTTTCATCCATGTTTGATAATATACAGTTGTCCTCGGTTTGGTCATCTTTCACATTTTAAGCTAAATTCCTCAACTTTTATGCATTTGGACCTGGATTCCTGAAATATACAATTATATACCAAAACGCGTAATATTTTCCAGGAATCACTATAAAAACGCCCTAATCATATATCAAATTAAGTGTAAAAATCACACTTATCAACTCCCCCAAACTTAAACTTGATCGTCTCGAGCAAGAAATAAGATCACAAAGTAGAGTTCAATATTGAAGATTCAAATAAACAAATTCGCAGTCAATCAAGTAACTCAGACATCTCACTTACAGACAAATAACAGTTAATCAGATATAGGGCTGCTTACCGGGCCGGGTCAAACCGGACCCGGCCCAGATTCGGACCGTTAAGTCCGGTCCGAAACCGGAACCGGACTTAACGATTCCGGTCCACCCCGGAACCGGTTAGAAACCGGTCCGGGGCGGTTCCTAAGAACAAAACCGGTAGCACCGCCGGTTCCGGTGCTACCGGTTTGGTTCCGGTTCTGGAACCGGAACCGGTAGTTTTTTAAATAAAAAAATACAAAAATAAAAAAAAATAGGAAGAAGGCAACGGCTATAACGTTAAATGTCAACGTTGGCAACGGCTCTTAGCCGTTGCCAACGTTAACAGATTATTTTATTTTTTTTAAAAAAAAATTAATAAAAAATAAAAATAAAAATAGGGGATGTTGTGTTGTGTATTTTTTCATAACAATTCTTGTAACGAAAAATACTTCACTCTCATATTTTTCTCTCAATTGTGTTATCTACAATTTACTTATATAATAATGGCATCTTCATCTAGCAGAATTTAGAGGTGACTATGACTTGCATGCTTTTGTTAGTGCAATGGAAACTAAATTTATAAAGTATTGGGAACAAATCCCACCCGTGCACTGCATCACAACATTGCTAGATCATAGTCAATGTTTATCTTCATTTGAGATATTTTTTGAATATTATGCTAAATTTTTGGGGAAGGTTGTTGACGATCAAAAGACGTCTACAATGCAATCTCTCCAAAATATGTTTCAATTGTATTATAATCAACAGGCAAGTGAATCATAGCAACACAGGCCTGTTGAAGAACAACCCCAAGCTCAATCTAAAGGTGGGGGCATCAATTTACTTAGAATGCTGGGCAGGAAAAAACTTAAGGGAAAAGGACCTTCTACTAGCACGTCGACTGAGTTGCTAATTTATCTGAATTATCAATTTCTAACCGAAGACAACTTCGACATCTTACAATGGTGGAAGTCCAATGCAGCACAATTCCCTATCTTAGCCAAAATGGCTAGAGACGTGTATGTTGTACAAGCTTCAAGCGTCGCTTCTGAATCGGCATTCTCAACATGCGGTCGTATTATTGGAGACTACAGAAGTAGTTTATCAGCTGATTCGTTATGCATGCTCACGTTACTTAAAGATTGGTTTGAAGCAGAATGCAAAAATAGAAGAGATGGGACGGTTGACGAATTAGTAAATCACTATGACGAGCAAGAAGAAGAGAACGCCAAAACAATACTTATCAATTATGAAGACTGCTAAGTACTAAATTGTAACATTTTTTTATTTAGATTTTCAATTGTCATGTCTTTACAATTATTTGTATGCATCTATATTATGAAATGAAGAAGAAATATATTGAATTTGTGATGAACATCATTGAGGAAACATTTACAACATAAAAAAAAAAAATCGGAAAACTGTTAAGGAACCGGACCGAACCGGAACCAGTTGGAACCGGAACCGGTTCGATCCGGTTCCTTAACGGACCGGACCGGTTCCGCCCATAACGGGCCCGAAACCGGCCGGTTCCGGTCCGGATCGGACCGGTTCACCCCGGTAAGCACCCCTAATCAGATAGTTCATCACGCTGTGTTTTCTCCTAGATCAAGCAACATGTCTCTGAATCAGAACGTGCGCGTGTGCTATTGTCACTTTCAAGTTTCATGCAATTTTCATAGATCAAATCATGCTAGGTAATGAAAGTTAAGATTATCATTGAGCAACCTATAGTCCTATTCTCAAACAGCTTTTCCACTAATGTAGTCACTCCCTAGACTTGGATCAATAGGTCTTTTTAAGCTTGTAGCGTTAGGCCTAGGTGTTTGGCTTCAAAGAAAAGATAGGATAGCACAAAGAAGAGAGCATAATCATGTAAAATTCAAATTTTTAGCACAACTTGAGCTTCTCTTCTTTTTCTCTTTTAGCATTGGCCACTTTGGGTCTTATTTAGTCACTTTTTTCTCAAGGCTTTATCTATCTTTTTCTTTTCTCATTCATCATTTTTTTTTCAACAATAAGCTCATCAACATATAGCAAATTATGTGCATCTAATGAGTTTCATTATACTCCCTTTAGGTAATGATGAATTCTTTCAATTTAGGCTCATAAAGGTGGGTATAATGAGTTGCCAAAAAATGTTGAATGGGGCTAATAGTATGTTAAACATACACCATTCTTTTTCAATTAGGCTCAAAATGGGACACTAGAGATTGATATATATCATGGTAAGCTTGAAAGGCTCAAACGGTCCAAAGATCGCCTAGATCATTTCCAAGTCGAGTTTATAACTATAAAATTTCGCCTCAAAGTGTCATCATCAAATAGTTTCTAAGGTACTCTAAGATGCTCAAAAACAATTCATCAAGTTCACAAAAACTTTCACTACTACAAGTGCAATTCACAAGATTATGACTCAAATGTGCTCAAAATATTCATCATCTTTGACATGCTGCTCAAAACAAGATATTCACAAACAAGTTTTACAATCATCAAAACTCAAGTTGACATGCAGAGTGAGATTAATATCATCATGGAATTGAGACCACTACTATAATTCATTCTTATCTTACTTATTGAACTCATTTTCAAGGAAAATTTTTTTGTTGGTGCTCAAGAAACGACCAATTTTCAAATAAGAAGCATGACACAGTAATGCACTCCCCCAAACTTAATTCATGCACTGTCCTCAAGGTAATAAGCATGGAAAGTATGACAAAGCATTTACCGTTGACAACGACCGTCAGTGATCGTTGTCCAATTCCTCATCAGCTCGTGGGGCATATTGTTGGAACACGTCACAGCACGCATGGAGTCTCTCAAAATCAAAAAACAAAAACAAAAACAAAAATTAAAACAAACCAAAATAAACTAAAACAAAGCAAAAGGGATAGGAAAGAGTTCTTGATCTATAGTCCCAAGCTGGACTTTTTACCGTTTAAGCTCAAGTGCCGCAAGGGCCAGTAGGGGGTGATTTCACATCATCCTTGTGGTAGTGTCGTAACCACTTTTCTTTGACCGTGAATAGTGCCCCATGGTCATCTCTCAATTTGAAGGTGTCGAATGGTAGAACATCGACAACTTTGAACGGTCCAGCCCATGGTGCGTCAGGCTTCCATGGAAAAAATCTCATCTTTTTCCTATTCATTAATACTGAGTCTCCTACACCAAATTTACCTCCTCTTTGTTGGCCATTCAATGTGACATCCACCTTCTTTTCACTCTTAACCTGCATCGCATCAACAGATAGTGTATCAATGATATTGACACTAAAACATCGGTGCTCAGTGCGTGTAGTGTTCACAACTTTGAACATATCATAAGTAACTTGATCCCCCCCTACTCGGAGGATCAACTTCCCTTCTTGGACATCTATCAATGCCCTTCCAGTAGCTAGGAATGGTCTCCCTAGTATCAATGGCATGTCCGCCTCCTACTTTATGTCTAGCACCATGAAATCCACCGGAATGGTGAATTTGTCAACCTTGACCGGTACATCCTCGACTATCCCATGAGGGTACTTGATGGACTTGTCTGCCATCTGCAATGAGACATTGATTGCTTTTAGCTCTCCTAAGCCCAACTTCATGTACACAGACAAAGGCATTAAATTAACACTTGACCCCAAATCACATAAAGATTTATTGAAAGATCTAGCATTGATTTTGCAAGGTATAGTGAAACTCCCTGGATCCTTTAACTTTGGAGGTGAATCATTTTGAATGACAGCAGAACACTCCTCAGTTAAGTTTAACATCTCATGCTCTCCCAGTTTTCGTTTTTTAGACAGAATCTCCTTTAAAAACTTAGCATAATTCGGCATGTGCCGAATAGCATCAATGAAAGGCATCTCAATATGGAGATTCTTTATCAATTCTAAAAACTTAGCAAACTTAGCATCTATTTTTGCTCTCTTATATGCAGCGGGGAATGGGAGTGGGATCTCTACCTTAGTAGGTGTGATGGGTATATGGGTCTTAGTAGACTTACCTTTGTCGCGTGTTTGCACCTCTTCTTGCTTGATGTCCGCCTCGCCTCTTAACTCAACTTGTGCATCCTTCTTCCCAGTGACCTCCTTTCCACTTCTTAACGTGATTGCATGGACTTGCTCCCTAGGGTTAGTCTCAGTATCACTAGGTAGTGATCCTTGTGCTCGTCCGGCTAGGATTTTTGCTAACAGTCCCACTTGGACTTCCAAGTTCTTTATCGACGCCTCGTGATTTTGGAATCTAGTCTCCGTCGTCGTGATGAACTTGGTCAACAGCTCCTCCATGCATGGCTTTGGTGCATACCCCGGTGGTGGTTGGGGATAGTTTCTCGGCCCCGTATTGTACGTATTTTGATAGGGGTAGGTCTGCGGTGGTCGGTTCCCTACAAAGTTAACAGCTGCATTACTTGTAACGAATGGGTTACCAACCTGGCATTCAGTGCTCGGATGTCCTCCTTGGCAAAGCTCGCATGTAACAGTTTGAACTTGCATTGCATGCATGCTCAAACTATCGATCTTCTTGTTTAGCGCTTCCAACTGGGCAGCTAGGGCAGTGACTTCACTTACTTGATGTACTCCGGCTTGCTTCTTTGGCACGTTCCTGTCAGACTGCCATTGACAGCTATTAACAGCCATCTCTTCCAACAACGTATAAGCCTCCTCGGGCATCTTCCTCATCACAGTTCCTCCTGATGCTGTATCAATCATAGAACGGTTATCAGAAAATAAACCGTTATAAAACGTTTGTACCTGCAGCCAGATAGGGAGGCCATGATGTGGGCATCTCCGCATTAGATCTTTAAAGCGCTCCCAAGCCTCATACAGTGTCTCTGGATCACATTGGGCAAAAATAGTGATGTCATTGCGCATCTTGGCCGTCTTGGATGGTGGAAAGAATTTTGACAAGAACAACCGCGCCATTCCATCCCACGTGGTAATAGATCCTGCAGGCAACGATTGTAACCATGATTTAGCTTTATCTTTTAAAGAAAGGGAAACAAACGTAACCTGATGGCGTCGTTAGTAACGCCATTATGCTTGAATGTATCACAAATCTCCAAGAAGTTGGAGATGTGATCATTTGGATCATCTATAGCAGCTCCCCCAAACTGGACCGAATGTTGGATCATCTGTATGATAGCAGGCTTGATCTCAAAATTGTTAGCCTGTATGGTTGGTCTCGTGATACTCGACAGTGATCCATGGAATGCAGGGTGGGCATAGTCCATGAGTGATCTTGCAACTGGTGGTATCGGAATCTCCTCGGTATTAGCCATATGTGCTCTTGCTTGCCTTAGCCTCCCTTGACAAGTGCGTCCAATCTCGGGATCAAAGAGCTCAAGTGTAGGGTTGCTACTCCTTAGCGTGCACCAAGAGATAGTACCCTGTAACAATCAACCAAAACAAAAAGAAACAGTAGAAGAGAAAAAGAAAAAAAATCAAAAATAAAATAAAACAAATGACTAAACTACATTCAACTAATCTCATTTGATATTATTAAAACTAGTCCCCGGCAACGGCGGCAAAAACTTGATCGCTATTATTTTAAATAATATTTTTCAGTGTAACGATTCTATACCGCAAGTTCACGGTTTCAAGTTTTAATATAATAAAATTATAAGTACGAGTGTCGATCCCACGAGGACTAGGAAATAATTACCAAACTCTACTAGTTTAACTATATTTAGCCTACGAAAATTGGTTGTAATTAATTACCTAATTTAACTAACTAACTCAATAATTAATCCAGACAAACAATAGAGAGTGAGAATAAAATCAATAGAGACAATTATCAAGACTTTCGGTTCACCAATGTAATCCCCCACAATTCGCCTATTAGTTAATAATCGAATTCAAACAATCTAAGGTGACGAGTTTTCCTAATTCACTTGATATACCTTGGTCCGGCTATAACAAATCTAATACTAACGTAACAATAAGCCACTCTCGTACCCTTATTGAACAATTAATATTGTAAATCGATCTATGAAAACTTCTAGCCTTCAATTTTGGTAAATCTATTGCTATCACACGTGTATTTGACTTTATCTCTCGATCTCAGCCTGAAATCCACGACATAAATTACTATATCGAATTCCAATTTTATCTCTCGATCTCAATTGTAATTTAATATCATTCAAGGATTGCCAAACCCTTAAAAGCATGAAGAACAATAATCTATGCACTTAGATAAATAAGAATCAATCAAAACATTAAAATTAAATTATGGGTTTATAACATAGGATCCCCTAAGTCTTGACAACAAACTTAGCCTAGCAACATATTTAAAATCAAATGCAATATCATGTATTTCAACATCAAAAGCATAAGAAAATCAAATAGAATCAAACAAAGTTTAGAAATACGTATAAACAAGTGATGTTGAATCACGTTGTCGACTCCGTATCTCAGTCTCTTCCTTTGGTCGTGCGTTGCTATACTGTACGTGAGTTTTCTTCACCAATATTAACGTGAGTTCCATCTACATGAATCTGCTCTTCTGTGCGTGAAGTTTGTTCAAATATCTTCTGTTCCAATCACTCTTCACGTTCAATCTGTTCCTTTTCTGTACGTGTATGATCTCGCTTAACTCTCGTTCACCTTCTATTCTCTTCACTATTATCGTTGCTGCTCCCGTCTCTTCCTTCGCACGTTGCTCCTCTGTTCTCCTCTCCTCCTGCTGTTTACGTCAATCTTCTCTTCTCCTCACGTCTCCTGGCCAATATCTTTTCTCTTATCTGTATCTCTCTCGCTGTTAGTGCTTCTCACGACTTCCTTCTCCTTCACAGTAAGCTCTCTCCTGGAAACTCTCGTCTTCTTATCTTTTTCTCTTCTCCCTGGATGTTCCGTAAACTCTCCACGTAACTATTGCTGCTCACTTCAGAATGTGAATCTTTGCTGCTCACGTATCTCCTCTGATATTGTTTCCTCACTTCTCCTTACTCTCCTCCCGTTGCTTCCCCTCTCTCTCACGTAACTCCTCACGTCTCCCCCTCCTTCAGAACTTGGGTCTCCTCCTCTTTATATGCTGCACCTCACCCCCCTTTGTACATGTATCTCCTCCTATTTTAATCTCTCGAGTCCTTCCTTCTTGAATGTTCCCTGAAATCTCCTCTATTGTGTCAATATCTTCACGTATTTTACGTGAATCTTTCCTTTTCACAGACGTGTGATCCTCTTTTAATTACGTCAATTGCTCTCCAAACATCCCTTTATCTCATATCGTATATTATAATTTCATATATTATAATATAATTTTTCATCCATGTTTGACAATATACGGTTGTCCTCGGTTTGGTCATCTTTCACATTTTAAGCTAAATTCATCAACTTTTATGCATTTGGACCTGGATTCCTGAAATATACAATTATATACCAAAACGCGTAATATTTTCCAAGAATCACTATAAAAACGCCCCTAATCATATATCAAATTAAGTGTAAAAATCACACTTATCAACCGACCTCCGATGTTTGAACGAACTGAGACAGGGGAACAGGCCGAAGAGTGGTTAGAAAGGATAGAGCAAATCTTCGTGGCGGCTCCTTGTGCAAAGTCGGCCTGGATAAGGTTAGCAGAATTCCAACTATCCAAGAAGGCACTAATGTGGTGGTAGACCACGGTGTTAGAACAGGAGGCTCAAGGTCATGAGATAAACTCGAAGCTGTTTAGAACTCGATTTCTGACCCGGTACTTTTTGGCTGCTGCACGGGAAGCTAAGGGGGATGAATTTACTAACCTAAAGCAAGGTACTATGCCGGTGTCAGACTATGCTCTTCACAATTGTTCTTTGCTCAGATATGTATCCCATGTCGCCACAAACACTCAAGCAAAGATGAGGCACTTCATGAAAGGCTTGAGGCCTGAATTTTATGATACAGTGGTCACTTATGGCCCTACTTGTTTTGCTGACGCCCTTGCACGATCCAAGCTGGCAGAATTGGGAGTGGGTGCATATCCGACTGTAGCACCACCCCCAGCACCACCCCAGAGATCGACCCCGGAAAACTTGAAACCAAGGGGCGACCATTTTAAGCCAAGAGGGAACTCATCAGCTTCCCGATTCAGTGGCAGACGGCCTGATGTGCGTGGAAGGGGAAACCGTGGGAATAATGGCTCGTCAAATAGGGGACAGTCACAAGCAAGTAATCATGGGAGATTTAGATGTTTTCTTTGCGGGGGACCTCACTCTGTGAAAGAATGTTCTGCTTGTTTTGAATATGCTAAGCATGGCCACTTTGCTCGGGAATGTCCTAATCGAGGAGGACAACAGAATACTATGGGGAGACCTTTAGACAGGGCAGTGCAACAAAGACCGCCGTTTGCGCCGTTTGCACCGAGACTTCAATCCGTCGCCCACGCCTCTTCTGGTCTCGACACCCGCTGGAAAGAGTATGATTGCTGATCGGTTTGTTGTTGACGACCTCATTTATTTTGAGGGCAACGAATTGAAGTCATATTTTATTGTTCTGGGAATGTCAGACTTTGACTACATTGTGGGCATTGACGTACTAAACAGGTATCAGCAGTGGTGGACTGCAGACAAAGAACAGTTCGGTTCAGATCTGATTTGGGGGTTCAGTGGACTTTTATGGGGATGGTTCCCGCTCAAAAATCCCATTGATATCGGCTATCAAGATGGCTCAGTTATTGGAACGTGGGCATATGGGTTATCTTATTTATGCCATTGATGTTGCTGATAAGAAGAAAGAGTTAAGGGTCGAGGATATATCCGTAGTCGCGGAGTTTGCCGATGTATTCCCGAAGGAGATTCCCCGATTTCCACCGGCTAGGAAAGTCGAGTTTGGGATTGAATTACTACCGGGAACACCCGGTATTTCTCGTGCCCCTTACAGGATGGCACCGGCAGAGTTAAGGGAGTTGAAAGAGCAACTACAGGAACTCCTTGACAAGGGTTACATACGCCCCAGTGTGATATCCCCAAAATGATTATGTGATTTAATCATTAATTACGTTAATATGAGGATTTTGGTGTTAATTAATTGGGTTGATTAATTATAGTGGGGAAATGCATTTCAGGGTACATGTGTTATATGTTGGGATTTTGGGGTTGTGGCATGATTAATTGGGGTGTGTGTTATTTGTTTTGGTGAAGCATGTTTAATTGGGAATTTGAAGTATTTTATTGTTTAAATACTATAAATATCATGTGATGATATTTTAATACATCGTGCTAAATACCGGGACCAAAACATAACACATCATATCACCGAAAACCCAACCACCCCCCCCCCCCCCCCAACCCATGCTGATGACTCTGCATGGCTGACCCATATCCCCACTTGGCCTCATCATTCAACCCATCTCCTCCACTCCAATCTCGCCCCTTTCTCTCCAAAATAACCTCCAGCAGCTGCTAAGAAAAATTGAGAGGAGCTCTTCCATTTTCATTTCTTGGAAACCTTCCAAAAATCGGAGCAAAGGAGCGTGAGAAACCATGCTCTGGTTTTGATTTAAGTTGTTTGAGTTCAAGCTTTTACTTGGTGTAAAAAAGGCATGCTAGCTTAGGTTTCTTTAAAACTTCGATTTAAGTGCTTACATGGTGTTGTTATGAATCTCCCAGTATTTTTCCTTGAGCATGTTTCATATGTTATGTGAAGCATGTAAAGTGTAGTGTTAAAAAATCTGGGTAGGGTGAGTGCCCTGTTTTTCTGGAAAATATGGAATGGGAGAGAAGTTGTGAAGATGTTATTATGCATGTTAGCTAGGTTTTCGGTAAACCTTTGATTTGAGTACATACATGGTAGTTTTGTGAAGCCCTTGGCGTTTTTCTTTGAGCATATTTCATGACTTATGTGGTAGATTTATTTGCTTGAAAATGGGTACTCGAAAATCTGGGTGGGAAAGATGATACCCTGTTTCCAGAAAAACTTGGGTGAGTACTGATATGGTTGAGCAATTTTTATGCATGTGGGTTTTAAGTATGGGTATAACTTCGCTATGAATACACTCAGGGTAGTGTATTGTAGCTCTTAGCATATTTGTTCAAACATGTGGTGTATCTTATATGCTTGATTGAAGGGTATGAAAATGGGTGTTCGAGAATTCTGGAATTGCGTTTCTTGAACAGGGCAGCTCGATCGATCGGAATTCCATTTCGATCGATCGAGCAAGGCAGAACTTTGGTATTGAATGAAGGTGTCTTCTCGATCGATCGAAAAGAGGGGCCGATCGATCGAGAGACCCAGAATGTTGAAAAATATAAATTGTTATATTTTGTTTAAGTTTTTGATATTGAATTATAATGAGGTGCCTAATGTTGTGTTATGTGGTTATGTAGAACCATCTCAGGTACCAACACAGACGAGGAGATAAAGTCTGTTGACTCCTCTATCTTTTGTAAGGTACGTAAGCGACGTACGGGCATCCCAATGGTAACATGTATTTTATGTTTGTCTATTTGACACATGATTGATGCAAAGTTGTGCATAAGAGTATTATACATATTGATATGCATTGTTGTTGCATGATTTTATATGTGGAATAAAGAGTGTGTATTCCACGAGTCAGGGTTATCATAGTGATGATTTTAATGCTTACGCTTATACCACTAAAATGTGGAGCAAGGCTTGCACATGGAGGCGGGGTATACCATACTAAGCGGGGAAGAAGGTACCGCTAGTATGAAGAGCGGGGAAGAAGGTACCGCTAGCGGGGAAGAATGTACCGCTTGTTATGAAATAATGAAGCGGGGAAGATGGTACCGCTCATTATGAAGTAAAGAAGTAAGAACCATTTAAAATACACTGATGATAAACTGACTAAGAAAGATTAAGATTAAGAAGTGAAGTTATGTCATGACATTTACTTAAGGAAGCCATAATTTCATATATGATTTGATTATGAGTTATGGTACAGGGACAACCAATGGGCGTTTTAATGCATTGGAAATACAGGAAGTATTTTATATCTATGATTATGCATTATGCTTTACATTCATATTATGTTGAATATGAATTATGATGTGCTCATGTGTTGGGGGTTGTCTTTGTAGGTGCATTTAATTCAGAGAACAAGGGTCGGGGTTGACACGTTGAGCTTTAAGGAGTGCTACAGGATTAGCAGAACAGAGTTTCATTTTGTATAAGTTTCTACAAGGAGTATAGTAGAACTATAGTCTTATACGTTGTTACTAAGAGATGTAACTAATCCCTTTTGAAATTCTTTTGGTACTGTAATCTCTATAAGCTCAGGATATCAACACGGCCTATTACTCTGATTATGTATGATTAGTTCTCTTATTTGCACCTTAGTATCTTGTTAAGATAACGGGGTCTCACATTTAGTGGTATCAGAGCAGTGGTTAGATAACCAGGGAACGAGTAAAGGGTAGCCTTTAGAGACAAGTTGGCTAGGTATTCATTGGTGGGCATGTTTATGAATGTGGTGCATATTTTTGTATAAGTTGTTATAC
The DNA here is from genome assembly GCA_907163345.1 of Haberlea rhodopensis. NCBI lineage: Eukaryota > Viridiplantae > Streptophyta > Magnoliopsida > Lamiales > Gesneriaceae > Haberlea > Haberlea rhodopensis. The sequence continues at coordinate 108,260 of CAJQUN010000522.1, read as the reverse complement.
TAACATGCTTTTGAATATGATTACTCATATTATCTAACGGCTTATATTATGAACTGCTTTTGGTATTGTTGTTAACCTTTGTGTTACAGCATGTCGGCTATTAACCCGGAGAACCTCAATGAAGAGGTAGGGGATATGGGCAGTATGAATGCTAGTATTGCTCAGATGAATCCTTTACCGCCACCTGCTGTGGGCGTGGAGCCCTGTGCACAGATGTTATTACCAGGGGAGCTCAGCTTGACACAGTTTCTTAACTTCCATCCACCTATATTTGAGGGGATTGAGTCTGGTGAAGCAGCCGAAGAGTGGCTGGAGCGGATAGAGCAGATACTTGTGACTGCGCCCTGTGCACGTACCGCATGGCTGAGGTTGGCTGAATTTCAGATGGCGAAGAAGCCTTCTATGTGGTGGAAGACCACTGTGATGGAGCTGAGAGCTCAAGGTGTGGCAGTTGACTGGACAGTATTCAGGACCCGGTTCCTTAACCGGTATTTTTCTGCAGCTGCCAGACAATTAAAGGAAGATGAGTTCAATAATTTAAAGCAGGGCAGCCTGTCAGTGTCAGGCTATGCTATGCATTATTCCTCATTATTGAGGTATGTACCTCATGTCGCTGTGAGCAGTCATGCCAAGATGAGGCATTTCCTGAAAGGACTGAGGCCAGAATTATTTGATCGGGTTGTCTCCAACAACCCCAGCTCTTTTGATGACGCCTTGACTAGGGCAGAGCTGGCAGAGATTGCAGTGGGCGTATACAAGGAAGTTGTACCCCCTTTCGTACCACCACAGAGGCCTGTTGTTGATAGCCTGAGGCCACGAGGGGACCAATTCAAGCCTTGTGGGGCCTCATCATCTACTAGATTTGGTGGGAAGAAGTCTCAGAGTCAGAAACAAAGTAATCGGGGACCAATACAGGGGAATAAGACAGGGGGAACAGGTGTGACCATTGTGGAGGATTTCATTTGTCACGTGACTGCCGAGGCTGTTATGTTTGTGGAAAGGTGGGCCACTTAGCTCGGGCTTGCCCCAATCGGGCAGGTCAGGCAGACTTGGGGCCGAATAGGCCAAGATTTGATGCCAGGACGGCACCACAGAGACAGCAGTTTGCACCTCGACCACAGGGAGGTCAGGCGGCAGGACCGCCGCAGGGTCAGGTGTATGCACTGACTCGGGAGCAGGCTGAGGCAGCCCCGGAGGAGGTCATTGCTGGTACGTGTCATTTATTTACGTACCCTGCATTTTTATTGATAGATACATGTGCTTCCCACTCTTTTGTATCTGTTGCTTTTGTGGCGAGATACCGCTTGTGCTCGTCTCTGTTACCCATGCCTCTCATGGTCTCGACACCCACGGGAAAGTATGTGACTGCAGATCGACTGTTATCTGATTGCCTCATTTATTTTGAGGGCGCTGATCTGAGGGCCGATCTGATTCAGTTAGAGATGGTAGATTTTGACTGCATTGTCGGCATTGATGTGTTGAGCAGATACCGAGCTGTGGTAGATTGCCGACAGAAGATGGTGCGTTTTCTGTCTGATCAGGGGTTCCAGTGGACCTTTTATGGGGACGGCTCTCGTCCAAGGATTCCAGTGATCTCAGCGGTTAAGATGTCTCGGTTATTGGAACGAGGTCACACTGGCTATATTATTTATGCCGTGGACATATCAGAGGAAAAGAAAGAGTTGAGGATCGAGGATATACCAGTGGTTGAGGAATTCACCGATGTATTTCCGAATGAGATTCCAGGGTTTCCACCGATCAGAGATGTTGAGTTTGAGATCGAGCTACTGCCAGGGACATCTGCTATTTCCCGTGCTCCTTATAGGATGGCACCGGCAGAGCTGAGGGAGCTGAAGGTACAGTTACAGGAACTCCTCGACAAGGGATACATTCGTCCTAGTGTATCGCCTTGGGGTGCACCAGTCTTGTTCGTGAAGAAAAAGGACGGTTCGATGCGCCTGTGTATCGATTACCGTCAATTGAACAAAGTGACTATTAAGAACAAGTACCCCCTTCCGAGGATTGATGACTTATTTGATTAGCTTCAGGGCACAAAGATTTACTCAAAGATTGATTTGAGGTCAGGCTACCACCAAATACGGGTTAGAGCTGATGATATCCAAAAGACAGCTTTTAGAACTCGGTATGGACACTACGAGTTCTTGGTGATGCCATTCGGGGTGACGAATGCCCCGGCTCTTTATGAGCCTGATGAATCAAGTATTTCATGAATACCTTGATCAGTTTGTGATCGTATTTATTGATGACATCCTTGTCTATTCAAGAAGTGAAGAGGAACATGCTATTCATTTGAGGACAGTGTTACAGATCCTCAGAGATCACCAGTTGTACGCCAAACTCAATAAGTGTGAGTTTTGGCTGAGCAGTGTATCATTCTTGGGTCACATTATCTCTCGAGAGGGGATATCAGTAGACCCGAGGAAGGTAGAGGCGGTTATGGATTGGTCTGCCCCTACTACAGTATCTGAGATTCGGAGTTTTCTTGGTTTGGCTGGGTATTATCGACGCTTTGTCGAAGGATTTTTGAAGATTGCCAAGCCACTGACGCAGCTAACTCAGAAGGGAGTTCCATTCTTTTGGTCGGAAGCTTGTGAGCAGAGCTTCCAGGAGTTGAAGCACAGATTGACTTCAGCGCCAGTTTTGGTGATTCCCAGGGAGAACAAAGGGTTTGTTCTTTATACTGACGCATCGCTTCAGGGTCTAGGATGTGTACTGATGCAGGACAGGCATGTAGTGGCTTATGCTTCTAGACAGTTAAAGCCACACGAGACGAGGTATCCAGTCCATGATCTGTAGCTAGCAGCTATAGTGTTCGCCTTGAAGATATGGCGACACTACTTATATGGTACCTCATTTACCATCTTCACTGATCACAAGAGCCTGAAGTTCTTGTTTACACAGGTTGAACTGAATATGAGGCAGAGGAGATGGATGTATTTGCTGAAGGATTATGATTGTGAAATCCTATACCATCCCGGGAAAGTAAATTTGACAGCTGATGCTTTGAGTCAAAAGGTGAGGAGCACAACAGAGGATGCCATGTGTCTATCAGCTATGATGAGCTCCTACTGCCATTTGGGATTTGATTACGACGTGTCTTCTTCTCCGGTACAGTGTTGACCTTACTAGCTGACCCGGTCATTTATGAACACATCCGTAAGGCTCAGGGAACCGACGCAGAGGTTCAGAGATGGTTGTCAGTGGTTCATTTAGGTCAGCCATCGAGATTCAAAGTGGCTGAGGACGGTTCTCTGAGGCTTGACAACAGATGGGTGGTTCCAGATACACCCGGGTTGCAACGGGGTATTTTACAGCGAGCTCATTGCAGCAGAATGAGTATCCACCCAGGCGGAAAGAAAATGTATAAGGATTTACGCAGCCAGTTTTGGTGGAGGCGAATGAAACAAGTACCTTATTCGTCAAAAGATGCCTGATTTGTCAGCAAGTAAAGGCTGAGAGGCAGAGGCCTGGTGGTGAGCTAAGGAGCTTGGAGATACCACAGTGGAAGTGGGGGCACATATCCATGGACTTTGTGACCCACTTACCGAGGACAGTTTCGGGTTTTGATGCCATCTGGGTAGTCGTGGATAGACTGACTAAAGTGGCTCACTTCATTCCGTACAGTATGACTTTCACATACCTGAGGATGGCTTAGTTATATATTAGAGATGTGGTGAGACAGCACGGGATCCCTGTTTCGAATGTGTCTGATCGTGATCCGCGGTTTACATCTCACTTCTGGGAAGGTCTACAGTCAGCTCTAGGTACAGAGTTGAGGTTGAGCACAACCTATCATCCTCAAACGGACGGCCAGACCGAGCGTACGATACAGACGCTCGAAGATATGTTACGGGCTTGTGTGTTGGAGTTTGATACTTCTTGGCAGGACTCAGTAGCCCTGGTAGAATTTTCTTATAATAACAGTTACCAGGCTAGCACAGATGGCTCCATTTGAAGCCCTATATGGCAGTCGTTGTAGGTCGCCTTTGTGTTGGGGTGATGTGGACCGTAAATCGGTTGGAGGACCAGAGTTGGTCCAAGAAATGGAAGAAAATGTAAAGGTCATCAGGAGAAAGATGAAAGCAGCTCAGGACAGAGAGGCAGCGTATGCCAATCAGCGGCGAAGGCCGTTGGAGTTTCAGTTGGGCGACAGAGTCTTTCTGAAGATCTCACCTTTCAGAGGTGTGGTACGGTTTGGGATGCGGGGAAAGTTATCCCCAAGATATGTAGGGCCGTATGAGATCTTGCAGCGTGTTGGTACTCTGGCTTACCGGTTAGCCTTACCACCCTCTCTGTCTGGTATACACGATGTATTCCATGTGTCTATGCTGAGGAAGTACGAGCCAGATCCTTCTCATGTGTTGCAACCTTCTGAGGTTCAGATAGAGTTCGATGTTTCCTATGTGGAGCGGCCTATCAGGATTCTGGATCGGGCAGATCGCAGACTGAGAAACAAAGTTATTCTTATGGTCAAAGTTCAGTGGGATCGTAGGGGTGTCGAGGAGGCTACGTGGGAGACGGAGCGACACATGGTGCAGCACTACCCGGAATTGTTTTCTGGTACGTGATTTATGTTTTGTTTATCTTGGGTAAGTGCATGCTGATTTCGAGGACAAAATCTTATAAGTAGGGGAGTATTGTGATATCCCCAAAATGATTATGTGATTATTGGGTAAGTGCATGCTGATTTCGATGCATGCTTCGCCCGGGGCCTTTTAAAATGGTTAATCGTCATGGATGACGATATATTTGGGGTTTGTGAACGTGCTTGGGCACGTGATTGCATGCTTGAGATTAATTGTGGATTATTATCGTGTTTAGCATATAATTCATCGGTCACGGGACCAAGGCAAGGTTTGGACTTGAACTACGGAAAGTATAAGGTACGTATGACGTACGAGCATAGCCCTTTAATATAATTGCAATTGTTGAGTGCTTGGTACACTGTATTGCAATGAAGGTGTGTGGAAATGCAAGACACATGGTATTAGCAACAAACGGAGATTGAAATGCATGGTTTATGGTACTTGCTTCAAATGTCTATATATGCATTGAGAATTGCATGGTGCCGCTTTTGAGCGAGCAATGATTGGGATGTTGTCGCTTGTGAGCGAACATCGATTATGACGCCGCTGCTGTTGAGTATGCGTGGAAATGGAACGCCGCTATTGTAGAGCGAGCTATGAAATAGAACTATGGAACCATAAGTGAGATATATGGGGAATTTGTAATCATTGTTTAATGATTTGATAGTATTGATTTTAATACCGGTATATGGCTAATGAATTCGTTAATCAATGTAATGATTAACTGGCATTTGGGAATTTGATGGTTTCAGTGTTTTGAGAACAGGGACAGTACAGGAAACCCCGGATGAGGATGATACCATCCAGGGAGTATATTTTGTATTTCATAGTATTTACATTTATGTAAATTATGAATTGTATTGTTGTGGTTATTGGATTTGGGATATTGGTATGCTCACCCCGTGTGGGGGCTGTCTCTGTTAGGGCAGGTGGTACAGGTGTAGCAGCAGCTTTGGAGTTGAGCTCGGGCTGTTGATTGAAGTACTTCCAGGATTGAGGTACCAGAGCTGGATGGATAGGCGCTCAGATCCAGAGTCGAGATCGAGTTGCGCTTGAGAGGTGCTTCCAGGATCGAAGCACCAGTAATGGTATCCCGTAGAGTGTTTTATACATTAGATGCACGCTTATTCATTGGGTGCTCTTATGTGAGTACATATTACGTGTATATGGAATGTATAAACGGGCTACGGCTCTTCTCTGTTCATTTATGGTTTGCACGCAATTAGATATGGAATTGCTAAATGAACTAAGAGTATGTTAGTGTATTATGAGGGTGCATGTTATATGAATAATCTTGTGTTGGGGAATTCGAATATAATGTGGATTAAATGCAAGAATTTTCTGGATAGCATATGGTGCTTCACTTGCATATGGTTTTTCCCCCTTGATAGTATGATTATATGCACTAATGGTATGGCTTAATACATTAATAACGGGTTAAGGGCACGGGGGTCCTTACATTAGTGGTATCAGAGCAGTGGTTAGCTCTTTGGGGCTGTTGACGGCCTGGAACATGCTGATAGGGATGAGTAACACATATTTATGCATGATAGTAGTTAGTGTTGTGTGACACAACTATTTTGCTTATGTGCATTTGTGATACGTGATCATAGTGAAACGATTATATGTCATGACATCTATAGAATCATAATATAATCTGTTGATTATGATTGTGAGTTGTGACACAGGGACAACCAAATGGAGCATGTTGAAATGCATTGGGATACAGGAAGTACTTTGTACTCATAGTTTATGCATTTACTCATTATAATCATATTGTGGGGAATATGGATTATCGTATGCTCATGGTTTGGGATTGTTCCTGTAGGGACACTATGACGCGAAAGGCTAAGGCCAGGGTTGAAAGACACGAAACGGTAACCTACGTTTTATATACATCATGGAATTATGCATTGTGGTTGCATGTGTACAATAGAGTGATGGTTTTAATGCTCTGCCGCCAAATGTTGAAGCGAGGGGTGGGAGTGCCGCATGTCGCATTTGAGCGAGGTGCATTAAAATACACTCATGATGATGTATATTGGAATATGGAATATGCTTTGTGTTGCAGGTATAGACGGAATACTTGGTGAATATCCCATGAGTCATTGTTATGGATGAGTGATGATTTTAAATGCTTGCCGCTAATTATTGTTTTGTGCCGCTAAATGTGAAGCGAGGGGTGGGAGCGCCGCATGTCACATTGAAGCGTGGTTATCATATGAGGCGATGAAAGAATATTTGCCGCTAAAATGTGAGGCAAGGGGTGGGAGCGCCGCATGTCCATTTAAGCGAGGTTATTCTATGCCGCCTATATGTAAAGCGAGGGGTGGGAGTACCGCATGTTTTATTTGAGCGAGGGGCATTAAAATATACTACCGTGACAATGACTAGGGATCGGCTATTCATTGGCGATGGTTTATGCCGCCAGGTATATTGATAGCGACGGTTCATTCCGCTATATTGATTGGCGATGGTTCATTCCGCCAGATATATTGATTGGCGATGGTTTATGCCACCAGGTATATTGATAGCGACGGTTCATTCCGCTATATTGATTGGCGATGGTTCATTCCGCCAGATATATTGATTGGCGATGGTTTATGCCGCCAGGTATATTGATAGCGACGGTTCATTCCGCTATATTGATTGGCGATGGTTCATTCCGCCAGATATATTGATTGGCGATGGTTTATGCCGCCAGGTATATTGATAGCTACGGTTCATTCCGCTATATTGATTGGCGATGGTTCATTCCACCAGATATATTGATTGGCGATGGTTTATGTAGCCAGGTATATTGATAGCGACGGTTCATTCCGCTATATTGATAGGCGATAGTTCTTGCCGCCGGATATATTGATAGCGATGTCTCATTCCGCTATTCTATTGGCGATGGTTCATGCCGCCGGGTATTCTATTGACGATGATTCGTGCCACCAGATATTACATAGCGACGGGTCATTCCTCTACACCTATGGCGATGGTTCATACCGCCGGATATCTATAGCGATGTCTTATGCCGCTGACTCTATGACGAGATATCATGCCGTTGATTCTATAGCGATGGGTTATACCGCTATGTGCGTAGCGCTGGATTATGTCGCCTACGAGCGATGGGTGCTGCTTGTGTACCGCTGGTGGACGATGGATACAGGTATTCCGCTATCTTCATAGCGATGAGGTATGGCATATTACTTTTGTTAGCATTATTGTGGATACTACGTGTTGCTATATACGTCATGTGTTTGACGATGAAATTATGGATGTCGTGTATTGACATGTACCGTCATATGTTTGACGATGTTAATTGGATGTCATATGTTGGCATATGCCGTCACGGGATGACGATGACATAGTTGATGTTCTATGTAGACGTGTAGCGTCGTTTTGATGATTAATACATTTATGTTATGTATTGAGTTGTATGGATTGAGTGCCTTTGGTGGGCACATGGTAGTGTCTGGGTCACTAGTTGACGAGACCATTATGTCGAGCAAGTTACTCGAAGAATTATTGAGTGCACCGTACAGGGATTGTACCGCAGCACATATTTGGAGTATATATTGTTCGAGTAATGATACCTTTGGGTATACTCGCTAGTTTGGCTTAGGCCAAGTGATTGGTGGTAAGAGTAGTCATTGAGGAAACTACTCGCTTGTTGTTGTGATCTGCGGTAGGCGTGGTCACACCCACCCTGAGGGTGTGGGATAAGTCCTAATGGGTTAGGATTGCTTCGTAGTTGAGCAAGGACACCGGGATGTCCATTATGCTTGGTGTTTTAGAGATATGTGGGTGATGACCCACAACTCGTATGAATTGTAAGGTATGGTATACCGGTATAGGACGTGTGTCACGTTGATAGATTGGTATGAGCCTATAGGACCAACCAACTGTTAGCCAGGTATTGTTGCAGTCCTTGGTGTGCTTGTGTTAGCCATTATACTGCTCGTGTGATTCGAGTTCAGTGAATCGTATGATGATACGATGAGGACTTTTGGTAGACTTTTGTAGTCTCTCTGTGGCATGATAATTGAGGCAGGGAATACCTCGCGGAGACGTTTATACGTCAAATGTTTTAAGAGACTTATTTTGGGACAACTCAATTTTGTTGGAAATACCAACGTGAGCGTCGACAAGTCGTTGTTAGCTCTGGTTGAGCATCTTTGCATATGGTATGCGACGGAAGTCACAATTGGAATTGTGTGGTATAGTCAGTGGGGTGACACTACTATATTGAATTTATCTCTTGGAGAGATTTGGATTGTACTGTCATGGAGACAGCTAGTATTGGTTGAAGGTTGATCGTGAATCAACCAGGGTAAGCCCTACTAGTGTTGGACTAGGTGATGGCTTCGTACTTCCAGTGAGACGCTCGAGGAGACGTCTCCGGGGTGATGCTCGAGTTGTGTAGTACTATGACAATAGTACAGGGCATCGTTGGTTGAGTATACCTGGCGTATACGAGTTTCGATTTGATGATAGTGGCTTCGATGCACTATTCTTAACCGATTGCATATTTTGGTTCCGAGATATATGTTGGTATGTATATCCAGTTTTTCGGACGACGGTTTGAGGTTGGAGGGTCATGGATTCATGACACTATCCTTGTGGGAAATGTGGTATTGATATACCTGCCGGTTGAATCTTTTGGGAGATTCGTTGCTTTGGTTATGTGGTGTTGATGTTGGGATCACACCCTTTGGCTTTGGTCTGTCGACCACTATTCTCCGTGGAGTGAGAATAATCGAGGCTTGGCAGTAGGTTTTGGGACTTTGGGTATGCTTGGAGAAACCCGAGTCTATTGCTTTGAGTGTGCCTGTTGTGTTGGTGCTTGGACATGTATACCCGTGTGTGTATACGAATGTCAACTCTATTTCGTTCCTTGTTGAACGTCGGATTAGTGTGCTTGGTTTGATGAATCTCCGGTGGGAGATTGTGGCAATTCGAGATCGGAAATCTCGATGACACGATGCATTCTGAGGAATAATCGTGAGGTCCGTTTGACTTCCCCTGAGGAGGGATTGTCGTGTTTTGGAACCATGGTAGTTCTTGTTGGATAATTCGATAGCCTTCCTGTTTTAGGATTGTTGAATCCCAGGATAAATGAGGGATGGCCAGGATTCGGATTTGTTTAGTGTCACAGTCGACACGTGTTTGGGAATGCAATTGTTTGTCTTGCATGTCCTTTGTGGAAATTGAGACTTTGTGGAGTCTCGATAGTGTGTTTTGGACCAAGATGGGACTTCTTGGAACACATGGTTGTAGACATCTGTAGTGATGGGAAGCGAACTGGATTTTCTGTGAGTAGACTGTTGTATACTAATGGTCCACATCATGACGATGCGTGTCAAGCATCGTGGGCGAGTAGTGGATATCATGGAGAGGCATCTATGTTAGAACCAAAGGGTTTTTGATTGATTTGCAGTCATGATGGACTGACTTCCGGGACGATTCACATCGAGGTATGTTTTTATCTTTCGGGTTTATATTGGCTTTGGTGTTGCTCTATTGTAGAGCTTGGTGCGAGATTGGTGTTCTCGCAGTTGATGATTCGATTCTAATGTGGTCCAGAATCGGGGTTGTGGCGTTACTTTGTCTGTGTAATCCTGGTGCTACGTAGAGTATGCCAGTGTAATTTTCGAGGACGAAAATTTTATTAGTGGGGGATAATTGTGATGTCCGGGGATTTATGGCGTTAATCCCGGTGTGGTATTAATCCTTGATGGATTTTTAATTGTGGCAATTAGGAATTAATTGCGGTTTTGTGTCTCCCGAGGTTGTTAAATCGGGCATTTGGGATCGTTGGATCCAAAGGATGAGATTGTATTCTCATTTTGGTGAATAACCTATGAGTTGGGTTTTTTTTAGTGGGACTTGGTGTCCAGGGTGCCTTATGTTGGGGCCAGTCTGGGGATTTGATGTTGGAGAGAGAGTTTTTGAAAACAGATGATTTTTAATGAATCATGATGTATTGGTGAAGGTATTGGTATTTTGGGGCATTTTTGCTATATATACCAGTTGGACTCGGGATTCCGTCATTTGGAATCCATTTCTCTCCTCTCCTCTCCCTCTCACGCCTCTCTCATCCCAAACCCTTCCCCCTTTTCCTTTGATGAGCAAATCGACGGAGGCTCATCCTAGGAGCCGGATTTCTCGAAGATAAGTTGGTAAGTTTCTTCCCCTCGTAATTGTCTTCTATTTGAATGTGGTTTTGTGTGGTTTGGTTGCATTATGGGTTGGGTTTGAGTTTTGGAATTTTAAAGAATTTTGGGTTGGTTGGTTTGAGGAGTTTTTATGGTGTTTATTTTGGGGTTTAATGTTGTAAGGGGTGTGAGGATTGTTGTTGGGCAAAATTTTGCAAGAAAAATGCCATTTTTGGCTTTTACAGGTCGAGGCGATCGATCCCTAGGGCAGGGCGATCAATCGCCGCGACGTTGTTGGAATTTCAGGAAGATGAACAGTGAGGCGATCGACCGCCTCAAATGAAGCGATCGATCGCCATGAGGCAGTGGCCATTTACGCTAAGAGGCGACCGATCGCCTGAAAAGGAGCGATCGATCGCCTGTTCCTGTTTTCGCGAGGCGATCGATCGCCTGAAATCATGCGATCGATCGCCAATGCCTTATTTTGGGGAATTATTTCGTGTTGAGTTTTCGATGCATGCTTCGCTCGGGGCCTTTTAAAATGGTTAATCGTCATGGATGACGATATATTTGGGGTTTGTGAACGTGCTTGGGCACGTGATTGCATGCTTGAGATTAATTGTGGATTATTATCGTGTTTAGCATATAATTCATCGGTCACGGGACCAAGGCAAGGTTTGGACTTGAACTACGGAAAGTATAAGGTACGTATGACGTACGAGCATAGCCCTTTAATATAATTGCAATTGTTGAGTGCTTGGTACACTGTATTGCAATGAAGGTGTGTGGAAATGCAAGACACATGGTATTAGCAACAAACGGAGATTGAAATGCATGGTTTATGGTACTTGCTTCAAATGTCTATATATGCATTGAGAATTGCATGGTGCCGCTTTTGAGCGAGCAATGATTGGGATGTTGTCGCCTGTGAGCGAACATCGATTATGACGCCGCTGCTGTTGAGTATGCGTGGAAATAGAACGCCGCTATTGTAGAGCGAACTATGAAATAGAACTATGGAACCATAAGTGAGATATATGTGGAATTTGTAATCATTGTTTAATGATTTGATAGTATTGATTTTAATACCGGTATATGGCTAATGAATTCGTTAATCAATGTAATGATTAACTGGCATTTGGGAATTTGATGGTTTCAGTGTTTCGAGAACAGGGACAGTACAGGAAACCCCGGATGAGGATGATACCATCCAGGGTGTATATTTTGTATTTCATAGTATTTACATTTATGTAAATTATGAATTGTATTGTTGTGGTTATTGGATTTGGGATATTGGTATGCTCACCCCGTGTGGGGGCTGTCTCTGTTGGGGCAGGTGGTACAGGTGTAGCAGCAGCTTTGGAGTTGAGCTCGGACTGTTGATTGAAGTACTTCCAGGATTGAGGTACTAGAGCTGGATGGATAGGCGCTCAGATCCAGAGTCGAGATCTAGTTGCGCTTGAGAGATGCTTCCAGGATCGAAGCACCAGTAATGGTATCCCGTAGAGTGTTTTATACATTAGATGCACGCTTATTCATTGGGTGCTCTTATGTGAATATATTACGTGTATATGGAATGTATAAACGGGCTACGGCTCTTCTCTGTTCATTTATGGTTTGCACGCAATTAGATATGGAATTGCTAAATGAACTAAGAGTATGTTAGTGTATTATGAGGGTGCATGTTATATGAATAATCTTATGTTTGGGAATTCGAATATAATGTGGATTAAATGCAAGAATTTTCTGGATAGCATATGGTACTGCACTTGCATATGGTTTTTCCCCCTTGATAGTATGATTATATGCACTAGTGGTATGGCTTAATACACTAATAACGGGTTAAGGGCACGGGGGTCCTTACAAAGTTGGCTAGTCATTGCAAAGCATGTTCTTGTATTTGTGGAGTATAAGATGTTATACTAACATACTTTCTATATGTGAATGTTATTGTTAACCTTGTGATGCAGTATGGCAGCCAGACTACCGGGACATCCTCAAGAAGAAGTTGGGGATGCGATGAGTGTGAATGCAAGTGCATGTATAGGTTTTGTGCAACCACCACCAGTAAAGCAAGGGCCAGTGGAACAGGTGTTACCTGGGGAGTTAACACTGACTCCATTTTTGAATTATCAGCCACCTAGCTTTGAGGGTACATAATCTGGTGAACAGGCTGAAGAGTGGTTACGTGTTGAACAAATTTTTGTATCTGCTCCTTGTGCCAAGTCAGCCTGGTTACGTTTGTCTGAGTTTCAATTAGCCAAGAAAGCGATGATGTGGTGGAAAGCGACCTTGATAGAGTTGAGCGCTCAGGGGCAGACAGTGGATTGGGATGTGTTCAGAACCCGTTTTCTTGATCATTATTTTTCTGTTGTTGTGAGGCAGTTGAAGAATATGAGTTCACTAATCTGACATAGGGAACCATGAAGGTATCTGATTATGCTTTGCAGTACTCTTCTTTGTTGAGGTATGTACCTCATATTGCTGCAAACACGAAAGCCAAGATCAGACAGTTTGTGAAAGGCCTACGGCCTGAGTTGTTCGATGGGGTTATTTCTAATAACCCTACTTCATTTGAGGAGGCACTAACCAGAGCAGAGATGGCTGAGATCGGAGTTGGGGTGTACAAAGATGTAGGACAAAGTCAGAAACCTACATCAGACAATATGAGACCCAAGGGGGGCAGTTTAAATCATCACGGGGAGGTGCCTCATCCTCGAGATTTGGTGGTAGGCGATTTGATACACGAAAAGGGGGTGAACGAGTTGCCAAAGGATAGTGCCAAGGCAGCAGTAGTAGAGGTTTGAAATGTTTTAATTGTGGAGGACCACATTATAGAAGAGATTGCCCACAACTTGATGGTCCAGTTTGGTTTCGATGCGGGAGGGCAGGACATGTAATACGAGATTGTCCTCAAGTTGGAGGACAACATCTTAGAGGAACTGTGTCAGAAAGTACAGTGCAACAAAGACTACAGTACTTACCACGGACTGGTGGGGGACAGAGAGCTGGGCCACCCCAAGCTCAAGTATATGCACTAAACAAGGAGCAAGCAGAGGCAGCTCCTGATGATGTGATAGCGGGTAAGTGTTGTTTATGTAATTATCCAGCATTTATATTGATTGATATTGGTGCATCACATTCATTTATTGCACAAGCTTTTGTTGAGTGGTATCATATATGCTCGTCTCCACTGTTGCTGCCTCTGTCTGTCTCGACACCCTTGGGAACTACTATTATGACTTGTCAGATTATCTATGATTGTTCTATTCGGTGTGATGATGGTTATGGCATACATGCAGATTTAATTGTGTTGAATATGACTGATTTTGACTATATTCTGGGGATTGATGTGTTGAGTGGATATCAAACTGTTGTGGATTGTTGTCAGAAGACAGTGAGGTTTCAGTCTGATACTGGAAACCAATGGATCTTCTATGGACAGGGATCACGTGTAAAGATTCCGTTGATATCTGCTATTCGAATGCCACATTTGTTAGAACGTGGACATACGGATACTTGATTTATGTGATTGATGTAACTGGAAAGAAAATAGAAAGAATAGTAGAGGATATTCCATTGGTTGCAGAGTACGTAGATGTGTTTCCATAGGAAATTCCTGGATTTCCACCAAGTCGAGAGGTGGAATGTGGTATTGAATTGATACCTGGTACTTCTGTAATTTTACGAGCACCATATCAAATGGCACCAACTGAACTGAGAGAATTGAAAACTCAATTACAAGATTTACTTGACAAGGGATACATACGTCCTAGTGTATCAACGTGGGGTGCTCCGGTGTTGTTTGTAAAGAAGAAGGATGGATCAATGCGACTATGCATTGATTATAGACAGTTGAACAAGGTAACAATTAAGAATAAATATTCTCTTCCCCGAATTGATGATTTGTTTGATCAGTTGTAGGGATCAATGATTTATTCTAAGATTGATTTGAGATCTGTATATCATCAAATACGTGTGAGGGAAGAAAATGTACGGAAAACAACATTTTGAACTCGTTGTGGACATTATGAGTTTCTAGTATGCCATTTGGAGTGACTAATGCTCCAACTGTTTTCATGAGTTTGATGAATGTAGTTTTTCAAGAATACCTTGATCAATTTGTCATTGTCTTTATTGATGATATACTGATCTATTCTCGTAGTGATGCAGAACATGTCCAACATTTGCATATGGTATTGCAACTATTGAGAACACAACAATTATACGTCAAACTCAGTAAGTGTGAGTTTTGGTTGAACAGTGTAGGATTTTTGGGGCATGTGATTTCCAAAGACGGTATATCAGTAGATCCAAGAAAGATAGCAGTTTGAATTTGTCAGCACCTACTTCTGTGCCAGATATTTGTAGTTTCTTGGGTTTGGCAGGCTTCTACAGACGGTTTGTTGAAGGATTTTCAAAAATCGCCAAACCATTAACACAACTGACACAGAAAGGAGTACCTTTCAGATGGTCAGAGGCGTGTGAACATAGCTTTTAGGAATTAAAACATCGGTTGACAAGTGCTCCGGTGTTGATTATTCCATCAGACCATGATAGATTTGCTCTTTATACTGATGCTTCATTACTTGGTTTAGGTTGTGTAATGATGCAGGATAAACATGTTGTGGCATATGCATCAAGATAATTAAAGCCACATGAGAGTAAATATACATTGCATGATCTGGAGTTAGCCGCCATAGTTTTCGCTTTAAAGATATGGCGATATTATTTATATGGTACGTCATTTACCATATATATTGATCATAAAAGTCTGAAATTTTGGTTCACTCAGACAGAGTTGAACATGAGACAACAGAGATGGATGGATCTCTTGAAAGATTATGATTGTGAGATCGAGTATCATCCAGGAAAGGCCAATTTGACAACTGATGCTTTAAGTCGCAAGGTACGATCGACTGCCAATGATATAATTCAATTGTCAGCCTTGATGACTTCTTATTGTACATTGGGTTATGAGATTGATGCAGTGACAATGTCAATAAGGGTATCAACACTATTGATTGAACCCGAGATCTTTGAGAAGATCAGAATCGCACAAACTACTGGTGATGAAATATAAAATTGGAAAGAACGGATAAGTCAAGGACAAACATCTCAGTTTGTTCTAACAAGTGATGGAAGTTTGAAATATGGAAAGTATTGGGTAGTACCTGCTACATTGGGTCTACACCAAGAACTACTACAATGTGCTCATTGTAGTAGATACAGTATACATCCTGGAGGTAAGAAAATGTATAAAGACTTGCGTACACAGTTTTGGTGGAAACCCATGAAGCATGATGTACTTGAATTTGTGAAACGATGTCTAATTTATCAACATGTGAAAGCAGAAAGACGGAGATCAGGATGTGAATTGGGAAGTCTAGAAATTCCTCAATGGAAATGGGAACATATCACGATGGATTTTGTGACTCATTTACCCAGGACTTCTTATTGTTATGATGTTATTTGGGTGGTTGTTCACAAACTGACAAAAGTAGCCACTTCATACCATACAGTATGAAATTTAGCTACTTGAGAATGGCTCATTTGTATATTCAAAATGTTGTGAGACTACATGGAATACCAATTTTGATTGTGA
This sequence comes from Haberlea rhodopensis, assembly GCA_907163345.1. Classification (NCBI taxonomy): domain Eukaryota; kingdom Viridiplantae; phylum Streptophyta; class Magnoliopsida; order Lamiales; family Gesneriaceae; genus Haberlea; species Haberlea rhodopensis. The sequence continues at coordinate 91,902 of CAJQUN010000522.1, read as the reverse complement.
TGGATCGAGATCCGAGGTTTGCTTCTCATTTTTTGGGAAGGCTTACAGACAGCATTGGGAACAGAAGTACGGTTGAGTACAGCTTATCATCCTCAAACAGATGGACAGGCAGAGCGTACAATACAAACGCTTGAGGATATATTGCGTGCATGTATATTGGAGTTTGATAACTCATGGCAAGCGTCATTGCCATTAGTTGAGTTTTCATATAATAATAGTTATCAGACTAGTATACAGATGACACCGTTTGAGGCATTGTATGGGCCACGATGTAGATCGCCATTGTATTGGGATGATGTTGATCAGTATTCTATCTGTGGACCGGATATGATTAGAGAAATGGAAGAAAAAATGAAACTGATCAGAGTGAAATTAAAAGCTGCTCAAGATAGACAAGCTGCATATGCTAATAACCGACGTAGACCGCTTGAATTCCAAGTTGGTGACCGAGTGTTCTTGAAAATCTCACCTTTTAAATGTGTGGTACGATTTGGTACGCGTGGAAAGTTGTCTCCACGATATGTTGATCCGTATGAGTATTGCAACGGATTGGTACATTGGCTTTTCGACTGGCATTACAACGATTATTGAGTGGTATTCATGATGTATTTCATTAAGGAAATATCAACCAGATACGAGTCATGTATTGCAACCGTCTAATGTACAGTGGGATACAGGTGTGTCATATGAGGAAAGACTGATTAAGATATTGCATAAAGCTGAGTTGAAATTGCGAAATAAAGTAATCACAATGGTAAAAGTACATTGGGCTAGACGGGGTGTCGAGGAAGCAACGTGGGAGACGGAGCAGCATATGATGCAACAATATCCCGATCTATTCTCTGGTATGGTTTTATGTTTTTGTTTATACTGGTGAGCATTCATGTTACTGCAAGTTTTACTATGTTAAACATATAGTTGAGTATATGTTTATGTTTTGTTGTCATGCTATGTGTAGTCAATCTTGAGGACGAAAAGTATGGGAGAATTGTAATGCCTCGATATGACTTATACTTGTTTAATATGATTATGGCGTAATTACATGAGAATTACGGTCGGATATAATTCGAGGTCGGGTGGAATCGAGTATGATGAATACACACAAGTGTATGCTTAGTTGTTGAGTGGAGACTAGTTAATACATTCATAAACTTATGTATTGCTTTAACATAGAAAGCTACATGGAGCAAATGTAGCAGGTAGACATTATGAGTAAAAAGGAGAGTAATTAAATAGCAACTAGACATGAGTTTAATATGCATGTGAATTTGATATGAGATTTCATGTGCATGTGTGTTTGGTTGGCTACTATAGATAGATAATATCAGATTTGGAATATATACAACCCCAAATCACACCTATTAATCTCTACAAAACACTATCACACCCTTACTCTTTCTTGCTTTTCTTTCTTGGTTTTGGCCTGGAAAATCAGCTGGGAAACTATACTTTTACTTGGAATTGAACCTCTTTGGTAAGGAATTTATGTTTCTAAGCTTGGCTATGTAGTTATCTTTGAGTTGTGTGAAATTGAGTACCAAATGTTTATGGTTGGAATTACTATTTGTTATCATGCAAAGAATTTAGTTCTTTAATGAAGGAACATGTTTATATGATGCTAGAGTTTGCATGTAACAAGTTTTAATGTTAAGAAGTGAGGTGTATGAGAAGCACCAAGAAGATAGACATGAAATCGCCATGGTAGTGGATTTTTGTTGTCAACCGATCGATCGGTAGACGTACCGATTGATCGGTGAAACAGGGAATGTGTAAGGTGGTTCATGTAGCAATCGATCACTGAATGTGACCGATCGATCGCTCGAATGTAGTAGCTTTTGTATGAAATTCAGATTTTGTGGGGGCCTCTTTTACTTAATCCATTATGTATCCATTAAACATACATATGTGAGTCTGAATTAAGTAATATACCATGCACGGATTAAGAGTTCATGCTAGTTAAGTTGTTTACAAGGTTATCAAAAACCTAACAAACTATACATATCATGTACATAAACAACCTAATACAAAAGAACTCCTAGGCAGTGGTTCCCCTCGCAGCGGAAATCATGACTCACGCTCCCCACGTCTATGAGTCCCTACAGAAACATTCACAACGTGAGTATAGATAACAACTATCTCAGTGCAATATCAAAACACAATATCAATATCAATGATAAAGCACAATAAATCATATAACGTGAATGTTCTGTATCATGCATCCACAAATGCACTATGTCATGACATGTCTCAACAAGTTCCCTATTATCACGAGTCTCATATGATATGCCTATTCAGCTCAATATGTCAGTGAAACCACATCACATCTTCATATTAGCAGCACATATCATAGTACCATACTCATCTGTGATAATAACCAGAGTATATACCCACACCAGGCGTATATCTCTCAAGCCAAAGCATATGTAGTATATCTATCGTGGCAACGATCCCAGCCCAAGCATATGCCCTACACTAGCATATCTATCTAGGCACTGATCCCAGTCAAAGCATACGCCCAACACTAGCATATCTATCGTGGCAGTCAAAGCATATACCCCACCAGGTATATCTATCAAGACAATGATCGTACCAAAGCATATACACATATCTATCAAGGCATCCATACCACTCATATGAAATCTATGTATGCACATGCATATGATACTACCAATCATATGACACAACGATAACATAAATCATATGATATCAAAACCATAATAGCATCATCATATCATATCTATACTCCGTACGTCAACACGTACCTGTACTGCGACACAAACGAGATAAAGCAGTTGTCAATAGCTAAGTGCCTCGTTGTCCTGTCCCCTGTGATGGTGCTACAACAATGCCAACAATATATCATGTTATCATAGGCATTAAAATCAAATTCCACAAAATATTTTATTTTTCAAAATATTAACACTGGCGATCGATCGCGATCAACACCGATCGATCGCCAAAACTCTCTGCCCCCTCGCGATCGATCGCAACAACTTGGCGATCGATCGCCACATTGCTCTGTTCATCGCGATCGATCGCGACAATTTCACCGATCGATCGCCATCCAATTTCACCGCCTTACAATGTTACTGTCATCGGCGATCGATCGCTAACTCGCACCGATCGATCGCCGATGCCCAGAAAAGTGAGAGCATGGCGATTTTCAAGCTTATCTCCATGAATCTTCTCCTACACCTCATATTAAACAATTTCAACATGTTTCTTGAACTCCTTAGGAACATATGAACATAATTCTAACATCATAGCTTCCAATTCAAAGCATAGAAACATGATATGATTGTACACATGCACACTTGAGCTTTCCCTTCACATATATCAACATGAATGACATAATTCAAGTATACAACTATGAATTTCTTACCAAGATGGTACAATTCCACTTCACACACCCTCCTAGCTCAAGTTACAAGTGAAATCCAAGTTCAAACCAACAACTCCTTGAAAGAAATGGAGAGGAGCTTGTGTAGTGTTTTAGTAGGTGTAAAAGGTGGTGTATGTGATTTCATCCCCTTAATCCACTTGATATAGGATCTTTAGTTCCTTAAGTCCCTTGCTATCATACCATTTAAAGGTAATTACATGCTAACTATTATGTACATGCAATGCACTCCAAATTCAAATGCAACTCTAATGCACATGAAAGTTACATGTATACTCAAATGCAAACTCATATGCACATGTTGATGCACTTTCAACACTTAATCCATAATTCACATGTTTATAGTATGAATGTATTACACACCATGTTTCATGCCTTCCCATCATATATGAATCAATTCATTCTTGGTTCCACTCGAACCCCCATTATCATATCGTCAAGTGATATAATTACACCATAATCATATCATACGTATATTAACAAATCGAGGCATTACAATTCTCCCCCACTTATTGAATTTCGTCCTCGAAATTGCCTATACATAACATGCATATCTAATACGCAATTCAACAATTCTACGATATGAAAAGAGGAAACATGATCATGTATGCAACAGTATCAGAAAACTGTAAAATAATACCAGAAAACAAATCCGGATACCGTTGCATCATATGCTGCTCCGTCTCCCACGTTGCCTCTTCGACACCCCGTCTGTCCCACTGTACCTTCACCATAGGAATCACTTTGTTACGCAGCCTGCGTTCAGCTCGATCCAAGATCATAACCGGTCGTTCCTCATACGACACATCTGTATCCAACTGTACATCAGGTAACTGTAATACATGACTCGGATCTGGTTCATACTTCCTCAACAGTGAAACATGAAATACATCATGCATACTACTCAATGTCGGCGGTAGTGCCAAGCGATATGCCAACGTACCAATACGTTGCAACACCTCATACGGACCAACATACCGTGGAGACAATTTTCCACGCTTCCCAAACCGTACTACACCTTTAAAAGGTGAGATTTTCAAGAACACACGGTCACCAACTTGAAATTCAAGTGGTCTACGTCGCTTATTGGCATAAGCAGCCTGTCTATCCTGAGCAGCTTTCAATTTCAATCGTATTACCTTGACTTTCTCTTCCATATCATGAATCATATCCGGTCCATGTAAGGAAGACTGATCCACATCATCCCAATACAATGGCGATCTACATCGTCGCCCATACAAAGCCTCAAATGGTGCCATCTGTATACTAGACTGATAACTGTTGTTATATGAAAATTCTACTAATGGCAATGACTTTTGCCAAGAAGTATCAAACTCTAATACACAGGCACGCAACATATCCTCAAGCGTCTGTATCGTACGCTCTGTTTGTCCATCTGTCTGAGGATGATATGCTGTACTCAACCGCACTTCAGTTCCCAATGCTGTCTGTAGCCCTTCCCAGAAATGAGAAGTAAATCTCGGATCCCTATCCGATACAATGGAAACTGGAATACCATGTAGCCTAACTACATGTTGAATGTATAACTGTGCCATTCTCAGATATGTATATGTCATACAATATGGCACAAAATGAGATACTTTGGTAAGTCTGTCAACAATTACCCAAATTGCATCGCAACCAGAAGACGTCCGTGGCAAATGAGTCACAAAATCCATCGTGATATGTTCCCATTTCCACTGAGGAATTTCCAAACTATGTAATTCACCTCCTGGTCTTTGTCTTTCCGCTTTCACTTGTTGACATATCAAACACCGTTTCACAAAGCTCAATACATCCTGTTTCATACGTTTCCACCAAAATTGGGTACGTAAATCATGATACATTTTCTTCCCTCCAGGATGTATACTGTATCTACTACAATGAGCACGTTGTAGTAGTTCTTGGCGTAGTCCCAATGCAGCAGGTACTACTCAACAAGTCTTGTATTTCAAAACTCCATCCTCTGCAAGTACAAACTGTGATGTTTGTCCTTGACTTATCAGTTCTTTCCAATGTTGTACCTCATCATCAGTCGTTTGTGCCGTCCTGATTTTGTCAAAAATATCGGGTTCAACTAACAAAGTTGATACCCGTACTGGCACTGATTCCATATCAAAATCATAACCCAAAGTACAACAAGCAGTCATCAAAGTAGATAAATGAATCACCTCATCAGCCGTATGATGTACTTTTCGACTCAAGGCATCTGCTGTAAGATTAGCTCTTCCTGGATGATATTCAATCTCACAATCATAATCTTTCAACAGATCCATCCATCTCCGTTGTCTCATATTCAACTCCGCTTGAGTGAATAGAAATTTTAAGCTCTTATTATCAGTATATATGGTAAACGACGTACCATATAAATAATGTCGCCATATCTTCAATGCAAAGACAATGGCAGCCAATTCCAGATCATGTACTGGATATCTCATTTCATGTGGCTTCAACTGTCGTGATGCATAAGCCACTACATGTTTGTCCTGCATCAAAACACAACCTAATCCAAGTAATGATGCATCAGTATAAACTGCAAACCTGTCATGCTCAGATGGAATGATCAAGACTGGAGCTGTAGTCAATCGATGTTTTAATTCCTGGAAACTACGCTCACAAGCCTCTGACCATTGAAATGATACTCCCTTCTGTGTCAAATGTGTCAATGGTTTGGCAATCGCTGAAAATCCTTCAACGAATCGTCTATAATATCCAGCCAAACCTAAGAAACTACGAATCTCTGGCACAGAAGTAGGTGCTGACCAATTCAACACTGCTTCCACTTTCTTTGGGTCAACTGATATACCTTCCTCTGATATGACATGACCCAAAAATCCAACACTAGTCAACCAAAACTCATACTTACTGAGTTTTGCATACAACTGATGTGTCCTCAACAATTGCAGTACTATATGCAAATGTTGAACATGTTCAGCATCACTCCGTGAATAGATCAATATATCATCGATAAAGACAATGACAAATCGATCAAGGTACTCCTGAAAAACTCGATTCATTAAACTCATAAAGACAGCTGGAGCATTTGTCACTCCAAATGGCATTACCAGAAACTCATAATGTCCATAACGAGTTCTGAATGCTGTCTTCTGTATATCTCCTTCCCTCACACGTATTTGATGATATCCCGACCTCAAGTCAATCTTAGAATATATCCTTGATCCCTGCAACTGATCAAACAAATCATCAATACGAGGAAGAGGATATTTATTCTTTATGGTTACCTTGTTCAATTGTCGATAATCAATACATAGCCGCATTGTCCCATCCTTCTTCTTAACAAATAAGACCGGAGCACCCCAAGGCGATACACTAGGACGTATGTACCCCTTGTCCAGTAAATCTTGCAATTGAGTTTTCAATTCTTTTAACTCAGTTGGTGCCATCCGATAAGGAGCACGTGAAATTGCAGAAGTACCAGGTATCAAATCAATACCAAATTCCACTTCTCGACTCGGTGGGAATCCAGGTATCTCATCTGGAAACACATCCGCATATTCTGCAATCACTGGTATCTCCTCCACTTTCCTTTCTCTTTTCTGTTCAGTAACATCAAGGGCATAAATCAAATAACCCGCATGCCCACGTTCTAACAAACGCGACATTCGGATTGCCGATATCAATGGAATCCTTGCCCTCGATCCCTGGCCATGAAAGTACCATTGATTTCCAGTATCAGACTGAAATCTCACAACCTTATGACAACAATCCACAACAGACTGATATCTACTCAACACATCAATCTCAATAATACAATCAAAATCTGTTATGTCTAACACAATCAGATCAGCTTGTAATCCAAACTCAGTCTCAAACTGAATCTCACAATCAGACACACTCTGACAAGCCATTACAGTAGTTCCCATGGGTGTCGAAACATAAAGAGGCATCAACAGTGGAGACAAGCATATATGATACCGATTAACAAAAGTTTGTGCAACAAAAGAATGTGATGCACCAGTATCAATCAAAAGTAAGGCTGGATAAGTAAACAAAGTACACTTACCCGCTATCACAGCATCAGGAGCTGCCTCTGCTTCCTCCCTGTTCAGTGCATACACCTGAGCCTGAGGTGTTCCTGCCCTCTGTCCGCCACCAGACTGTACTACACTCTGTGGTCTCTGCTGCACTGTATTCTCTGACATGGGTCCTCTCCTCTGTTGTCCGCCCACTTGAGGACAATCACGGATCACATGTCCTGGTTTCCCACAACGGAAACAAACTACTGTATCAAACTGTGGACAATTCTTTTGATAATGTGGCCCTCCACATTTAAAACACTGTAATCCTCGTCCACTACTGCTACTACTTCCTTGGGACTGTCCCTTAGCCCTTCTGTCATCCCCTTTCCTTGGTCCAAACCGTTTCCCACTAAACCTAGATGACGATGCACCACCTCGTGGTGATTTAAAGGAATCTCCTCTAGGTCGCATACTGTCAGATGTAGGTGGTTGGGCTTGTCCAACATCTTTATACACCCCTACCGCAATCTCAGCCATCTCAGCTCGAGTCAAGGCTTCTTCATAAGATGTAGGGTTATTGGACATGACCCTATCAAACAATTCAGGCCTCAACCCTTTCACAAATTGTCTGATCTTTGCCTTTGTATTGACAGCAATATGTGGCACATATCGGAGCAAAGAAGAATAGTGAACAGCATAATCAGATACTGTCATGGCTCCTTGTCTCAGGTTTGTAAATTCATCCTCTTTCCTTTGCCTTGCAGCAACAGAGAAATAATGCTCCAGAAACTTTGTTCTAAACACATCCCAGTTCACTGTCTGTCCTTGAGCCCTCAACTCAAGTACTGTGGATTTCCACCACATCATAGCCTTCTTGGCCAACTGATATTCAGCTAAACGTAACCAAGCAGTCTTGGCACACGGTGCTGATACAAATATCTGTTCTATACGTTCCAGCCACTCCTCTGACAGTTCCCCTGACTCAGTCCCCTCAAACCTAGGTGGCTGATAACTCAGAAACTGGGTCAAAGTTAATTCTCCAGGCAACAATACCTGTTCCACTGGCCCTTGTTCAATCGGTATTGGTGGTACAGGCACCATCCGTACACTCGCATTGCCACTCATGGCATCCCCAACATCCTCATGTAACCCTCTGTCTGTCATAGCTGTAGATCAAGGGTTAACAATAACATTACAAGTATATAACATGTTAGAATAACATCACATGCCAACTCCTAACATGCTATTACCATTCTCAAAGTGTTTAGGTAACTCCCTAATACACTTTCTCTACCCATGTTCACCCCGTTCTCGAACCACTGCTCTGATACCACTAATGTGGGGGCCTCTTTTACTTAATCCATTATGTATCCATTAAACATACATATGTGAGTCTGAATTAAGTAATATACCATGCACGGATTAAGAGTTCATGCTAGTTAAGTTGTTTACAAGGTTATCAAAAACCTAACAAACTATTCATATCATGTACATAAACAACCTAATACAAAAGAACTCCTAGGCAGTGGTTCCCCTCGCAGCGGAAATCATGACTCACGCTCCCCACGTCTATGAGTCCCTACAGAAACATTCACAACGTGAGTATAGATAACAACTATCTCAGTGCAATATCAAAACACAATATCAATATCAATGATAAAGCACAATAAATCATATAACGTGAATGTTCTGTATCATGCATCCACAAATGCACTATGTCATGACATGTCTCAACAAGTTCCCTATTATCACGAGTCTCATATGATATGCCTATTCAGCTCAATATGTCAGTGAAACCACATCACATCTTCATATTAGCAGCACATATCATAGTACCATACTCATCTGTGATAATAACCAGAGTATATACCCACACCAGGCGTATATCTCTCAAGCCAAAGCATATGTAGTATATCTATCGTGGCAACGATCCCAGCCCAAGCATATGCCCTACACTAGCATATCTATCCAGGCACTGATCCCAGTCAAAGCATACGCCCAACACTAGCATATCTATCGTGGCAGTCAAAGCATATACCCCACCAGGTATATCTATCAAGACAATGATCGTACCAAAGCATATACACATATCTATCAAGGCATCCATACCACTCATATGAAATCTATGTATGCACATGCATATGATACTACCAATCATATGACACAACGATAACATAAATCATATGATATCAAAACCATAATAGCATCATCATATCATATCTATACTCCGTACGTCAACACGTACCTGTACTGCGACACAAACGAGATAAAGCAGTTGTCAATAGCTAAGTGCCTCGTTGTCCTGTCCCCTGTGATGGTGCTACAACAATGCCAACAATATATCATGTTATCATAGGCATTAAAATCAAATTCCACAAAATATTTTATTTTTCAAAATATTAACACTGGCGATCGATCGCGATCAACACCGATCGATCGCCAAAACTCTCTGCCCCCTCGCGATCGATCGCAACAACTTGGCGATCGATCGCCACATTGCTCTGTTCATCGCGATCGATCGCGACAATTTCACCGATCGATCGCCATCCAATTTCACCGCCTTACAATGTTACTGTCATCGGCGATCGATCGCTAACTCGCACCGATCGATCGCCGATGCCCAGAAAAGTGAGAGCATGGCGATTTTCAAGCTTATCTCCATGAATCTTCTCCTACACCTCATATTAAACAATTTCAACATGTTTCTTGAACTCCTTAGGAACATATGAACATAATTCTAACATCATAGCTTCCAATTCAAAGCATAGAAACATGATATGATTGTACACATGCACACTTGAGCTTTCCCTTCACATATATCAACATGAATGACATAATTCAAGTATACAACTATGAATTTCTTACCAAGATGGTACAATTCCACTTCACACACCCTCCTAGCTCAAGTTACAAGTGAAATCCAAGTTCAAACCAACAACTCCTTGAAAGAAATGGAGAGGAGCTTGTGTAGTGTTTTAGTAGGTGTAAAAGGTGTTGTATGTGATTTCATCCCCTTAATCCACTTGATATAGGATCTTTAGTTCCTTAAGTCCCTTGCTATCATACCATTTAAAGGTAATTACATGCTAACTATTATGTACATGCAATGCACTCCAAATTCAAATGCAACTCTAATGCACATGAAAGTTACATGTATACTCAAATGCAAACTCATATGCACATGTTGATGCACTTTCAACACTTAATCCATAATTCACATGTTTATAGTATGAATGTATTACACACCATGTTTCATGCCTTCCCATCATATATGAATCAATTCATTCTTGGTTCCACTCGAACCCCCATTATCATATCGTCAAGTGATATAATTACACCATAATCATATCATACGTATATTAACAAATCGAGGCATTACAGATTTAATACCGATCGATCGCTAGCTTTGTACAGATCGATCGCTATGGTGAATTGTTGTAGCGATCGACAGCTAGGATTGACCGATCGATCGCAAGACTACAATTATGAAAATGTAGTATTTTCTTAGTAGTTGTTTCATAACACGGTTTATGACATTATGCATTGTTGATATGTATGTAGCATCATCACAGGGGACGGGACAACGAGACGGTTAAACATTGACGCCTGAATTATAGATTTTGTATCGCACAACAGGTACGTGTTGACGTACAAGTATTGATGTTATTGTGATGATGGTATTGAATTTGAGATATATGATTGATGATATCATATGTGTCTACATTCATGATGATATACATGCATGTTGTTGAGATTGATGACACGATGGGTATGCTATTGTTGAGGATATGCTTTGGTATGAGAGGTATGCCATTGTTGGGCATATGCTTTGGCTGTTATAACGTGTGAGGACGGTTATATGGTATGTGCTGCTAATATGGGACGTGAAGGCTGAGCCACTGACATATTGAGCTGAGAGGCATATCATATCGGTCCCGTTATAACAGGATGATAGTTGAGACATGTCATGACATATTTTCATATTGTGATGCATAGTTACAGAACAATCACAGTTGAAATTCTACGATGGTTATTTACCGTATGATGTTTTGCTTATTGATATAGAATTGAGATAGTTGTTATCAATACTCATATTTTGTGATTGTTTCTGTAGGGACTCATAGACGTGGGTGGACGGGTTTGTGAGTTGATTCTGCTGCGAGCTGAACCACTTAGAAGTTGAATTTCTTTAGGTTGTTAGTATATACATGTGATGTATATTGTGTCAGAATTTTGTTTTGATAAATGCTGTAATAACTGACATGGTAAAACTTTTTATCTGTGTATGATATTACTTAATTCTTACTCACATATGTATAAATAATTGATACATAACGGATTAAGTAAAGAGGACCCCACAGTCAACCAACATAAAAATGTATCCTGATGTGGAGCGTCTGCTATCTTGGCATCCAGTAAAGTTGAAGTCAGAGAACCCGATGATATCTAAACTATATGATCTCCAATAAATGAGCATGTAGTCTTTTGTTCTCCTCAAATAACGCATAACACTTTTGGTTGCCATACAATGTTCCATACCCATACCCAAATCACGTAAATATTTGTAAGACCCCAACCCATTATTAAGGCAATTAGGCATTATTGACGTCACATTAATGATTTAACCTCTTATAATATTCTCAACTACAACATAGAGTTAAACACATGTCAAATGCAGAATAACCGAATATACAATACATGGTATGATCAATTCCAACATGCCCCATAATCGTAATATGGATTTTATAAAAATTTGGACAAAGTCTCCCAGTAAATTGGACATACCGGGGGAAAAAAACATATCATCAACTATATGATCAAATCAAAGTTCAACTTCTCCTCAAAATAACATACATCTATCATGCTTGAATAAAAGAAGAACTCTGAAACATGCATACAAACCATATACAGGCAACAAGGTGCTCACAGACAAGCAACAAATAATGGATACCCATCTAGATGCATAAATAACATATGCCATTAACCCAATCTCGTACTACGCTTCTGGAAGCAGCATTATCAAATAAAACTCGAGCCTAGTACCCAAGAAAGCGTCGTACATGTTGTACCTGTTTCAACAGAAACAACCCCCACACGGGGTGAGCGTATACCAACATGATAAACATATAGATATCAACTACACAATTCATAATTGCAAAAAGAATGATACAGTATCATAAAGAAACACTTCCTATTTGTTTTCCTGAAATAGTGAAAGATCCATCAAACTGTTCCTGATTCATTACTTCACAAATTACCAAGCTCGTTATCAACATTTATAACGCAATACTCATCATTAAGGTAAGTTGATAATTTAACAGCACAACATATGTATTCAATCATAACTAATACCATCACAAGGCCAATATGCACATCATCCAAGATGATCCACATCCATTTCTCATACTCATCATGCCCTAGGCATCCAAGTCTACTCAAGTATCCTATTACGTCATTTACATAACAACAGCATTAACGCAACTAATATATTCCATAATATACTTCACACGTTATAGTGGACAACACATGTAATTATAATTATATACTTATTTGGCATCAACCCTGCTCGTACGTCATTACATACCTTGCCACTTGAAATTCTAGTCAAGTCTCCTTTTTCGTCTTGTGGTCTGAGATGGCTCTGAGAAAGTCCAACAACTCAATATAATCATTAATAACACAGTAAGTGATATAAATCACAAATTCATGCTATGACACATATTCAAGCATATTGCTCCCATACACTTTACTACAGGTTATACACCTACTAAGACACTATACACATGCTTCAAAGGTAAAACATGCTTCATCTATTCACACACTACACATGCTTCAAAGGTAAAACATATCATCTCATTCCCCAACACCCACTAAGACACTATAAAGCTTTTAATTTGGAATGTGAAGGTTTTTCACCACTAATTGATCTTTAGGCCAACACTTAAACACCATCTAAACATATTATAAAACACCTCATGATCATGATTTTCAAGCCCACAATAGCAATGAAACTTAGCCGTAAAAACCCCAAAGGTTCGGCCATGTATCACCCCAAAAAACCAAACACTTCAAGACAAGCTTTTAACACTATAATGGCAGATTTTTTGGAGCATCATTACAACAGGTTTTCTGAGCTAATGACAACAGTAAGTTCAAGCTCTAAACAGCATAAAAGTCGATCTATAAGCAACAACAGAAAATCGAACTACAGTGACAACCTAAATTCAAACCAAATGGCAGCCTAATCGAACCAACATAGCAACAAATTCGGTCCAAAATAGGAGTAGAATTCGAATCATAAGCAGCAAGAAATCATGCCAAATTCCAACATAAATTTCGAACAAAAGACAAGAATTTCGAACCCATAATAGCAACATTTTCGAACCACAACAACGTCAGATTTTTAAAGTATATGGTAGCTGAATGTTTTTTTAAAATAACAGCATGATCTATTAACCAAATCAGCATGCCCTTAGAAGAAGAATAACAGTCCATTTTTGAACTCAAAGTAGCCACAAAATCGCACCAAAATCGAACATAGATTGATGTGCAAGGAGAATAAATGGTTAGGAAATCGTTAAGCATCAAACCCACACGAACCTGAACAAAAAACAGGCTTCAAACCAAAATGAAATCAGCTCTATAGCGTGAAGATGGTCGTCGGTGTGAAGTGGGAGAGGAGGGAAGAAGTCGGCTTTAGTGTGTGAAATGGAGGAGCTTGTGTGTTTTGTGTAGCCCTATGTTTTAAAACCCCCTCTTAATTAAATCTAAACTTTTTAATTAATACCTCAACTCCAAGTTAAACATTTACATCTCCATCTCAAATAATTATTTCCATATTAAATCAACCAATTTATTATTGCAAGGAAAACCCCTCTTAGATTTAAATTGCATCATAAGTTCAGCCCGGGATTATTTATTCCTCAATCCCAAGAATTTAAGAATCTCTTGAATTTAATTAACATTATAAATACAATCCTGGAATCATTTATCCGAACTCCGATCCAAAATCTGATACCTAAGAATTAAATCCTGGCATATCATAAAACACGATAATTAAATCCAATGAACGATTATTAATTATCCAGGACATCACAATATTTGCCTAAAACTCCCACAATAATGCAATATCAGGACGAGTACAAACTTGAGAATACATCAAACTCCCTATTGCTGAGGAATCTTCTGCGTCTCTTCTCTTTCAAGTTCATTATTGGGGCACTGTTTGAGACTAAATTTGTCTCATTAGGAATTGGTGTATCTCCCAGTTTACTTATCTTTCTTGCCAAATCTGCTCAAAACCTTATCGATATAGCTCTTTTGTGATAACCCAAGGATACCTCGAGAACGATATCTTAGTATCTGAATCCCTAATACAAAAGGGCATCTCCAAGATCGTTCATTTCAAAGTTCTTTGTCAAAAAATTTATTGGTTTCATGTAGTAAGCCAATATCGCAACTAGCAAGCATAATGTCAGTGACATATAATACTAGGAAGATATATGTACTCCCACTAAACTTGTTATATACACAGTCATCAACAACATTCGCCTCAAAACCGTACGAGGTGATACCTTGACGGAATTTGTGATACCATTGACGTGAAGCTTGTTTGAGACCAAAGATGGATTTCTTCAGCTTACATACCATAGACTTTGGATCTCCCGATATAAAGTTTTCCGGTTGTACCATATAAATCGTCTCGTCAATGTTTCCATTTAGAAATGCAGTCTTGACATCCATCTGATGTAGCTCTAGATCATAATGAGCCACCAGTGTCATTATTGTTCTAAAAGAGTCTTTCAAAGATACCGGAGAGAAAGTCTATTTATTGTAATGCCTTCCTTTTGGGTAAAGGATTTGGCGACTAGACAAGCTATATCTTTTGAACATTGCCCTTTGAATCCCTTGTGGTTTTAAATATCCATTTACAACTGATGAGTTTCATGCCTTTAGGTAATTCGACGAGATGCAAACGTCATTGTTTTTCTTAGACTTCAACTCATCTTTCATGGCATCAATCCACTGCTGAGAATTAGAACTCTGCATGGCTTGATAGAAGTTGATTGAGTTATCCTTCGTTAAGCCAATGTCATCCTCATGTTCTTGGAGGAAGACGATATAATCATATGGCATCGCATTTCTCCTCTCTCTAGTGGATCTCCTTAGTGGTACTTCTTGAGGTTGTTGAGTTTGTTCTATAGGTGGTGATTGAGGAAGAATCTCATTGTTGTCTTGGTCTTGAACAATGTCAGGGATAACGGCCTGAACATCGTTATCTAGTGTCGGACCTGTGTCTTGAATAGCAATAGGTATTGAGATCTGATTACCATTAATAACAGATTCTTCTTCAAATACAACATTCCTTATATTTCCTTCCTCTCCAAACTCAATAGGAATCTCGCATTTCTCGTTTCAAAAAAGGATCTTGATGTGGGATTGTATAACTTGTAGTCGCGGGAGCGTTCAGCGTAACCAACAAAATAACAACTAACCGTTCTTGAGTCCAGTTTTCCTTCGAGTGGCCTATAAGGTCGTGCCTCAGCTGGACAACCCCAAATGTGCAAATGTTTGATGCTTGGCCTTTTGCCAGTCCTCAGTTTTATAAGGGGTTTGGTAATTGCTTTGCTTGGCACTCTGTTAAGAATATATATTGCAGTCTTTAAAGCTTCTCCCCATAGTGACTCTGGCAAGGAAGAATGACTAATCATACTCCTTACCATATCCTTAAGTATCCGATTTTGTCGCTCTGCAACACCGTTCATACTGGGTTTGCCTGGCATGGTGTATTGCGGAACAATTTCACACTCACTGAGAAACTTTGTGAAGGGTCATGGACGTTGTTCTCCTGATCCGTCATAGCTTCCATAGTATTCACAGCCACGATCGGATTTGACAGCCTTTATTTTCTTTCCAAGTTGAAGTTTAACTTCAGCTTTAAAAGATTTGAAAACGGCTAGGGATTGTGACTTCTCATGTAAAATATAGGTAATCAAATCTAGAGTAATAGTCTGTGAAGGTAATGAAGTGTTGTTGTCCCTTTCATGAAGCTGTAGGAAATGGACCACATATATCAGTATGTATTAGTTCTAAGACATCTTTAACTCTCTCGGCACCTAATTTTCTAGTGTTTGTTTGTTTTCCCTTGATGCACTCAATACAAACTTGAAAGTTTGTCAAATCTAGGGATTCAAGAATTCCATCAGACACAAGCCTCTGAATTCTATGTTTAGAGATATGACCTAAACGCTTGTGCCATAAGTTGGCGGAATTCTCACTTAATTTTTGCTTTGTACCATGTGAACTTGTTTGCAGTATTTTGTTATGGGAACCAACAATATCAAGCATAAATAGATTATCAATCAAATAACCGGAACCAACAAAATTTGAATTTGATATAGACTAACTTTATTATTGCCAAATGATCAAGAAACACCTGATTTGTCCAAACTAGAAATAGAAATTAAATTCCGTCTAAAAGACAGTGCAACAAACGTCTCAAATAAATCCAAATAAAACCCAATTTTTAATTGCAATATAAAGTTCTTATAGCCTCGACTGCAACTTTATTACCATCCCTCACAAAGATGAATCTTTCAGCATCACTGGGCGGCCGGCAGTACAGGCAATCCTGCATAGACATACTTATATGAGTAGTAGTACCAGAATCTACCCACCAAGTATCCTTAGGTACATAAGTTAAATTAACTTCAGAACAAACTAAAGTTAGAAACATACATTCTTTTCACACCAAGCGGCGTACTTGGAACACTCCTTCTTCATGTGTCCCAGCTTCTTACAGAAGTAACGGGTAAATCTCTCATCTTGTTTCTTTAGTTTCTTATGTTGAGAAGATCCTTTTTGCAGTATCCTTAGCTCTCTTTCTTTTCTTATTCTGAGAGGTTGAGGCCAAGTGATCGCTCTCAGTCTTTTCTCAATGTTGTCTCTCTTCCTCTTGCACACAGTGAGATATAAGCTTGTTGAGGGACCATTTGTCCTTATGAGTGTAATAACTCACTTTGAATTGCCCAAAGTGTGCAGGAAGTGATATCAAAACTAAGTGCATAAGTCCTCAGACCGCTCCAACTTAAGCGACTTGAGTTTTGATGCAAGATGAGACATCTCCATTATGTACTCCCTTATGTTCCCTTTGCCCTTATATTTCATCGCAACAAGTTTTGTCAAAAGGCTACTCACCTCTGATTTTTCATTCTTGGCAAAATATTGCTCAATTTCCTCGAGGACCTTCTTGGCGCTCAAGTACATTCCATTAGAGCGATCCCATTTCTCAATTTTACCCTCATTAGGGTTTTCTGGAGTGACAATGGGCTCGTCTGACCGAAGTGTGAGATCTAAATCCATACAACCAAGTACAATTTACATGGTTTCTTTCCAGACCTTAAGGTTCATTCCACTCAGCATTGGATGTTGTTAAGTTGGGCAGAAACATATATGTAGCAGTAGCAATAGAAACTGGATGAAGAACAAAATAATTATGTCAAAATTTGCTCAAAAATTCCCATATTGAGGGACCCATCTCAATATACCTAGCACAACATTAATTTCCAGTCTTTGGACGGAGAAATTAACTGTAAGTGGTACTCTCAACGTCATAATCAAACATTGATAATAAATCCTGTCAAACAATAGTTTATCTTTGGATCGACTAATATTCACATGGAAAACTTTATAATCATCACATATTTATTACGACAGGTGTAATTGTAATATGGTCAAACGGTAAACTTCCTTTGGGCCGGTCACAATTCACATATACTACAAACACACAAATATCTTTATATATGTGTTAGTAATTTGGCCAAATTGTAAATTTGTAAGGACCCCGCGCCCTTAACCCGCTATTAGTGTATTAACCCATGTATTTAGTGCATACAATCATGTAATCAGGGGAAAAACTATATGCTACCATAGCATAATATACCAACAATAAAATTTCTTGTATTATTCCATGTAATATCCAATTTCCCTCAACCAAATCCACTTACATAGCATGCACTCTTATAATACACTAACATGTACTCAATTCATTTTGCAATTCCTTATTTAATTGCATGCAACACCTGAATGAAAACAGAAAGGCCATTGCCTATTTATACAAACCATATACACATATAGTAGTACTCACATGCAAGCAATCGAATGAGTGTATGTGTATTTAATGTATGAAATACCCTACTCAATACCGGCACCGGTACCTCGATCCTGGAAGTACCTCCAATCCATAGCTCGATCTCAACTCCGGAGCTACCGTTGTACCTCTTCCATCTGCCCCAACAGAGACAGCCCCCACAGGTGAGCATACCAATACCACCGATCCAATAATCATAATATTACATTACATAATTTACAGAATGTAAAGCGGTGAATTTAAAAGAAACTCCCTGAATAGTGTCATCCTCATACGGGATCCCATGTGTTGTCCCTGTTCTCACAATAACCGAAACCATCAAATTTCCAAAAGCCAGTTAATCATTACATTGATTAACTCATTCGTTCCCCAATAACAATACCATAATCAATAAACCAAATCATTAAACAATGATTATAGATATTCCATATATCTAACCACTAATTCCACCGTTTCGTTACCTCGCACACCTAATAATGGCGGCATCATAACCGATGTTCGCTCCATAGCGACAACATCTCAATCGTTTCTCGCTCCATAACGACACCATATAATTTGCAATACTTACCAATTTATTGCATTAAAAGTATATCATGTATTTCACAATTGCAATAATATAAAAGGCTATGCTCGTACGTCATACGTACCTTATGATTCCGTAGTCCAAACCAAACCTTGTCTTTGCCCCGAGATTTAGTGAATTACTTGCTATATATAGATAATAGCTCACAATCAATAATAAAAACATAACCACATGCATAAGCATGTAACCGTCGTCCAATCATCCCAACATGATGATTAATCAACAATGGACCGATAAAAGCTCCTCGAAACTTAAAGGAGGACCCAAATTTAATTTTCAAAAAAATCGTCCTACTGATCGATCGGTAAAAGCCCAAAATTATTGCTTTAGCTAGGGCTTCGCACCGATCGATCGGTAGGAGCTACCGATCGATCGCTAGCCTCCACCGATCGATCGGTAGATCCTCCCGATCGATCGGTAAACATCCGAAAAATCGTCCATCACTACATCTTTGCACCGATCGATCGATGCAATGCTACCGATCGATCGATCGCTGCTGGAACCCAAAAAACACCATTTTTAAAATCTTTAAAAACCTCAACAAACCACACCCAACTCCTTCCATCTCAAACCAACAACAATTAAAACACCCTTGGACATCCAATAAGGTTTAAAACACATTTTAAATCAAGAACAACAAGAATCCAAGATTCTTCAAATTCTCCCAAAACCCAAACCCAACTCTAAACATGCCCAAACTTAGCAATACCACAATCAAGAAGAAGATAAATGCGAGGGGAATGAGATTACCAAAATATCTTCGCAAAATTCCGCCCCCAAGTCGAGCGTTGCTCGATTTTTGCTTCCAATGAGAAAAAGGGGAAAGGTTGGGGATTGGAGGAGGGAGACGTGAGAGAGAGATAGAGAGATAGAAATGCAAGCCAAAATGATTGAACACCGAGTCCACTTGGTATATATAGTACCAAGGCTCCAAAATCCCGAGTCTTCCACAAATACATCATGACTCAATAAAAATCATCTATGTTCAATAAATACCTCTCAATCTCAATTTCCATTACCAGAAAGCACCCAGACCCAAGATCCTACCAAAAACCCAAATCCAAGGTGTAACACCACGATGAGAATACAATCTCAACCCTCGGATCCAACGACCCCAAATACCGGAATTTAAAGCCTCGAAAGTCCCAAAACCGCAATTAATTCATAATTGTCACAATTAAAATCCATTAAGGGTCATTACCACACCGAGATTTACACCATTAATTCCCGGGCATCACAAAACTTCCTTTGGCCGATCACAATTCGCATAAATTTACATGCACATAAATATCTTTATATGTGTGTTAGTAACTTGGCCAAATTATAACCTTCATTTGGGCCGGTCACAATTCACATACATTACATCCACCGGCCATATCCTTCACTGTGATATCCCTGAAATTAATTATGTGCAACTGGGCTATTAATTATGTTTATGTGATTAATATGGTGTGAAATTAATCATGGCGGTGAAATGTATAGTTATGCGGTGGGCATCAACTAGTAATAAATTTTAGAAAGCATGTGATACTTGTTGGGAGATTTATGATTGGCATGATTTATTTGAGTTGGTTCCCATTAATTTGGAAAGCATGTTGTTTGTCGCTAAGATAGCATTTTAATTGAGTAAATGCTATAAAATATCAAGTAGGGATATTTTAATACATCATGCTAAATATCGGGACACGATTAAATCTTTATCATACAATGCTACAACTACACAATTAAATCATTGCTATCAAGCCATCATGGAAGCCCATACCTCCCATACTCCTTCACCACCACTCATTTCAACCATACCACAAAAATCTTCCCCCTTAGCAAGAGGAAGGAGAAGGAGACTTGCAATTTAGTTGCTTGATCTTACTAAAAGTTGGAGAAAAAGTGGTAAGGAAACTAGTAGTGTTGATTGTTGCATATTTTTGATTGAGTAGAGTTTTTCTCTTGAGTGGAAATGGCATGTTTTGATGGGTTTTGTTGAAGTTGATGTTTTGTGTTGCTTTATGGTAGTTTTATGGATGTGGTTATGTATTCAGTTGATGAAGTTTAATGATTTGTAGTAGATGTTGAGTTAGCATGAATGATATGCACAAAAATGATGGTTTTTCACGATTACAAACATCCACGATCAATCGGTGCGTTTTCCCGATCGATCGTGAGTACCCGAGGTGCGGGCAGTAGCTTTCAGCGATCGATCGCGAGTTTGATGCGATCGATCGGCGATGCCGCGTTCGATCGGCACAATCTCAGCGATCGATCGAATAGAAGCTATGAGGCAGTAGCTTCTCGCAATCGATCGGGACATATTGGCGATCGACCGCGAGACGCCAAATATTGAGAGGTTATTTTGTGGGATTTTTTGATATTGGACTATAAATTGGCATCTAATATTGTGTTATCACTTGTGTAGAACCGTCCCAGGTAGCGACGCAACGCAGGAGATAAAGCCCTGCAACATACTATATTTTGGAAAGGTATATAGAGAGACGTACGGGCACCCAAACGGTAATATGTATTTTATATACTTATTGGATTGTGCATTGTGGATGCAAGTATATATTGGATTGTGCATTGTGGATGTAATCATGTTGAGTTATGAATTGTTGTTGCATATGTAAGGAATCCAACAAGCAATGCGCAGCGGAAATAAAATTTGGATTCCCTAACCATGGACCTATACAGAGTATTCATATCAAAATGATTAAAGAGTCTCACCCTTGTAGCGTGTTTGATGCAGAATCCTTGTTGTAGCACCACGAGTCACAAACAAAAGTTTGCACCTTTGTCTCTAAGGTATCCACACGATCAAATCGAAAAGGGGATTTAAGAACAAGTTGGTAGACTCGTTCTTAAACCGAAACAATAACCACACACGATTCTAAATCGAATGAAGATGGCCGGAAACACAAAAGTTCAAGGCGGCGGCCGAGATCTCTTTTGTGTGAGTGGTGGCCGAGAGCTTCATACAAAGGTGGCTAGGTTTTTGATATGTAGGATTAATTAAATTAATCACCTTGTTATCTAATTATATATGTTGGATTTATTTAGGTTCAAGACCTTCTTAAAGCCTTATGGGCCCAAACCCATGATTTAATTAAATCATTATAATCATGTAATTAAGACTCTTCTTAATTAATTAATTCATCCAATGAATTTAATTCCCTTTATTTATTTAATCTTTTGTGCGACCTGATAGGATCTTGCAATGTTGGCAGTGACATAAAATCTCATTTTATGTCACAAGCAATGAGCGGTATCTAGCAACACATCAAGGCTACCCAAATTACAAGAATGTCATTGACTCGACATAACCTTAGAACTTGTGATAATATTAACCATGTAACTTAATCCATTTGTCCATGTGTTTAGATTGAACACGAGTCATGGAATAGTCATACTCGTATATTCAATCTCTATTTCTTGATCCCCAAGTAGAACTAGAATAAACGAAAAAGCTCGATATCACATATCGACTCATTCGAGCACGGCCATGCATTTTAGTCTTACTTGATCAAGGGCCCAAACACTTCTCCTGTTATATAGGATGGACAAATCCTATCTTGATCAATCAACATCCCTCTACATAATTCGTAGTGTATCCAATAGTTACCTTTATAGTTTACCCTGTTACAGGTAACGTTTGACAATATCAAGATACATAACTCCTTATGTTGGGAGCTCTGATGATCTCAAGTCGTAAGGATTACATACATTATTATCACTATGAGAATTGCTTATGACACTCATATAACTATCCATGTAACATTCTCATGGTGGGTCTGTCCAGTACATTGTTCTCTAACATGTACCCATGTGTTGATTTGATATCTCATATACATGAACAATTCATCAATCAAAACATACTGGTCTCAATGTATTATCATTATCCTGATTTATGATAATACTTGACTAGGGACAATCTTTAAGAATAATACAATATTATTCTAAGGACATTAACTTATATATCAATTCATATTGCACAGATATTCAAATAATATATAATAATGATTTGCCATTTATAAAATCATAATACATTGTATGTCATAAACAATCATCTAATGACTTGTCTTATGGCATATCCCAACAAATCTCCCACTTGCACTAAGAGCAATCAGACATATACTTAAGGCCTAGAGATCTAGTATGACGATCATGCTTCTGCTGTGACAGTGGCTTTGTCAATGGGTCAGATACATTATCATCTGTTGGTACTTTGCATATCTTTACATCTCCTCTTTCAACGATTTCTAGAATGAAATGAAAGCGCCGAAGTATGTGCTTGGATCTTTGGTGAGATCTAGGTTCTTTAGCCAATGCGATGGCTCCATTGTTGTCATAATAGAGTTCAATCGGATCTAGAATGCTAGGCATCACCCCAAGTTCAGAAATGAACTTCTTGATCCAAACAGCTTCCTTTGTTGCATCTGAGGCAGCAATGTATTCAGCTTCAGTTGTAGAATCGGCTACTGTTTCTTGCTTTGAACTCTTCTAGCATAAAGCACCTCCATTTAGGCAAAACACATATCCTGATTGCGATCGAAAATCATCTTTGTCGGTTTGGAAACTTGCATCAGTGTAACCTATTACATTGAGCTCTTCCTCACCTTCATAAATCAAGAATGTATCCTTAGTTCTTCTCAAGTACTTTAGGATGTTCTTGACTGCAATCCAGTGACTTTCACCTGGATCAACTTGATATCTGCTCGTCATGCTCAAAGCATACGAAACATCGGGACGAGTACATATCATGGCATACATGATAGATCCAATAGCTGACGCATATGGAATCTTACTCATTCGTTTTCTCTCATCTGGTATTGAAGGACGCTGATCCTTCGAGAGATGTATTCCATGCGTCATAGGCACGAATCCTTTCTTAGATTCTTGCATGCTAAACTGTTTTAGCACTTTGTCTATGTATGTACTTTGACTTAGGCCAAGCAATCTTCTCGATCTATCTCTATAGATCTTGATTCCTAATACATAGGTGGCTTCACCCAAGTCTTTCATAGAAAAGCAATTCCCTAGCCAAATCTTTACAGATTGTAAGGCAGGGATATCATTCACAATTAGAAGTATGTCATCTACATACAACATTAGGAAGATAATTATGCTCCCACTGACCTTCTTGTAGACACAAGGTTCATCTACGTTTTTGATGAAACGAAACTCTTTGACTGCATCATCAAAACGAAGATTCCAACTCCGAGAAGCTTGCTTCAATCCATAAATGGATCGTTGTAGCTTGCATATCTTTCCAGCATCCTTTGGATCGACAAAACCCTCGGGATGTGTCATGTACACATCCTCAAGCAGATTTCCATTAAGGAAAGCTGTTTTGACATCCATCTGCCAGATTTCATAATCATGAAATACAGCTATTGCAAGTAAGATTCTAATGGATTTAACCATGGCAACTGGTGAAAAAGTTTCATCATAGTCAATACCATGAATTTGTTTGAAACATTTTGCTACCAGTCGACCTTTAAAGGTTTGTACATTACCATCCATGTCGGTCTTCTTCTTGAAAATCCATTTGCACCCTATGGGTCTCACCCCTTCAGGTGGGTCAACCAAAGTCCATACTTGGTTTGCATACATGGATTCCATTTCAGATTTCATGGCTTCTTGCCATTTCTCAGAATCAGTGCCCATTATAGCTTCTTGATAAGATGGCGGCTCATCCTCATCAATAAGTAATAAGTCACCTTGTTGAGTCACAAGATATCCATATCCTGTGGCTTCCGGTGTTCTCTTACAGACCTACGCTGGGCTTGTGTCTCTTGAGCAGGCACTTCATCCACAACAGCTTGTGGTGACAGCTCTTTTTCCATCTCAATATCATGTTCAGTGTTTTCTTGTGGTTGAACTTCACTAAGTTCTATATGTCTCCCACTGGTTTTTCTAGAAATAAATTCTCTTTCAAGAAAGACACCAGTCCGAGCAACAACCACTTTGTTCTCGGTGGGATAATAGAAATAGTATCCTTTCATTTCCTTAGGATACCCCACAAATAAACACTTATCAGATTTGGGTCCAAGTTTGTTAGAGGCATGACGTCTAACGAAAGCCTCACAACCCCAAATCTTCATAAAAGACATACTAGGACGTTTCCCAGTCCATATATCATATGGTGTCTTTTCCACTGATTTAGATGGAACACGGTTCAGTATGAATATTGTTGTTTCTAAAGCATGTCCCCAAAAGGATATCGAAAGATCTGCATGACTCATCATTGATCTAACCATGTCCAACAAGGTTCGATTTATCCTCTCGGATACACCATTCCATTGTGGAGTATACGGAGGAGTGAGTTGTGGGACTATCCATACTCCTTTAGATAGTCATGAAACTCTTGGCTTAGGTATTCACCTACTCGATCTGATCGAAGGATTTTGATACTTTTACCAAGTTGGTTTTGTACTTCATTCTTGAAATCCTTGAACTTTTCAAAGGTTTCATGTTTATGTTTCATTAGGTACACATACCCATATCTACTGAAGTCATCAGTAAATGTAACGAAGTATTGAAAACCACCTCTAGCATGTGTGCTTATTGGCCCACATACATCACTATGTATGAGACTCAATAAATCATTTGTCCTTTCAACATGTCCCTTGAAAGGAGCTTTAGTCATCTTGCCCATTAAACAAGATTCACATGTTTCATATGATTCAAAATCAAATGAATCCAATACTCCATCCTTATGAAATTTGATATGCGATTCTCGTTTATGTGGCCCAAGCGACAATGCGAGAGATAAGTTGGATTAGAATCATTATTCTTAATCCTTTTAGTATTTATGTTATAGACAGGCATATCAAGATTTAATACATAAAGACCATTAATCATTTGTGCACTAGCATAAAACATATCATTTAAATAAATGGAGCAACAATTGTCCTTTATAATAAATGAAAATCCAAACTTGTCCAAACAAGAGATAGAGATAATGTTTCCAGTAATTGAAGGCACAAAATAACAGTCTTTTAAATCTAAAGATAAACCGAAAGGCAAAGATAATGAATAATCTCATATAGCTAATGCAGCGACTCTTGCTCCATTTCTAACTCGGAGATCTACTTCGCCTTTTGCCAATGTCCTACTCCTTTTAAGATCCTGCACATTAACACAAATGTGAGATCCACATCCAGTATCTAATACCCATGATG
This sequence comes from Haberlea rhodopensis, assembly GCA_907163345.1. Lineage (NCBI taxonomy): Eukaryota > Viridiplantae > Streptophyta > Magnoliopsida > Lamiales > Gesneriaceae > Haberlea > Haberlea rhodopensis. Next base: position 65,618 of record CAJQUN010000522.1, on the reverse strand, counting down.
AAGAAGTAGATAAATTGACTTCTATAACAAAAATACCTGAAGTGGAAGTCACACTTCCCTTCGTCTTCTTAAGATCCTCCAGATAAACTTTGCAATTTCTTTTCCAATCCGGTCTCACCGCAATGGAAACAGTTCCCCTCTTTTGCCACTCCTCCCTTTGACTTTAGTGCATAAACATGTGGCTTAGACTTAACAAGGACCTTCTTGTTCTTCTTAAAGCCTTTTGCTTTAGCCCTTCCTTTGCTCTTATTCACAATAAGAACATTAGTAGGCTTAGACTTCTTGCTGTTAGCTTCAAAAGTTCTCAGCATGCCAAGCAACTGTGGTAGAGTCTTTTCAATTTCAATCATATTGTAATTCAAGATAAATTGACTGAAGCTTTCAGGCAATGATTGCAAGATCACGTCAGTGGCCAACTCTTGGTCCAATGGAAAACCCAGCTTCTCCAGATTCTCAATATACCCAATCATCTTGAGTACATGAGTTCCAACCAGACTTCCTTCTACCATTCTACACTGGAATAACGCTTTAGAGACGTCATACCTCTCTTGTCTTCCTTGTTGTTGGTAAAGTTGCTTTAGATGCTTGATCATATCGAACGCCTCCATTTCCTCATGTTGCTTCTGAAGCTCAGAGTTTATGGTGGCAAGCATAAGGCACCCAACATCAAGTGCGTCATTTTGATGCTTCTTGTAAGCATCTTTATCGGCTTTAGCAGCCGTCAAGGGAGGTTCCTCAGCAGGTAAGGGTTCCTCTAGGACATATTGCTTATTTTCTTGCTTGAGGACAATCCTCAAATTCCTATACCAGTCTAGGAAACTTGTCCCATTCAGTTTGTCCTTCTCAAGGACCGATCGCAATGATAGTGCATTTGTAACGTTGTTTGTTGCCATGGATATCTACAATATAAATATGCAAAATAAGTTTATGATTTTAATCATTTAATATGGTCTTATATTAAATGATACTCCCACTATTTTGTTTAAAATTATCAACCCTCGAAAACTTTAGTGGGCCAAGATCCATATTTCACTTAATCTTGAGTTAGCTTTGGCTAATCGCCCAAGACTCGGTTATTTAGGTAGACAACTCTTTGCCAATTACAATCACATGCAATTCTTGGATGATTGGACGAACAACGCTTTGTTCAAATTCATCTAATGAATTATTTTCCAACCCCATGCCTCTAGGTTCCCAATCCTATTGAGATAACGCTAGTTAAGTCGAACCCAATTTTAAAATAACACGGATACCACTTTTATCCTTTCGCGTCTTACTAAGATTGTCACGGTGCTTTGCTTTAGCAAACCCACACATGTTCAATCGAAGTCTTGACGAGTATTTTTAATTGGAAGGCATCTTAAACTTAATATTATAAGAGAGATTTATTAATCTCATGATTTTATTAATATTGAAAATATGTCTGGTACAAATATGAAAATATACATATCTACATATATATATATAAGCATCAATATTAAATAAAACATTAAACATGCATCTCATACATCAACATAATGAAAACGTGCCATGGTTATAGCCCCAACTAAAGATTTCTCAAGCCAATGAGAAAATCTAAAAAAGTCAACCTAAGGGTAACTTCTCCAATGTGATATCCCCGAAATGATTAATTGCAACTTAGTGCATTAATTGTGTTGTTATGATTAATTATGGTGGTAATTAATTATGTGTTGGAATTATTATGTTGAAATGTTTAGTCACATGGTAGATGTGATCGGGTAGCATTTCAGGGTGCATGTTGGGTATGTTGGGAATTATGGTTGGAAGCATGATTTATTTGCCTTGGTTAGCAATTAATTAGAAATCATGTGTTTAATTGATATTTCGGTGCATTTGGTTTAATGCTTTGGAAAATATCATGTTGGGGTGTTTTATACACCATGGGATTGTGGAAAGCTTTTAATTAAACCCAATCCCCTTTTATACCCAAATCCCACCTTTACCAAATCACTCTTACTTTACCAAAATCAATTCCCACAAACCCTCCCCCTTCATTTTCGTTCTTGAGCTTTGGGGTGAAGAGAAGTCCTTGCAAAATCTTGATTTGTGGAGTTTATTGGGTGATTTGAGATCCCCAAGAGGTATGGATACCTCATGGTTATTTTTGTAAGGTTTTGTTTAAGTTTGGTATGATTTTGAAGGATTTTAAAATGGGTTTGTTTTGGGTTGTTGTGGTTTTGGTTGTATGTTGGATTTATACTTGTTTTGAAGTATATTTTGGTGGTTTATGTTGCATTTGATGTTGTTGGTTTGTTGGGTTAAGTGTTGGTATGGATTGGAAGGTTTTTGGGAGCAAAAATGGTGAAAATCGCATGTCTGTGCGAGGCGATCGATCGCCTGAAAAGAGGCGACCGATCGCCAAGGGACAGTAGCATTTTTGCGGGTTAGGCGATCGATCGCCTAAAATGAGGCGACCGATCGCCGAGAGGCAGTAGCCAAATCAAGGGCTAGGCGATCGATCGCCATGTTTGGCGCGATCGATCGCCGCAGTGAAAATTTTGAGGCGATCGATCGCCTGAGGGAAGCGACCGATCGCCGCCTGTGGATTTTTGGAAAATGATTTATTTTGTCAAATTTTTTGTATTTGGCTATTATTTGGCTTCTAATATGGGGTTGTGTGATTGTGTAGAACCATCCCAGGTAGCAACGCAACCAAGGAACTGAAGCCATATCAAATCCACTTTTGGAAAGGTACGTAGTGGACGTACGGGCACCAACGGTACATGTATCTTATATACTCATTGTTTATGCATTGTGGATGCGAGTATATATGTGGTATTGCATTGTGGATGCAAATACATGTTATGCATGATGTTTATAGATGCATATGATGATTATTGGTGCACATCCCATGAGTCGTGGTCATCCCTTGATGATTTTAATGATTGCCGCTATTTGTTTGGTTCCGCTAAGTGAAGCGAGGGGTGGGAGCGCCGCATGTCACATTTGAGCGTGGTTATCATATAGGGCGAGGAAAGGGTATTTGCCGCTCAATGAGAGGCGAGGGGGGGGAGTCCCGCATGTCCATTGAAGCGAGGTTATCCTATGCCGCCTATATGTAAATAAGCGAGGGGCATTAAAATACATTGTGATGGACAGACTAGGGATTGGTGATCAGTATTTGGTATTGATGAGCTGGTATATGTCATGACATGTTTAGACCATTTAAAATAATCCATTGATTATACTCATGAGTTATGGTACAGGGACAACCAAACGGGAAGCGTTTGAAATGCATGGGGAAAACAGGAAGTGTTTTATTATGATTATGCATTTACGCTTTATCTTCATATTGTGTTGAATATGAATGATTATTATTGCTCATGTTTGGGGGTTGTCCTTGTAGGTACACGTTGGCATGATAGAAGGGCTAGACGGGTTGAGATGGTGAGCTTGTTGAGGATGCTTTTGGGACTTGAAGGACGGGATTCCTATAGTGTACTCTAGGAGTAGCTTGAACTATAGTTAAACACATTCTTTTGATTGGAATGTAATTAATCCATTTTAGTAGTCCTTATTTTTGGCATGTAATGCTTAAGCTCATAAACTCAACACGTTCTTTTACACTCTGATTATTATGATAGCTCTATTATGCCTTGATTCCGCACTTAAGGATTGGGGTCCTTACATTAGTGGTATCAGAGCAGTGGTTAGAGAACCCGGGAACGAGTGAAGGGTAGCCTTAGCATGATTGGCTAGGTGCTTACATTTGAAGCATGTTTATGCATGTGGTGCATATTAATGTATATCCTGTTATACTAACATGCTTATTCTCATTCTTGTTATCTAACGGCATAACATATATATTGCTTTGGAATTGTTGTTAACATTTGTGTTACAGCATGGCTGCTAATGAGGAGGTTGGAGATGTTGGTAGTGTGAACGCAAGCGTTGGACAAGTGAACCCTCTACCTCCACCGGCCGTAGGCATGGAACCCGTAGCTCAGTTATTACTACCGGGTGAGATCTGTTTGACGCAATTTCTGTCTTACCATCCGCCCCAGTTTGAGGGGACAGAGTCCGGAGAAGAGGCTGAAGAGTGGCTGGAAAGACTTGAACAGATCTTCGTATCGGCTCCTTGTGCTGTTACAGCTTGGCTGAGGCTGGCGGAATTTCAGTTAGCTAAGAAACCTCTAATGTGGTGGAGGAGCACGGTGATGGAGCTAAGAGCATTGGGTGCTGTGATTGATTGGACACTCTTCAGGACCCGATTCCTGAACCGGTATTTCTCCGCAGCGGCGAGACAGACAAAGGAGGACGAGTTTACAAGTTTGAAACAGGGGAACATGACGGTGTCAGACTATGCCACGCGGTACTCTTCGTTGCTGAGGTATGTTCCCCACATTGCCACTAATGGGCACGCAAAGATGAGGAATTTTATGAAGGGGTTACGACCGGAGCTCTATGACCGGGTTATCACCAATAACCCAACTTCTTTTGATGATGCTCTCACAAGGGCGGAGCTTGCCGAGCTTGGGGTGGGAGCTTATTCTAGTGCTATGCCACCACCAGTACCGCAACAGAGGCAGACTAGTGACAGCTTGAGGCCCCGAGGAGAGCCATTTAAACCCCGTGGTGCCTCTTCATCTTCGCGATTTGGTGGAAAGAAATTCTTTGGACAGAAGCAGGAGGGCAAGAAGGGCAATTGGTCGGCCAATCGAGGGTCTTCACAAGGGAATAGGCCGGGAGAGCCTAGGTGCGACAATTGTGGAGGACCACATTCTTCAAGCAAGTGCCCTGCCTGTTATATCTGTGGCAAGATGGGCCACATCGCTCGGTATTGCCCCACCCGGGGAGGACAGTCAGAGTTTCAGGGCAACAGGCCGAGGTTTGATGATAGGACAGTGCAGCAGAGGCAGCAGTTTGGGCCTCGACCATCGGGAGGTCAGACAGTGGGACCGCCCCAGGGACAAGTGTATGCACTGACCAGAGAGCAGGCCCAGGCAGCCCCAGAGGAGGTGATCGCCGGTACATGTCATTTATTTACGTACCCTGCTTTTATTTTGATCGATACATGTGCCTCCCACTCTTTTGTATCGGTGGGTTTTGTGGAAAGACACCATATGCGCACGTCTTCTTTACCCACGCCTCTCTTGGTCTCGACACCCACTGGAAGAAATGTCGTTGCTGATCAGTTTATGGCAGACTGCCTCATTTATTTTGAGGGCAACGAATTGAGGTCAGACTTGATTGTGTTGGGCATGTCAGACTTCGACTGCATCTTGGGTATTGATGTTCTGAACAGATATCAGGCAGTGGTAGATTGCCGACAGAGGACAGTGAAGTTCAGACCTGAGTTGGGCAGTCAGTGGACCTTCTATGGCAACGGTTCTCGTGCGAAGATTCCGTTGATTTCAGCTATCAAGATGACTCAGTTGTTGGAACGTGGCCACACGGGCTATCTCATCTATGTCGTGGACACGTCTAGGAAGAGTAAAGAATTGAGAGTTGAGGATGTGCCAGTAGTGGCAGAGTTTGCTGATGTATTCCCAGAAGAGAAGAGATCCCAGGTTTCCCACCGGCTAGGGAAGTTGAGTTTGGGATCGAGTTGTTGCCAGGGACATCCGCTATCTCTCGTGCACCTTATAGATGGCACCGGCTGAGTTGAGAGAGTTGAAAGAACAGTTGCAGGACCTCCTGGACAAGGGATATATACGCCCGAGCGTGTCGCCATGGGGCGCACCAGTTCTCTTTGTGAAGAAGAAGGACGGCTCGATGCGGTTGTGCATCGATTACCGGCAACTGAATAAGGCTACAGTGAAGAACAAGTATCCTCTTCCAAGGATCGACGATCTGTTTGATCAGTTGCAAGGTACTAGGGTGTATAGCAAGATTGATTTGAGATCCGGATATCATCAGATTCGAGTCAGAGAGGAAGATGTGCAGAAGACAGCATTCCGGACCCGATATGGACATTATGAGTTCCTAGTGATGCCGTTCGGCGTGACGAATGCTCCAGCAGTCTTTATGAGTCTGATGAACAGAGTGTTTCAGCCGTATCTTGATCAGTTCGTCACTGTGTTTATTGACGACATTCTCATCTACTCCCGGAGCGAGGAAGAGCATGTGAAACACTTGAGGACAGTGCTTCGGATTCTCAGAGAGCATCAGTTGTATGCCAAGCTCAGTAAGTGTGAATTTTGGCTGAGCAGTGTAGTGTTTCTAGGGCATGTCATATCGAGCAGCGGGATATCTGTAGATCCCAAGAAGATTGAGGCTGTGATGGAGTGGACTGCCCCCACTTCTGTGCCTGAGATTCGGAGTTTCCTTGGTTTGGCCGGATATTATCGACGCTTCATCGAGGGCTTTTCGAAGATTGCCAAGCCGCTGACGCTCTTGACTCAGAAGGGAGTGCCTTTCTTTTGGTCAGAAGCTTGTGAGGAGAGCTTCCAGGAATTAAAGCACCGGTTGACGACGGCGCCAGTGTTAGTGATCCCTACGGAGAACTCCAGATTTGTTCTGTATACTGACGCATCACTTCAGGGCCTTGGGTGTGTTCTGATGCAAGATAAGCATGTGGTAGCTTATGCATCGAGGCAGTTGAAGCCGCATGAGACCAGATATCCAGTTCATGACTTGGAATTGGCGGCTATCATCTTCGCCCTGAAGATTTGGAGGCATTATTTGTATGGTACGTCGTTTACCATATACACGGATCACAAGAGCCTCAAGTTTTTATTCACTCAGGCAGAGCTGAACATGAGGCAGAGGAGGTGGATGGACCTACTCAAGGACTATGATTGTGAGATAGAGTACCATCCCGGGAAAGCTAATTTGACAGCAGACGCTTTGAGCCGGAAAGTGAGGAGTTCTGCTGAGGACGTCATCCATTTGTCAGCCATGATGACCTCATATTGCCAGTTAGGCTATGATTTCGACATTGATGCATCACCTGTGTATGTATCGACCTTGCTAGCTGAGCCAGATATTTATGAGAACATCAGGAGAGCTCAGAGGTCAGACGATGAGGTTCAGAGGTGGTTATCTTTAGTACATCTTGGTCAGCCAACGAAGTTCAGAGTGGCCGACGACGGATCCTTGAGATTGGGTAACCGTTGGGTGGTTCCGAGTACGCCGGAGCTGCGTAAAGGGATCTTGGAGCGAGCTCATAGTAGCAGACTGAGCATCCACCCAGGCGGGAAAAAGATGTATAAAGATCTGCGTGGTCAGTTTTGGTGGAAGAAGATGAAATCTGATGTCGTCGCTTTTGTGAAGAGGTGTTTGATCTGCCAGCAGGTTAAGGCAGAGAGACAGAGACCTGGCGGCGAGTTGAGAAGCTTGGAGATACCGAAGTGGAAGTGGGAGCACATTTCCATGGACTTCGTGACTCATTTGCCGAGGAGTGCTTCAGGCTTCGATGCTATTTGGGTGATCGTGGATCGATTGACCAAGGTAGCTCATTTTATCCCCTATAGCATGACTTTCACCTTTTTGAGGATGGCGCAGTTGTATATTAGAGATGTGGTGAGATTGCATGGGATCCCCGTTTCCATAGTGTCGGATCGAGATCCGCGATTCACATCTCATTTTTAGGAAGGCCTTCAGTCAGCCTTGGGAACTGAAGTCAGATTGAGCACTGCTTATCATCCTCAGACGGATGGCCAGACCGAGCGTACAATCCAGACGCTCGAGGACATGTTGAGAGCTTGTGTTTTGGAGTTCGATGCCTCTTGGCAAGATTTGGTGCCTTTGGTAGAGTTTTCTTATAACAATAGCTACCAGGCGAGTATTCAGATGGCTCCGTTTGAAGCTCTTTATGGCAGACGGTGTAGATCACCCTTGTGTTGGGATGATTTGGACCGCAGATCGGTCGGAGGACCGGAGTTGATTCGGGAGATGGAAGAAAAGATAAAGACGATAAGGCAGAAAATGAAAGCGGCCCAGGACAGACAGGCAGCTTATGCAAATAAACGGCGGAGACCGTTGGAATTTCAGTTGGGAGATAAGGTCTTTTTGAAGATCTCACCTTTCAGAGGCGTTGTGCGATTTGGGATGCGCGGGAAACTGTCTCCGAGGTATGTTGGACCGTACGAGATTTTGCAGCGTATTGGCACCTTAGCTTACCGACTGGCTTTGCCGCCTTCTTTATCTGGTATACATGATGTGTTTCATGTATCGATGCTGCGGAAGTATGAGCCGGATCCGTCGCATGTTTTACAGCCTTCCGAAGTTCAGTTAGAGTCCGATGTGTCTTATGTGGAACGGCCTGTCAGAATTCTGGATCGAGCAGACCGTAGACTTCGGAACAAAGTGATACCTATGATCAAGGTTCAGTGGGATCGCAGGGGTGTCGAGGAGGCTACGTGGGAGACGGAGTGGCATATGGTGCAGCACTACCCGGAACTATTCTCTGGTATGTGTTTATGTTTAGTTTCTTTTGGGGTAAGTGCATGTGATTTCGAGGACGAAATCTTATAAGTAGGGGAGTATTGTGATATCCCCGAAATGATTAATTGCAACTTAGTGCATTAATTGTGTTGTTATGATTAATTATGGTGGTAATTAATTATGTGTTGGAATTATTATGTTGAAATGTTTAGTCACGTGGTAGATGTGATCGGGTAGCATTTCAGGGTGCATGTTGGGTATGTTGGGAATTATGGTTGGAAGCATGATTTATTTGCCTTGGTTAGCAATTAATTAGAAATCATGTGTTTAATTGATATTTCGGTGCATTTGGTTTAATGCTTTGGAAAATATCATGTTGGGGTGTTTTATACACCATGGGATTGTGGAATGCTTTTAATTAAACACAATCCCCTTTTATACCCAAATCCCACCTTTACCAAATCACTCTTACTTTACCAAAATCAATTCCCACAAACCCTCCCCCTTCATTTTCGTTCTTGAGCTTTGGGGTGAAGAGAAGTCCTTGCAAAATCTTGATTTGTGGAGTTTATTGGGTGATTTGAGATCCCCAAGAGGTATGGATACCTCATGGTTATTTTTGTAAGGTTTTGTTTAAGTTTGGTATGATTTTGAAGGATTTTAAAATGGGTTTGTTTTGGGTTGTTGTGGTTTTGGTTGTATGTTGGATTTATACTTGTTTTGAAGTATATTTTGGTGGTTTATGTTGCATTTGATGTTGTTGGTTTGTTGGGTTAAGTGTTGGTATGGATTGGAAGGTTTTTGGGAGCAAAAATGGTGAAAATCGCATGTCTGTGCGAGGCGATCGATCGCCTGAAAAGAGGCGACCGATCGCCAAGGGACAGTAGCATTTTTGCGGGTTAGGCGATCGATCGCCTAAAATGAGGCGACCGATCGCCGAGAGGCAGTAGCCAAATCAAGGGCTAGGCGATCGATCGCCATGTTTGGCGCGATCGATCGCCGCAGTGAAAATTTTGAGGCGACCGATCGCCTGAGGGAAGCGATCGATCGCCGCCTGTGGATTTTTGGAAAATGATTTATTTTGTCAAATTTTTGGTATTTGGCTATTATTTGGCTTCTAATATGGGGTTGTGTGATTGTGTAGAACCATCCCAGGTAGCAACGCAACCAAGGAACTGAAGCCATATCAAATCCACTTTTGGAAAGGTACGTAGTGGACGTACGGGCACCCAACGGTACATGTATCTTATATACTCATTGTTTATGCATTGTGGATGCGAGTATATATGTGGTATTGCATTGTGGATGCAAATACATGTTATGCATGATGTTTATAGATGCATATGATGATTATTGGTGCACATCCCATGAGTCGTGGTCATCCCTTGATGATTTTAATGCTTGCCGCTATTTGTTTGGTTCCGCTAAATGTGAAGCGAGGGGTGGGAGCGCCGCATGTCACATTTGAGCGTGGTTATCATATAGGGCGAGGAAAGGGTATTTGCCGCTCAATGTAGGCGAGGGGTGGGAGTCCCGCATGTCCATTGAAGCGAGGTTATCCTATGCCGCCTATATGTAAATAAGCGAGGGGCATTAAAATACATTGTGATGGACAGACTAGGGATTGGTGATCAGTATTTGGTATTGATGAGCTGGTATATGTCATGACATGTTTAGACCATTTAAAATAATCCATTGATTATACTCATGAGTTGTGGTACAGGGACAACCAAACGGGAAGCGTTTGAAATGCATGGGGAAAACAGGAAGTGTTTTATTATGATTATGCATTTACGCTTTATCTTCATATTGTGTTGAATATGAATGATTATTATTGCTCATGTTTGGGGGTTGTCCTTGTAGGTACACGTTGGCATGATAGAAGGGCTAGACGGGTTGAGATGGTGAGCTTGTTGAGGATGCTTTTGGGACTTGAAGGACGGGATTCCTATAGTGTCTACTCTAGGAGTAGCTTGAACTATAGTTAAACACATTCTTTTGATTGGAATGTAATTAATCCATTTTAGTAGTCCTTATTTTTGGCATGTAATGCTTAAGCTCATAAACTCAACACGTTCTTTTACACTCTGATTATTTTGATAGCTCTATTATGCCTTGATTCCGCACTTAAGGATTAGGGTCCTTACATCCAAGCACCTCTTTGGCTCCCTTTTGTGAATGGCCTTCTCATCCCGGCACCATGGTCCATCTTCATTGATCTCCATCAATAAAACTCTAACTAAACTATATAACCAATTACATGATTTAGAGAATTCCTCGAGTTACATTCGAGGGGGAGCATAGGGGAGGGAATACATTCAGAAAAATAGAGAAGGCACGACTCGCATGCCGTATTAAATTACAAACATTCACAAACTCCTATCTAATATAGCATAGGGCTATAACCATGCACCATGCTCAAACAACACATAAAACATGCTATAACAATTAATGAATTAAATTTTAAACATTTTAAAATTTAATCCCAATAAAACTGTAAAATAAATTTTATGAAATTATCGTACGCTCGGGACATCACATGTCACGGAACCTTAGCCCAAAAGTCCACTTCCAACCATGAGGGTTCGAAACCCTAATTTTTTTTGGTGACGGCGGCCATGAGCCATTCATGGCTGCTAGGGTTTGAAACCCTAGCCGTCACGAGCCACAATGGTTCGAAACCTTTGTAATAGTTCTCGGCCTTTCATGCACGATTCATGACGTTGGCGGCTTGACCATCTCGAGCCAATGAGTTCGAAAACCCTAGCTCTCATGTGGAGGTAGTCGCCAACATGCATGATTTTGTGAATCATGGTTCGAACCTTTTAATGCGCCGTTAATAAATTTTATCGAGCCAAAAGAAGGGTTCTAAACCCTAGCCATGTTTCGATACCTCCATGCACAACCATGAGCCACAACGGCTAAACCATCTCAAGCCAAGGGTTCGAAAACCGTAGCCCTCATGTGGCAGCCGTGGGTCAAATTCGGTGATGGTGGTGGCCGAACCATTAAGAGCTTTGGGCTTGGATTTCGATTTTGTGTAGCGTATACATAAATAGTCAATTATATCATATATAATTTTACGATGATTTCACAAACTCAATTTTTTCCATATCATATATGAATTATACAGTTTTAAAGCATGCAATATAATTCTAAATATGATTAAACGATTAACGTCATAATTCCGATATGAGCTTTGTACACGGCTCTGATACCACTGTAAGGAATCCAACAAGCAATGCGCAGCGGAAATAAAATTTGGATTCCCTAACCATGGACCTATACAGAGTATTCATATTGGAATGATTAAAGAGTCTCACCATTGTAGCGTGTTTGATGCAGAATCCTTGTTGTAGCACCACGAGTCACAAACAAAAGTTTGCACCTTTGTCTCTACGGTATCCACACGATCAAATCGAAAAGGGGATTTAAGAACAAGTTGCTAGACTCGTTCTTAAACCGGAACAATAACCATACACGATTCTAAATCGAATGAAGATGGCCGGAAACACAAAAGTTCAAGGCGGCGGCCGAGATCTCTTTTGTGTGAGAGGTGATCGAGAGCTTCATACAAAGGTGGCTAGGTTTTTGATATTTAGGATTAATTAAATTAATCACCTTGTTATCTAATTATATATGTTGGATTTAATTAAGGTTCAAGACTTTCTTAAAGCCTTATGGGCCCAAACCCATGATTTAATTAAATCCTTATAATCATGTAATTAAGACTCTTCTTAATTAATTAATTCATCAAATGAATTTAATTCACTTTATTGATTTAATCTTTTGTGCGACCCGATAGGATCTTGCAATGTTGGCAGTGACATAAAATCTCATTTTATGTCACAAGCAATGAGCGGTATCTAGCAACACATCAAGGTTACCCAAATTACAAGAATGTCATTGACTCAACATAACCTTAGAACTTGTGATAATATTAACCATGTAACTTAATCCCTTTGTCCATGTGTTTAGATTGAACACGAGTCATGGAATAGTCATACTCGTATATTCAATCTCTATTTCTTGATTCCCAAGTAGAACTAGAATAAACGAATAAGCTCGATATCACATATCGACTCATTCGAGCACGACCATGCATTTTAGTCTTACTTGATCAAGGGCCCAAACACTTCTCCTGTTATATAGGAGGGACAAATCCTATCTTGATCAATCAACATCCCTCTACATAATTCGTAGTGTATCCAATAGTTGCCTTTATAGTTTACCGTGTTACAGGTAACGTTTGACAATATCAAGATACATAACTCCTTATGTTGGGATCTCTGATGATCTCAAGTCGTAAGGATTACATACATTATTACCACTATGAGAATTGCTTATGACACTCATATAACTATCCATGTAGCATTTTATGGTGGGTCTGTCCAGTACATTGTTCTCTAACATGTACCCATATGTTGATTTGATATCTCATATCCATGAACAATTCATCAATCAAAACATAATAGTCTCAATGTATTATCATTATCCTGATTTATGATAATACTTGACTATGAACAATCTTTAAGAATAATACAATATTATTCTAAGGACATTAACTTATATATCAATTCATATTGCACAGATATTCGAATAATATATAATAATGATTTGTCATTTATAAAATCATAATACATTGTATGTCATAAACAATCATCTAATGACTTATCTTAGGGCATATCCCAACAGCATATATGTATATGTTGGATACTTGGTGCATATCCCATGAGTCATGGTTATATTCTATTGATGATTTTAAATGATTTGCCGCTTTCATTTGAAGCGATGATAGAATAACTGTCGTTGTCATATCGTAGCGATGAAAGAATATTTGCCGCTAAAATGTGAAGCGATGGTGAATGCCGTATGTCACATTTAAGCGAGGTTATTCGATGCCGCTGATATGTCAAAGCGTCGCGGTCATGACAAGCGAGGTGCATTACAATACACTGATATAACAGGCCAGGGATTGGTTGTTGGTGTTAATGAAATGGTTCTATGTCATGACATTTGTGGAACCATAATATAATCTATTGATTATGATTATGAGTTATGGTACAGGGACAACCAAATGGAGCGTTTTAAATGCGTTGGAATACAGGAAGTGCTTTGTATTTATGGTTTATGAATTTATGCTTTATAATCATATTATGTTGAATATAGATTATTATATGCTCATGGTTTGGGGGTTGTCCTTATAGGTGCATTTTGGCATGGAGGACTAGTGTCAGGGTTGATGCTTTTAGTTGTGAGAAGTGCTACTGGAATAGCAGGTCAGGAAATTTTTGTATAGTTTCTACACAGGGTAGAGTAAATCTATAGACTTACATTCATTTTGATAGGATTGTAATTAATTCCTTTTTGGAAACTTTTGGCACTGTAACCCTTAAGCTCAGGACATCAACATGAACTCTTACTCTTATTTATTTATTTATGCTTAGTTCTCTTATTGCACTTAAAACCATACTTAAGGTAGAAAGGACTTACATTCACCGGTGATGATAGCTCTTAGTCCGATGATAACCACCGAGCCGTCGCCGACCGTCGGTCAGCCACTTGTTAGATATTTTTCAAGACAATATCGAAAATCATAAACCCAAACTAAATAATCCAAGATCTACATCATGTCAAATCATTAGAATTCATAGATCTGCACATATAAATACTGGATCCATTGTAAGTGATTGGAAACTATTGCGGAATAAAACTGACAATCGATTACAAACTGATGAACATGAACCATGTGGTTTGTGGTCTTCCTCAACCAAATCTATTTATTCCTCAATGGGATCGTCATCTCTCTTCCTGCTGGGGAGAATTGAAACTATGTTGATTTGGTGTGTTTAGGGGTGAGCAAAACATCGGTTTAACCGAAATAACCGACCGAACCGAATAAATTTGGAAATTCGGTTCGGTCAATTCGGAAGTTCGATTTTATTTTTTTAAAATATCGATAAATCGGTTCGGTTATCGGTTTTGATTTTAAAACTATCAGTTAACCCATCTAACATATTTTTATTTTTTTTTTATTTTTTTATATTTTTAAAATCATTTTTTAATTTATTTATTTTACATCTTTTTACATTTTTCAAAAATATCAGTTAATTCGGTTACTGACCGAATTAACCGATATTTTATCGGTTCGGTTTGTTCGGTTTCTTAAAAAAGTTCGGTTTGTTCGGTTTTGTAAAAAAAATCGATTTTTCGGTTTCGGTTAATTCGGTTCGGTTATTAACCGAATGATCACCCCTATGTGTGTTAGGGATCATAACCTAGAGCGCCTTATATAGAGACAAATTAGGGTTCTCATAAAACTCTAATTAGTCAATATGAGTATCTACTCAATAAGCTCATATCAAATTCAGTAGTCTCAGGCTTGCAATATTAGATCACTTAATTTTAGCACATTAATTTAAATAGCTAATATAATTGAATATAATATGTCAGCCCAATAATAGTTTGGAAAGCCCATTATTTTCCTAACAGCCTCAAGATGGGCTTCTTGAAGTATGATCGGAAATCGCTTTGCAGAGGATTTGGCATGGAGAATTGGCGATGAAAGCAAAAGAAGACACCATTTTTTTCTGGTTTGCGGGGTAAGGGGTGACAATTAACTAGATACAATTTGTTTTTAAGGCAAGTTAACTAGATACATTTGTGTTTTGATAATGGGGCCAAGATATTTTGGCCTTTTTTCGTCTTCACCTTTCCAATTTCCTAGACCCGTTTTTTCATAAAGCGTGTGAAAGGAAAAGCGAATATGAATTAATTGAGCTTCTCCTATTTATATTATAAGAAAAAGCGTGTTAAGAAACGGCATGGGTACGTTACTGAAAAATGTTCGCCGTCAGATTTCTCCGGCCGCTTAGGGTTCGAATCGCTGCCGCCGTGACGTCGACTGTCAGAACAACTCCTCGTTAGTCCCCTTCTCAATCCAACAGGCATATCCGCCTCCTCTATGCTCACCCAGTTAACATACACTGTTCACTGGCTTATTTCTGTTGTCAGGTTTCGGGAAATCCGATTTTTTCAAGGCGTGGATAGACTTGGAAGCTATAAACTCTTGGGAGCTGTGTACCGTCACGAAATCTAGTGCCAAATCGGTTACTTTGCGGAAATCATGTGAATACGCTCAGAAATTACGCGACTCAGGTGAGTTAGTGTTTTTAGTAGAATTTCCATTTGTTGTTGACTGTGTTATTTTGTGCTATGACCACTTTGACGGTATTGAAGAGCGATGATACTAATCTAATTCACTTGAAAAAAATATGTGATGTTAATGAAGGTTACGCTTTATGCTTAAGAGGGTTCATACCATTGTTGGCTTTCTCACAGGATGCAAGTTTTCGGTTGGAAATACTGTTGTATGTTGTGTTCTTGGATCAATTATCCTTTGGCCACCGATTTCTTATTGTTTGGATGGTGAGTAGCTAGTTTATCGATAAATGCATTGCTTTCATGTACTTGAGGTGATTGTTATTTGCTATGTTGTACCACGAGATGGGTGAAATTTTGTTTCGCATTTTATAGGTTTCCATCCACTGGCTGATGATCCTCAAACGGTTTCACTGGATTCCCATTCTCGCGAAAAAGTTGATGGGATTATTGCTTTGATTCGGAAATTGCTAGTGCCATTTTTCCTGCTCTTAAATTTGTGGCTGAATTGGGGACAGTCTCACCCTATCTTCCTTGTGGCTAAAGTTACTCTTGTCTTTCTAACCACAAAGCCATTCCCTTCCTCGGTTTATTTAGTTGTTGATCGGGTAATTAGCATTTTCTCAATTGGTTGTCTGTATGGAATGTGCATGTTAGGAATTATTTCTCCATATTGCTTGAAATCCAGCTTTCTGTCACACAAAATGACTGGAACTCTGTCGTTTATAAAAAGATTGTGAAATGTTGCTGAGCAATATCTCCGAATATTCAAGTTTCATCATCCCATTTCGCACTTAATTTTTCCCTTTTTTTACATATTATTAAACACTGCAGTTGCGGCACCAGATTATGATCCAACAACCTTTCGTGTACAGATTCAAGGTGATTTTCTTGCCCTATCTATGGAATTTTCTTAATTGTTGCTGTATAATACTCGTGGTTGGTACACTCTCTTGCGTAATTCGATGTCAAATTTCAAGTTAAAAGAATAGAAAAAAAAAACACATTACATTTTTGGTTCGTTCTACATCTTCCTCCGTTGTATTTTTCAGCCACCACAAGCACAGAGTGTAGAAGTCGAAGATTACACTTTCTTATGTCTGGCTAGAGTTGAAATTAAAGACGAAAAGCTCATGCTGATCGGGATTTTGGGTGGCTGGTGGATCGTGCCTTTGTCATCTCACAAGGAAGTTTCTCTCTTTGATAAATCATCATGGAAAGAACTAGTTTCGCTAGTTAAGAGCAGATTTAGATTGGCTGCTGGTATATGTTAAAGTTGTAATATTTTAAATATATCCCGAGGTCTGTCAATCAAATTCCTTCTGTCCCAGGGCTCGTAGGTTGCCTTTTTATCTCTCCTTCCCCTCCCCAGGGCCAGGGGCGGAGGTAGTAGGTAGGTATAGCCCCACCCACATTTTTTTAAAAAAAAAAAATTACATTTGCTAGGGGAAAAAATTAGCGTAAATTTTGAAAAATTTATGTTTTAGCCCCACCCTTTGAATCGATATAGTCCGTTAATACTACGTCTAGCTCGACCAGCCCCAGGTACAAATTTATCCTGACTCTGCCCCCTGCCCAGGGCTCAATCCTCTCCATCTCAAAATATATAACATCCCTGTGCTATTTAAAATCTTCGATCTTCCAACTCCCAGGAGGCACGAAGTAATGATTTCTGAGAAGCAATATTGAGCTCAATTAGTGCATGCATAAAAAACATTCGAGTAAAAAGTTATTTCTTTTATTTAATACTTTATAATTTGATATTATTGTTTTATTCATAAATTTGCCATAGCAATAATTTTCAAAATTATCTCCTTGTAATCGTTTTTAATTGAGTTGGACTATTCTTGAAAAAGTATTTTTGCGAGTTTGAGAAGTAATTTTTACGAAATATTTTTTTCCTTCATATAACTAGCTATTTAAGTATGAAACTTAATTCCATATTTATCTAATTTTCTTTAAACAAAACTTATATTTTTGAAGATATTAAGATCCCAAAAGTCAACACCTAGACCTTCCTTAACGGGGTGCTATAATTGTTGCACCAACCCAGTGCCATTTTTGCGCCGACAATAGCACAATGCTGCACAAGAAATGGGCGTTGCGTATTTCTTTGCACATCCGTTCGACAGTTGATGTAACCCAATGGGGTTTTGTTGTGTGTGTCAGATTACGTTAGGAGATAATGAGATTACTATTTACGAATTACTATTCATGAATTACTATTTATATATGGTGTTGGTTGTGAATTTGGGGAACAAAAACAAACGTAAACTTTCTTACATAAAAGATTTGATTCAAAACTTCATTACTTCTTTATTCCAAAATGAACAACCCTATTTATACAAATATGAATATCATTCTAATAATTAGATAATTAAAATAAACAAATCCTATCAACTAATAAAATATGAAATGAAAAAATAATGTCGTAAAGAGTTTGTTTCATAAAGTATTCTTATAGGTCACGACCCAGCAACTGTAGAACTCTTCTCGTGTGGTGCGGTGCACGTTACAGGTTTTGCTCATCGGCTTATCAGAATAATGTCACCTGAAGCTGAGACTGAAATTAAACTTATTTTTACCATATATTCCAAGTAGTTTCACTCGATAACAACTATTTTCTTTTTAACAACCAAAATACTTGCACTATCACTCATGTAATCATCAACAAAAAACACAAGACAATGATGGAGGCATCACTATTTTTGTATGATATTTGTCAGCAACTTTTTTTTTTTTTATCTCCGCCAGTGATATACATTATTGGTGATATGGATCACTTATGATATGTATCACTGCATGTCCCAAGCCAGGGTAAAGGAGGAAGGTGGTTGTAAGGACCTTAGTTCCTTAAGTGTGGATTTAGGTACAATAAGAACTAAACATGCATAATCAAAGTATAAAAATTTCGTGTTGATGCCCAAGCTATTAGGATTACAGTGCCAAAATAAAATTCCGAAAGGATTAATTACATTCACAAACAATGAATGTTAATCATATAGCTTTACACTACTCCTAAAGTAGACTTTACAAAAGAATCATATCCTGGTATACCAAAAGCACTCATCACTAGCTCACGCATCAACCCGTCCTTAGCCATTCCTGCCAAAATATACCTACAAGAACAACCCCACACCCATGAGCATGTAACAAACTATATTCACAATAATATGATTGTAATATAGAAATGCATAAGCCATAAGTATAAACCACTTCCTGTATTTAATACATTTAATGCTCTCATTGGTTGTCCATGTACCACAATCATAATCAATAGATTATAATACCAATAATGTATGTCATGACATGCACCAATTTCCATCAATACCAATATCCAATTTCCAAGTCTTTTTATATCAGTGGCATAATACCCCTCGCGTTAACATAACAACGGAAATACCCATCGCTTAGACAATACCAGCGGCAATAATATCCATCGCTATAATATGACAGCGGTCGTGTTCTTCGCTTAATATTAGCGGCAAATATTCTCTCATCGCTATGGTATGACAGCGGCAAGTATTCACATCGCTACGCCACTGGCGGCAGGTATTCTTCATCACTGGAATATAACCTCGACTCACAATCACATGCACCAATGCATCCAATATACACATGCAACCATAATGCATATCCAATCCAAGTATGCAACCATGATGCATAACTAAGACCATGTATGCAACCATAATGCATAATTAAATCCATGTATGCAACCATAATGCATAACCAATTCGATGAGTAAAAATACATTTTACCGCCCGATGCCCGTACGTCTCACTACGTACCTTTGTTCCAAAATGGAGATGTCGAAGGACTTTATCTCCTTGGCTATGTTGCCACCTGGGATGGTTCTACACATTCACACAAACCAATATTAGAAGCCAATAATAGTCCAACACCAAAAATCCCACAAAACTAACCAAAATATCAATTTTTTGGTGACTCGCGATCGATCGCCACATAGCCCGGTCGATCGCGAGATCACACTGCCCGAGCCAACATTTTCCTGCCTTCGGCGATCGATCGCCATGTTTGGCGCGATCAATCGCGAGACCCACCGATCGATCGCCCAAACATGGCGATCGATCGCCAAGTGCTTTTGCCGCGCACTGCCTGAGCGCGATCGATCGCCAAAAATGGGCGATCGATCGCCGCTACCTGTAACCCAAGAAATCACCATTTTTCTTCCCCAATCCACATCAACTCAGATACCATTAAACCAACAACATAAAAACACCATAAACCTTCAATATATACCTTAATACCACCAAAAATCCAATACCCAACCAAATACAACACAACTCCAAAACAAATCCATTTCAAAACTCAAAATACAAACTCAAATCAAAACCAAACATCATAAAAACAACAAGGAAGAATCCATACCCCTTTTAGACTTCAAATCCTACCAAGAATCTCAAAATGAAGCTTTTGCAAAGATTTCCTCTTCCTCTTTTCACTAAAAACGGGTTTGGGGTTTTGGGGATAGGGTTGGCTGTGATTGTTAAAGAATGGGGGTTAAAGAGGGGTAGTGGGGTATAAGTGTTGGGGGGTTTAATTAAAACATGTACCCCAATAATTAGCATGATGTATAAAATATCCCAACTTGATATTTTAAAAGCATTTTACAAAAATGCACCATAAGCTCAATTAAACATGCTTCACCAAAATAATCTTTATCCACCACAATAAACCATGCCAAACCCCAAAATCCCAACATGCATAACATGCACCCTGAAACGCATTACCAGGTCACACCCACCATGTGACTAAGCATTTCACCACATTAATTAATTCCGACACTAAATTAATTAACACTATAAATATCACATAAACATAATTATTGTTCTAATGCACATAATCATTTCGGGGATATCACAATATTGCCCTACTTATAAGATTTCGCCATCGAAATCACATGCACTTACCAATCCGAAACTAAACATACATCACATACCAGAAAATAGTTCCGGGTAGTGCTGCACCATATGCCGCTCCATCTCCCATGTGGCCTCCTCGACAACCCTGCGATCCCACTGAACCTTGACCATCGGTATAATCCTGTTCGGAAGTCTGCGATCAGTTCTATCCAGAATCCTGACTGGCCGCTGATAAGTGTCATTTTTACACTTATATTTGCATATATTTCTTGCGATTTTTATAGTGATTCTTGGAAGATTTTATACTTTTGGTTGTGTTTTGTTGTATTTCCAGGAATCCAGTAGAAGTGCAAGAAATACTGGAAAAACCCCGTTTTATGGACTAGGAGGTGGAACTATGACAGTACGAGGCAGCCCGTGGGAAAAGATGTCAAAATGACTTAAAAATTTGATAAAAGCTTCAGGCGATCGATCGCCTATTTCGAAGAGATCGGTCGCCTGAAGCCAGTGAGCTCGTGGAATTTTTCAAGCGATAGGCGATCGATCGCAACAAATCAGGCGATCGATCGCCTCGGGGCAGAACATATAGGCGATCGATCGCCTATCTTGAGAGACCGATCGCCGAGGAGAAAAAGCTGAAGGCGATCGATCGCCTATTTTGAAGAAATCGATCGCGTGCAGAGTTCCAGAATTAAAAACTTCCTTAATTAAGTTTTGGGGCTATTTTTGGTACCATATTCTTTGGGCTCGGGAGGAGACATATAAAAAGAGGTTTTTAGGTCATTAGAAGGGTTCTTTCACCTCTGGATAGGCAGCCACCCTTTGGAAGAGAAGATTCATTCAAGACGATTCAAGGAACGCAGCTAGAGACGGGAACAACGGATCGACGCACGATTCAACATCGAGTGTTTACTAGTATTTCTGAACTTTTGTTTAGTTTTATTTTAGAATTCCAATGTTTATAATGTTGTTAGATATTATAAAACGTTGTTTTTCCGTTAATATGCTAGGCTAAGTTTGTTATCGAGACAAGGAGATCTTGTGTATGAACCCACAGTTTTAATTCTAGTTTTTGATTGAGTTTTTGTTATTTTTGAGTTTATGTTATGCTGTTAATGCTTTTGAAGAATTAGCTACTCTTTGAATGTTGTTAGTTTGCAATTGAGATCGAGAGATGATTTTGTAAAACGGAACCAATAACATAAACCGTGGATTTCAGACCGAGATCGAGAGATGACGTCAAATACACGAGTGATAGCTATAGATATCTAGTAATCGAAGGCTAAGGGTTTTCATAGAACGTATGCAACATTGAATTGTTAAATAAGTGAACGAGAGTTACTTACTGCAATTCAGTGTTAGGTTTAATATAGCTCGAGAGAGTATATTGGATATAATCGGAAAACTTGTCACCTTAGATGCATTAATTTTAATTAGAACTAGTAGGTAAATTGTGGGGGATTACTCAAGTGAACCGAAGTCTCGATATTTATCTCTACTGTTTATTATCTTAATTCTCTGTGGTGCGTTGAATATTGGAGTTGATTAAATTAGTTCATCTTTCAACCAGTTTCGTAGGTTAAATATAAAACGCTAGTTAAATTTGGTAATTACTACTAGTCCTCGTGGGTTCGACAATCCTTACTTCTAGATCATTATACTAAAACTTGACAACGTGCACTTGCGGTAGAATCGCTCGAAATAACTGTTTAAAATAAAAGCGATCAAGTTTTTGGCGCCGTTGCCGGGGACTAGTTTAAGTAATATCATAAGAGATTAGTTGACTATAATTTAGCCATTTTTTCTTTTATAATTATTTATATTACGGTTTATACGATTTCATTACTGTTCTTCCTTCGTTGTGTTGAATTTTGCAGGGAGTTGTCTTTGTAGTGCATGCTACGAAGTGACAGACCTATATTAGAGCCACTCGACTTAGAGATTGAACGAACTTGCAGAAGACTTCGAAAAGAAACAAGAGAGATGGCTGAGAAGAATCGAGGGAATGGTGAACAACATAATGATGAAGTGCCAATTATAAGGTCCATGATGGACTATGCACAACCATCTTTTCAAGGCACCATGTCTAGCATCACAAGACCAAGGATCCAGGCTAATAACTTCGAGATCAAGCCTGCCATAATTCAGATGATTCAACACTCTGTGCAATTCGGAGGATCGCCTGCTGATGATCCTAATGCTCATATCTCCAACTTTTTGGAGATATGCGACACGTTCAAGCACAATGGCGTCACTGACGACGCCATTAGGTTACATCTCTTTCCCTTTTCTTTGAATGACAAAGCTAAGGGCTGGTTGAATTCATTGCCTGCAGGGTCGATCACTACATGGGAGGGGATGGTTCAAGCCTTCCTATCAAGATACTTTCCCCCTTCCAAGACAGCTAAGATGCGCAATGATATCACCACATTCATGCAACATGATCCGGAAACTCTATATGAAGCTTGGGAGCGCTTCAAGGATTTACTTCGAAGATGCCCACATCATGGCCTTCCGATTTGGCTTCAGGTACAAACATTTTACAATGGTTTATTTTCTGCTAATAGATCCATGATTGATGCAGCAGCAGGAGGTACGATTATGAGGAAGTCACCTGAAGAAGCTTACACACTTTTGGAAGAGATGGCATCCAACAGTTACCAGTGGCAGTCCGAAAGGAATGTGCCTAAAAGACCGATTGGGATGCATCAAATTGATGAGGTGACATCTATACAAGCTCAGTTGGAGGCATTGCATAAGAAAATGGATAGCTTGAGCATGACAGTGATGCAAGCTCAAGTAGTCATATGTGAATTATGTGGAGGCAACCATCAGAGTACAGAATGCCAAGCAGGTAATCCTTTTGTGCAATCTACTGAAAATGCTAACTTTGTAGGAAACAGGCCACAATAGGGTTACTCTTACTCCAACAATTATAACCAACCGTGGAGGAATCATCCAAACTTCTCTTGGTCTAACCAAAAGAATGTTTTGAATCCACAACCTCCACCGGGTTATCAATCAAAACCGAGTATGGAAGAGTTGATGACCAAGTTTATTACATCAACGGAGAATAGAATGCAGAACCAGGATGCATCAATAAAGAACTTGGAGACTCAAGTGGGACAGTTGGCGAATATTTTGTCAGGAAGAATGCAAGGACCTTACCTAGCGATACCGAGAAAAATCCAAAGGAGCAAGTAAAGGCTATATCATTGAGAAGTGGTAAGCAGACCGGATCACCCACTGAGGAGAAAGAGGAAGTTGAGGAAGTACAAATAGAGGAAAGTGAACAGACTGAAGCAGACGTTGAAGCTAAAGGTAAGTCTTCTATCAAGACACCCATCACACCACCAATGCAGGTACAAATCCCACCTCCTTTTCCCGCTGCATTAAAAAGAGCTAAGGTAGATGCAAGTTTTGCAAAATTTCTTGAAATTTTTAAGAAATTACATATCAATATACCATTTGCTGATGCTTTACTTCAAATGCCTAGTTATGCTAAGTTTTTGAAGGAAATTTTATGGAATAAGCGGAAATTAGGAGAGCATGAGACGGTAAGTTTAACAGAGGAGTGTTCAGTGATTGTGCAAAATAAATTGCCTCCTAAGTTAAAAGATCAAGGGAGTTTCTCTATACCCTGCACCATTGGCTCTATTTCATTTACTAAATCTTTGTGTGATTTGGGTGCGAGTATTAATTTAATGCCACTGTCAATTTTCAGGAAGTTGGGATTAGGCGAGCCTAAACCCACTACAGTGTCACTTCAACTGGCGGATAGATCTATCACCTACCCACGAGGACTCATCGAGGATGTACTTGTCAAGGTGGATAAATTCATTTTCCCGGTGGATTTTCTCGTGTTAGATATGGAAGAAGATGCTGAAATGCCCTTGATCTTGGGAAGACCATTCTTGGCCACTGGCAAAGCACTCATAGATGTGCATCAAGGGAAGTTGATCCTCCGTGTAGGGGAGGATCAAGTTACTTTTAATGTTTTTAAAGCTATGAAACACCCTCATGACGAGCATATGTGTTTTAGTATTGACCATGTTGATGTGTTATCTGACATGATATTTCGAACAGAATGCAAGGATGTAGTGGAAGCGTATCTCACTAATGATGAGGACATGCTTGAGAATGAAGAAGAACAAGAGATAGTTGCTCAGATGCGAGCTAACCCTCCTTACATTAGACGTCAAAGCAATAATTTAGGAGAGTTGGGAGAAAGGGACATCAAGCCACAGAAATCTTCAGTTGAAGAACCACCCAATCTTGAACTCAAGACACTACCAACTCACCTCAAGTATGTTTATTTGGGTAATAGTAATTCTCTACCAGTAATTGTGTCTTCATCTTTGACAGGTATTGACGAAGAGAAGCTCCTTAGGATTTTGAGGGAGCACAAGCAAGCCTTTGCATGGAAAGTGGCGGACATAAAAGGAATAAGCCCATCGATGTGCATGCATAAAAATCTGATGGAAGACACTTACAAGCCGTTGGTGCAACCACAACGCCGTTTGAATCCAAAGATGCAAGAAGTAGTCAAGGCGGAAGTGATTAAGCTACTCGATGCAGGTATTATCTATCCTATCTCAGATAGTCCATGGGTGAGTCCGGTGCAATGTGTACCAAAGAAGGGAGGTATGACTGTTATTACTAATGAAAAGAATGAATTAATACCTACTAGGACAGTCACTGGTTGGAGACTCTGTATTGACTAATGAAGCTACACGTAAGGATCACTTCCCCCTCCCCTTCATTGATCAAATGATAGAACTAGCTGGGTATGATTATTATTGCTTCCTAGATGGGTATTCGGGATATAATCAGATAGCAATTGCACCTGAGGACCAAGAGAAGACCACCTTCACTTGTCCTTATGGTACATTTGCATTTAGGAGAATGCCTTTTGGGTTATGTAATGCACCGGCTACATTTCAAAGATGCATGATGTCGATATTCCATGACATGGTAGGAATGTTTTTAGAAGTATTCATGGATGATTTTTCTGTGTTTGGAAATTCATTTGATGCATGTCTGCATAATCTTGATCTCGTATTGACAAGGTGTGAGGAGAACAGCTTAGTACTAAACTGGGAGAAGTGTCACTTCATGGTAAAAGAAGGAATAGTCTTGGGCCATAAATATCCCAAAAGGGTATTGAAGTGGATCGAGAAAAGGTACAAGTGATACAGGAACTACCTCCACCAGTATCAGTGAAGGGAATTCGAAGTTTCTTAGGCCATGCTGGGTTCTATAGACGATTTATAAAGGATTTTTTCTCAAATTTCAAAACCTTTATCTCACTTGTTGACTAAAGAAGCACCATTTGATTTTAATGCTGATTGCTTGCAGGCATTTGAGACACTAAAGGAGAGATTGGTCACAGCACCTATTTTGATAGCACCTGACTGGGATATACCATTTGAGTTGATGTGTGATGCAAGTGACACAGCTGTCGGAGCAGTATTGGGACAAAGAATGAATAAGGTATTTCACACTATTTACTATGCTAGTAGAACGTTAAATGAGGCACAACAGAACTATGCCACCACTGAGAAAGAACTTCTAGCAGTAGTATTTGCCTTCGATAAATTTCACTCTTATCTTTGTCTATTGTGATATCCCCGAAATGACTATGTGATTTTAATCATTTAAGTTATATTGTGATGTTAATGTGTTAATTCATGGGATTGGATAAATTATATTGGGGAGAATTACTTCAGGGTGCATGTAACATGTATTGGGTTTTTGGGGTGTGTATTGTTGTTTTGGTAAAGCATGCAAAAAGGGTAATTGAAGTATTTTGTTGAGAAAATACTATAAATATCATGTGGGGATATTTTAAGTACATCGTGCCAAATCGGGACCAAAACATAACACATCAAACCACCCAACACTTAACCACCCCCCCCCCAACCCATACTTTGACTCAGCATGAGCTGGCCATGCTTCCACTTGGCTCAATAATTTAACACCTTTCCAGCACTCCAAATTTCGAACCTCCTCTTCCAAAATACCATCCAGCAGCTGCTAAGCAATTTTAGGAGGAGCCCTTCCATTTCCATCGCCTGGAAATCCTTCAAAAATCGGGGCAAAGTAGGGTGAGGAACTACCCTGTTTCTTTCTGGAAAAACTGGTTTGGTTCTACTTTTGAGCATGGTGAAAAACGGCATGTTAGCATATGTTTCTTGAAACCTGTGATTTAAATGCTTACATGGTGTTTTTATGAGTCTCTCTGTAATTTTCCTTAAGCATGATGTATGTTTTATGTGGAAGATTTAAGCTTGTGAAAAGTAGTGCTCAAAAATCTGGGTAGAGATTTACTCTGTTTTTCTGGAAAACGTGGGTTGGGAGTGTTTTTGAGGAGGTGTTATCATGCATGATAAGCTTATATATTGGAGAAACTTTGATGTAAAAACATTCTTGGTAGTTTTGTGAAACCCATGGCATGTTTAGTTGAGCACGGTTTATGTTATATGTGTTAGTTTTGATAGCATGTAAAGAGGTGCTCAAGAATTCTGGAAATGAAAATGTGCCCTGTTTCCAGAAAAAGTTGATCCGGTACCTGTTTAAATGATCGATGTTTATGCATGTAGGTTTATGCTCAGGGTGTATATTTGGTTTGAATACACTCAGGGTAGTGTAGTTCAAATGCTAGCATGATGATCTTGGTATGTATATTGTCCTACATGTTAGATTTAAGGGTATAATTATCGGTGTTAAGCAATTCTGGAAATCGCCGAAGGAACAAGGTTGGCGATCGATCGCCAAGGAGGCGCGATCGATCGCGACGTTCCAGTGGGTTTTGGCGATCGATCGCCAATATTGGGGCGATCGATCGCTGAATGATTTTTTTTGGTATGCGAGGCAGTAGCATCTCGCGATCGATCGGGGCTCATGGGCGATCGATCGCGAGATGATATTGAAGGATTTATTTGGTTTTTATTTGGTTTTGCTTCCGGATTATTATGAGGTGCCTAATATTGTGTTGTGTGGCTATGTAGAACCATCCCAGGTGCCAGCACAACCGAGGAGATAAAGTCGATTGACTCCTCTATCTTTTGAAAGGTACGTAAGCGACGTACGGGCATCCCAACGGTAACATGTACTTTATGTTTGTCTTTATGACACATGATGAATGCAATGTGGTGCATTAAGATTATGATACATGTTTTTATGCATTGTTTTTGCATATGTATGTTGTGAAATATAAGAGGGTATTTTACG
Source organism: Haberlea rhodopensis (assembly GCA_907163345.1). Taxonomy (NCBI): domain Eukaryota; kingdom Viridiplantae; phylum Streptophyta; class Magnoliopsida; order Lamiales; family Gesneriaceae; genus Haberlea; species Haberlea rhodopensis. The sequence goes on along the minus strand of CAJQUN010000522.1, from coordinate 37,992 downwards.
AGTCCAAGTTATCTTAGTAAGGATTTTAATGGCTTACGCTAAAGTCCATTGGAAGCGATGAAGAATTCCGCTTACATGGAGTAGCAACGCTAAAGTCCATTGGAAGCGATGAAGAATTCCGCTTACATGGAGTAGCAACGCTAAAGTCCATTGGAAGCGATGAAGAATTCCGCTTACATGGAGTAGCAAGAAGCATTAAAATGTACTAATGATAAGGGCTCAGGATGAAATAAGGATTTAAGGGAAAAGGAATGTCATGACATTGCATATCCATACATTCATATAATGTGTTTCTATTATGAATTATGGTACAGGGACAACCAATGGGCGATATAAATGCTGGAAATACAGGAAGGACTTGTGTTTAAGATTTGCATTTATGCCTTACCTTCATATTATGTTAAATATGAATTGTGTTATGCTCATGTGTTGGGGGTTGTCTTTGTAGGTGCTTTTGTTGACGAGAACCAGGGCCGGGGTTGATATGCTGAGCTGTAAGGAGTGCTACAGGATTAGCATGTTAGAGTTTTTGTATAGCTTCTACTGAGTAGAGTAAGACTATGATGTAGTACCTTTGTAGGAAGTACGTCTTTCCTTTTTGGAACATTTTGGTACTGTAATCTCTAAAGCTCAGGTTAATCAACACGGCACATTACTCTGATATAATCACATGTATGTTTAGTTCTCTAAATTGCACCTTAATATCTTGATGTGATAACGGGGTCTCACATTTAGTGGTATCAGAGCAGTGGTTAGATAACCAGGGAAGAGTGAAGGGTAGCCTTTAGAGACAAGTTGGCTAGGTATTCATTTAGGCATGCTTATGCATGTGATGCATATGGTTGTATACGTGATATACTAACATGCTTTGAATATTTTACTCTTGTTATCTAACGGCTTATATTATGAACTGCTTTTGGTATTGTTGTTAACTATTGTGTTGCAGCATGGCGAACCTCAATGAAGAGGTAGGAGATATGGACAGTAGACATGCCAGTATTGCTCAGCCGAACCCCTTACCACCACCTGCTGTGGGCGTGGAGCCCAGTGTACAGATATTACTGCCAGGGGAGCTCAGTTTGAAGCAGTTTCTGAGTTTCCATCCGCCCATGTTTGAGGGGACTGAGTCTGGTGAAGTAGCTGAGGAGTGGTTGGAACGTATAGAGCAGATACTTGTGACTGCACCTTGTGCACTCACGGCATGGCTGAGGTTAGCAGAGTTTCAGCTGGCTAAGAAGCCTGCTATGTGGTGGAAGACCACCGTGATGGAGCTGAGAGCTCTAGGTATGGCAGTTGACTGGACTGTATTCCGGACCCGGTTCCTTAACCGGTATTTCTCTGCAGCTGCCAGACAATTAAAGGAGGATGAGTTCAACAGTTTGAAGCAGGGTAGCATGTCCGTAGCAGACTACGCTATGCAGTATTCCTCACTGCTGAGGTATGTACCTCATATTGCTGTCAGCAGCCATGCCAAGATGAGGAAATTTCTGAAAGGTCTGAGGCCGGAGCTATTCGATAGGGTTATCTCTAACAACCCCAGCTCGTTTGACGACGCCCTGACACGGGCAGAGTTGGCAGAGATTGCCGTAGGCGCATACAAGGATGTTGTACCCCCTTTTGTACCATCACAGAGGCCTACTACTGACAGTCTGAAGCCACGAGGGGATCAGTTTAAGGCTCGTGGGGCCTCATCATCTTCCAGGTTTAGTGGGAAGAAGTCTCATGGACAGAAGCAGAACACCCGGGGGCACACACAAGGAAACAGGACAGAGGTAACCAGGTGTACCAACTGCGGAGGATGGCATTTGTTACGTGACTGTCGAGGTTGCTATATTTGTGGCAAGATGGGCCACATAGCTCGGGGTTGCCCCAATCGGGCAGTTCAGACGGATTCAGGGCCGAATAGGCCAAGGTTTGATGCTGGTAGGGCACCACAGAGGCAGCAGTTTGCACCACGACCCCTGGGAGGTCAGACGACAAGACCGCCGCAAGGACAGGTGTATGCACTGACCCGGGAGCAGGCCGAGGCAGCCCCAGAGGAGGTCATTGCTGGTACGTGTCATTTACTTACGTACCCTGCACTTATATTGATAGATACAGGTGCTTCCCATTCCTTTGTATCTACTGCCTTTGTGGAAGGACACCATTTGTGCTCGTCTCTGTTACCCACGCCTCTCATGGTCTCGACACCCACGGGGAAGCATGTGATTGCGGATCGACAGTTATCAGATTGCCTCATTTATTTTGAGGGCAATGATCTGAGGGCCGATTTGATTCAGTTAGAGATGGCAGACTTTGACTGCATTATCGGCATTGATGTGTTGAGCAGATACCGAGCTATGGTAGATTGCCAAAAGAGGATGGTTCGTTTTCTGTCTGATCAGGGGTTCCAGTGGACTTTTTATGGGGACGGCTCTCGTCCAAAGATACCAGTAATCTCGGCGGTTAAGATGTCGCGGTTATTGGAACGTGGCCATACTGGGTACCTTATTTATGCTATGGATGCTTCAGAGGAGAAGGAAGTGAGAGCCGAGGACATTCCAGTTGTGGCGGAGTTCAGTGATGTGTTTCCAGATGAGATTCCGGGATTTCCGCCTGTCAGGGATGTGGAGTTTGCTATTGAGTTGCTGCCAGGGACATCAGCCATTTCTCGTGCCCCATACAGGATGGCACCGGCAGAGCTGAGGGAGCTGAAGGTACAGTTGCAGGAGCTCCTCGACAAGGGATACATCCGCCCTAGTGTATCGCCTTGGGGTGCGCCAGTCTTGTTCGTGAAAAAGAAGGACGGATCAATGCGTCTGTGCATTGACTACAGGCAACTGAACAAGGCTACAGTGAAGAACAGATATCCGCTTCCGAGGATTGATGATCTGTTCGACCAGCTTCAGGGTACGGAGGTGTACTCCAAGATAGATTTGAGGTCAGGCTATCACCAGGTACGGGTTAGAGCTGGTGATGTCCAAAAGACGGCTTTTAGAACTCGGTATGGACACTATGAGTTCTTGGTGATGCCGTTCGGTGTAACAAATGCACCTGCAGTCTTTATGAGCCTGATGAACAGAGTATTTCAGGAGTACCTCGATCAGTTTGTGATCGTGTTTATTGATGACATCCTAGTCTATTCGAGGAATGAGGAGGATCATGCCGATCATCTGAGGACAGTACTCCAGATCCTCAGAGATCATCAGTTGTACGCCAAACTCAGCAAGTGTGAGTTTTGGCTGAACAGTGTTGCATTTTTGGGCCATATCATATCCCGAGAGGGGATATCAGTAGACCCGAGGAAGATAGAGGCAGTTATGGATTGGTCTACCCCTACTTCAGTCAGTGAGATTCGAAGTTTTCTTGGTCTGGCTGGCTATTATCGACGTTTCGTCGAGGGTTTCTCAAAGATCGCCAAGCCACTTACCCAGCTGACTCAGAAGGGAGTCCCATTTTGTTGGTCAGAGGCTTGTGAGCAGAGCTTCCGGGAATTAAAGCACAGACTGACTACTGCGCCAGTTCTAGTGATACCCAAGGAGAACAAAGGATTTGTTCTTTATACCGATGCATCTCTACAGGGATTAGGGTGCGTGCTGATGCAGGACAGACATGTAGTGGCTTACGCTTCGAGACAGTTGAAGCCACATGAGACGAGGTATCCAGTCCATGATCTGGAGTTGGCAGCTATAGTGTTCGCCTTGAAGATATGGCGACACTACTTATACGGTACCTCATTTACCATCTTCACTGATCACAAGAGCCTGAAATTCTTGTTTACACAGGCTGAGCTGAACATGAGGCAGAGGAGATGGATGGACCTGCTGAAGGACTACGATTGTGAAATCGAATATCACCCGGGAAAAGCAAATTTGACAGCCGACGCTTTGAGTCGGAAGGTGAGGAGCACACAAGAGGATGCTATGTCTCTGTCAGCTATGTTTGGCTCCTACTGCCATTTGGGATTCGATTATGATGTATCTTCTTCACCAGTACAGGTTTTGACCTTGCTAGCTGAGCCTGTTATATTTGATCACATCAGGAAGGCTCAGGGGACCGATGTAGAGGTTCAGAGATGGATGTTAGTGGTTCATTCAGGACAGCCATCGAGATTCAGAGTGGCTGATGACGGTTCTCTGAGGCTCGGCGACAGATGGGTGGTTCCAGATACACCCGAGTTACGCCAAGGTATATTACAGCGAGCTCATTGCAGCAGGATGAGTATCCATCCAGGTGGGAAGAAGATGTATAAGGATCTACGCAGCCAGTTCTGGTGGAGGCGTATGAAACAGGATGTCACCTCTTTTGTCAAGCGTTGTTTGATTTGTCAGCAAGTGAAAGCTGAGAGACAAAGGCCTGGAGGTGAATTAAGAAGTTTAGAAGTACCCGAGTGGAAGTGGCAGCACGTATCTATGGATTTCGTGACCCACTTGCCGAGGACTGTTTCGGGTTTTGATGCCATCTGGGTAGTCGTGGACAGGTTGACTAAGAGTGCTCATTTCATTCCCTACTGTATGACCTTCACACACTTAAGAATGGCGCAGTTATATGTCAGAGATGTGGTGAGATTGCACGGGATCCCTGTTTCGATTGTGTCAGATCGAGATCCGCGGTTTACATCTCACTTTTGGGAGGGTCTGCAGACAGCTCTAGGTACAGAGTTGAGGTTGAGCACAGCCTATCATCCCCAGACGGACGGACAGACCGAGCGTACGATACAGACGCTCGAAGATATGTTGAGGGCTTGTGTGCTGGAGTTCGACACTTCATGGCAGGACTCGATAGCCTTGGTGGAATTTTCTTACAACAACAGCTACCAGGCAAGTATTCAGATGGCTCCTTTCGAGGCCCTCTATGGTAGACGTTGTAGGTCACCCTTGTGTTGGGATGACATGGACCGTAAGTCGGTTGGAGGACCTGAGTTGGTTCAGGAAATGGAAGAGAAAGTTAAGGTTATCAGAACAAAGATGAAGGCAGCTCAGGATAGACAGGCAGCATATGCCAATCAGCGGCGTAGACCGTTGGAGTTTCAGTTAGGCGACAGAGTGTTTTTAAAGATCTCACCCTTCAGAGGCGTAGTACGGTTTGGGATGCGAGGGAAGTTATCCCCGAGGTATGTAGGGCCGTACGAGATCTTACAGCGTATTGGTACTCTGGCGTACCGGTTGGCTTTACCGCCCTCTCTGTCTGGCATACACGACGTTTTTCATGTGTCTATGCTGAGGAAGTATGAGCCAGATCCCTCACATGTGTTGCAACCTTCAGAGGTTCAGATTGAGTCCGATGTTTCTTATGTGGAGCGGCCTATCAGGATTTTGGATAGAGCAGACCGCAGACTTCGGAACAAGGTTATTCCTATGATCAAGGTACAGTGGGATCGTAGGGGTGTCGAGGAGGCCACGTGGGAGACAGAGCGACACATGGTGCAGCAATATCCAGAGTTATTTTCTGGTATGCGTTTATTTACTGTTTTATTTCTGGTTAGTAGCATGTTTGATTTCGGGACGAAATCCTATAAGTAGGGGAGTATTGTGATATCCCCGAAATGACTATGTGATTTTAATCATTTAAGTTATATTGTGATGTTAATGTGTTAATTCATGGGATTGGATAAATTATATTGGGGAGAATTACTTCAGGGTGCATGTAACATGTATTGGGTTTTTGGGGTGTGTATTGTTGTTTTGGTAAAGCATGCAAAAAGGGTAATTGAAGTATTTTGTTGAGAAAATACTATAAATATCATGTGGGGATATTTTAAGTACATCGTGCCAAATCGGGACCAAAACATAACACATCAAACCACCCAACACTTAACCACCCCCCCCCCAACCCATACTTTGACTCAGCATGAGCTGGCCATGCTTCCACTTGGCTCAATAATTTAACACCTTTCCAGCACTCCAAATTTCGAACCTCCTCTTCCAAAATACCATCCAGCAGCTGCTAAGCAATTTTAGGAGGAGCCCTTCCATTTCCATCGCCTGGAAATCCTTCAAAAATCGGGGCAAAGTAGGGTGAGGAACTACCCTGTTTCTTTCTGGAAAAACTGGTTTGGTTCTACTTTTGAGCATGGTGAAAAACGGCATGTTAGCATATGTTTCTTGAAACCTGTGATTTAAATGCTTACATGGTGTTTTTATGAGTCTCTCTGTAATTTTCCTTAAGCATGATGTATGTTTTATGTGGAAGATTTAAGCTTGTGAAAAGTAGTGCTCAAAAATCTGGGTAGAGATTTACTCTGTTTTTCTGGAAAACGTGGGTTGGGAGTGTTTTTGAGGAGGTGTTATCATGCATGATAAGCTTATATATTGGAGAAACTTTGATGTAAAAACATTCTTGGTAGTTTTGTGAAACCCATGGCATGTTTAGTTGAGCACGGTTTATGTTATATGTGTTAGTTTTGATAGCATGTAAAGAGGTGCTCAAGAATTCTGGAAATGAAAATGTGCCCTGTTTCCAGAAAAAGTTGATCCGGTACCTGTTTAAATGATCGATGTTTATGCATGTAGGTTTATGCTCAGGGTGTATATTTGGTTTGAATACACTCAGGGTAGTGTAGTTCAAATGCTAGCATGATGATCTTGGTATGTATATTGTCCTACATGTTAGATTTAAGGGTATAATTATCGGTGTTAAGCAATTCTGGAAATCGCCGAAGGAACAAGGTTGGCGATCGATCGCCAAGGAGGCGCGATCGATCGCGACGTTCCAGTGGGTTTTGGCGATCGATCGCCAATATTGGGGCGATCGGTCGCTGAATGATTTTTTTTGGTATGCGAGGCAGTAGCATCTCGCGATCGATCGGGGCTCATGGGCGATCGATCGCGAGATGATATTGAAGGATTTATTTGGTTTTTATTTGGTTTTGCTTCCGGATTATTATGAGGTGCCTAATATTGTGTTGTGTGGCTATGTAGAACCATCCCAGGTGCCAGCACAACCGAGGAGATAAAGTCGATTGACTCCTCTATCTTTTGAAAGGTACGTAAGCGACGTACGGGCATCCCAACGGTAACATGTACTTTATGTTTGTCTTTATGACACATGATGAATGCAATGTGGTGCATTAAGATTATGATACATGTTTTTATGCATTGTTTTTGCATATGTATGTTGTGAAATATAAGAGGGTATTTTACGAGTCCAAGTTATCTTAGTAAGGATTTTAATGGCTTACGCTAAAGTCCATTGGAAGCGATGAAGAATTCCGCTTACATGGAGTAGCAACGCTAAAGTCCATTGGAAGCGATGAAGAATTCCGCTTACATGGAGTAGCAACGCTAAAGTCCATTGGAAGCGATGAAGAATTCCGCTTACATGGAGTAGCAAGAAGCATTAAAATGTACTAATGATAAGGGCTCAGGATGAAATAAGGATTTAAGGGAAAAGGAATGTCATGACATTGCATATCCATACATTCATATAATGTGTTTCTATTATGAATTATGGTACAGGGACAACCAATGGGCGATATAAATGCTGGAAATACAGGAAGGACTTGTGTTTAAGATTTGCATTTATGCCTTACCTTCATATTATGTTAAATATGAATTGTGTTATGCTCATGTGTTGGGGGTTGTCTTTGTAGGTGCTTTTGTTGACGAGAACCAGGGCCGGGGTTGATATGCTGAGCTGTAAGGAGTGCTACAGGATTAGCATGTTAGAGTTTTTGTATAGCTTCTACTGAGTAGAGTAAGACTATGATGTAGTACCTTTGTAGGAAGTACGTCTTTCCTTTTTGGAACATTTTGGTACTGTAATCTCTAAAGCTCAGGTTAATCAACACGGCACATTACTCTGATATAATCACATGTATGTTTAGTTCTCTAAATTGCACCTTAATATCTTGATGTGATAACGGGGTCTCACATGTCTATCAAAAGTCATTGTGTACACTGTCACTCGGCACTCAAGTATCTTCTTGCTAAAAAAGACGCTAAACCACGTTTAATCCGATGGATTCTTTTATTGCAAGAATTTGACTTAGAAATTAAGGATAAGAGGGGGGTAGAGAACGTAGTGGCGGATCATTTATCTAGGATTGATTTTGAGATTGAGAAACATGATAATGAGGTGGAAGAGATCAATGAAAAATTCCCCGATGAACAGCTCTTTCAAGTTCTTGCCCTACCCTGGTATGCCGATTTTGCAAACTATCTGGTTAGTGGTATCCTCCACAAATGACATTTTATCAAAAAAAGAAATTCTTATCTGATGTTAAACACTACATGTGGGAGGAACCATTGTTGTTCAAAGTTTGTGCAGATAACATGATCAGGAGGTGTGTTCCAGAGGAGGAGATGTCATCTATATTGAGCCATTGTCATGATCGCGAGGTAGGGGGACACATGGGTCCAACCAAAACTACTGCCAAGGTACTGGAATCTGGATTTTATTGGCCTACATTATTTAAAGATGCATACAGGTATGTTTCAGCTTGTGATAAGTGTCAACGAACTGGTAACATTTCTAGGAGACAGGAGATGCCCTTGAACAACATTCTTGAATGTGAATTGTTCGATGTTTGGGGCATCGATTTTATGGGACCATTTCCAGTTTCATGTTCACACTACTATATTCTAGTTGTGGTCGATTATGTGTCAAAGTGGGTTGAGGCTGCAGCTCCTCGCACTAATGATGCTAGAGTGGTGGTGCAATTTTTGAAAAAACATATTTTTACTCGATTTGGCACGCCTCGGGCAATCATTAGTGACGGTGGGTCACATTTTTGCAACAAACTTTTTGACAAACTCTTAAGCAAATATGGAGTCACCCACAAAGTTGCAACACCTTATCATCCACAAACTTGTGGGCAAGTAGAAGTGTCGAATAGGGAAGTAAAATGCATTTTAGAAAAAACTGTCAATACTTCTCGAAAAGACTGGTCCTTACGGTTAGATGACGCTTTATGGGCATATAGAACTGCATATAAAACACCTATTGGCACCACACCATAGATGTTAGTTTTTGGAAAAGCACGTCATCTTCCGGTTGAACTGGAACATAGAGCATATTAGGCAATAAAGAATCTAAACTTTGATTTAACTGCTGCAGGTGATCACCGTCTCCTCCAAGTGAACGAAATGGAAGAGTTTCGGAACCAATCATACGAGAATTCCAAGATCTATAAAGAAAAGACAAAAAAATGGCATGACGCCATCAGTCAACGTGATTTCAAGGAAGAAGATATTGTGTTATTATTTAACTCCAAATTAAGGCTGTTTCCAGGCAAGCTTAAATCTCGTTGGTCCGGACCATTCCGTATTTCCAAGGTGTTTCCCTCGGGTGCAATCGAACTCTATGATCCAACCAAGGGAACGTTCACAGTGAATGCACAGAGATTGAAGCACTACCACGGGCATGATTTCAGTATACCGGAGTGCACCACCGTCCATTTTGTTGAATGAAGCGACAGATGCAAAAAGTCCAGCTTGGGACTATAAATCAAGAACTAATTTTTCTCCCTTCTCCTTCGTTTTTGAATTTAGTAATTAGTTTATTGATTTTGGTTTGTAATTTCGTTTATCTTTTTAATTTTTGTAGGTTTTGATTTTAAAAAAAAAAAAAAAAAAAAACCAGAAAAACTTTCTGGAGGGAGGCGATCGATTGCCTATTTTTAGGCGATCGATCGCCGTGAGCATAAACTTTTCAAAAATGCTACTGGAGGTAGGCGATCGATCGCCTCAACGAAAAAAAATTCAAAAATGCTACTGGAGGTAGGCGATCGATCGCCTATTTTTAGGCTATCGATCGCCTCAACGAAAAAATTTTAAAAAATGCTACTGGAGGTAGGCGATCGATCGCCTATTTTTAGGCGATCGATCGCCTGTCGCGATTTTTGGTTTTTAAACACCTCAGATTCCCTCATTCCACACAAACTCACCTCACCTCCTCCTCTCAAATCCCTAATCCCTAAATCCCCAAATCCTCAAATCCCCAAAGTCCTTCCCAATCTCTTCTCAATTTTTAATATCATCACAAATTCCTTTCCTCTCCACTATTAGTGGCTAAGTGGTGCAATTTTCTTCTACAGATTACACGCTCGGGTGGCCATTCAAGCACCAAGGGAAGATTACTCCAAGCCAAGGACCACACTCCATCCAAGTTTCGAAATTCAAAGGTAACTTGGCTTGAGATTTTCGGGTTATGCCTTATTACTAGTTATTTGGTGAAAGTGGGAAAATATTTGCATTCTTTGTTGGTGGGCAAGTTCATTTGGAGATTGGTATTAGAAGTTTGCTAGTATTGTTGTTGTTGAGGTTTGGCGGTGCTTAATAACTTCTTGGAAGTGGTGTGCGGCAAGTTGGATTTTGTAGGATTTTATTGGGGCATTGCTTGTCATTTTGATATATCTCATAGCATGGCACCTACAAAGAAGCCAAGACGAGGGGCGTCCTCTTCCGCCCCCACCCCGACTTATGACACTACTCGTTTTGCCACTCATGCCGCATTGGAATTCTATGAAAAATGGCATGCTAGGCCTTTGGTGAGGGAGAGGGGAATGGATATGGACACACCCGATTCGTCCATCCTCCGCGAGGCGGAACGCCGCGGATGGTTGCGCTTTGTGTCACCCCGTGCCATGCAGTCATCCCCTTAGTCAAGGAGTTCTATGCCAACTTTAAAGTCGAAGCGAACGGTCCGTATCTGACTATTCGGTGGAAGAAGTTTCTTTTTCTTAGCGAACGCATCAATCGCACATATGAGATGCCGGATATCGGAGACGATGAATACTCGGCTTATTTGCATCACCATCTTGACTATAATGAAGTGATAGAGACAATCTGTGGGGAAGGGGCAGAATGGATGCTAAATTCGGATGGGCAGATCAAACATTGTAAGAAAACTCATTTGAAACCAGAGGCAGACATCTGGTTTACTTTTATCTCCCATCGAGTCCTTCCATCGACTCACACTGCCGTGGTTACTAAGGAGCGAGCGGTGTTGGTTTTCGCTATCATGACACGCCGCTCGGTGGATATTGGGAGCATCATATACTCCTCGATGAAATTAGCGGTGGAAGGCTCTACCACGATTGGTCTCCCCTTTCCGTCTTTAATCACTGAATTGTGCCGTCAGGAGCAAGTCCCTTGGGAGGCTTATGAGGAAACAAGTGTGCCATTTATGCCACTTCGCCTTCCTTGACCACCGTCGGCGCCCGAGTCTGCACCAGGGCCTTCCAATGATCCGGACCAGCCCCAATCTTCACATCGCCGAGCTTCTCGTGGCCATTCTCCAATAGCTCATCCTACCACAAATGCTCAACGATTTCAATCTTTAGAGGATGAGCTTAGGGCACTCAAATTGCAACAGCGATTGGTTCGCGATGGGCAACGCGAGCTCCGGCGCAATCAAGAGGAGATGTTGCACAATCAAGATGACATGCGCCTTGAGCTTCGTGAGTTTCTACGTTTTTCATACGACTGGCACACAGTCGCAGCCCAGGCCCATCCCGACTTGGCATTTCCACTGCCACCCACGCTCCAGCCATACCCGTCACCCTCTGATGACGATGATGATGATGATGGCGCTGCCGATGCGGATGAGGGTGACGACCACTGACGGTTGTCACCACAGGTATTACGTTGTCCTATTATTTCTTCTTGTTCACTACATTGAGGACAATGTATTACTTAAGTTTGGGGGGGTAATTGGTAAACTATCATATGATATGTGGAGATGGGAATTTTGTTTTTGCTTTTGTTTAAGGAGTGAATGGTGTTGTGCTGAGTTGAATTTGTTTAATTGTGCGTTTGAACATGTCTACTGCTGTGGAATCTTTGATTTTAGCATAATATTGATGAGTCCGATGAAGAGCCTGGAAAGTTGTTTTTAGTGTAATTGGATTAAAAGTAGTGACTCCATGCTATGATGATATTAGTTTACTCTACTTATGACTTGAATCTTGATGATTGTAAACATGTTGTGAATATTTTGAGTCGAGTTGACATGTTGAAAATGAGGAATAATTTGAGCACATTGAGTCATAAACTTGTTGATTACTTTTGAAGTAGTGATGATAGGTGTGAACTTGATGACATGTCTTGAGCATCTTAGAGTAATCATAGAACTTATTTGATGATGGCACTTTGAGACGAAATTTTTATAATTATGAACTAGACTTGGATATGATTTAGGCGATCTTTGGAACGTTTGAGCCTTTCAAGCCTACCTTGTTTACATCTTTCCCTAGTGTCCAACTTTGAGCTTGATTGAATAAGAATGGAAATTAGCCACCATTCGACATTTGTTGATAAACTCATTATACCTACCTTGTTTAGCCAAAAAAATTGAAAAAAAATCTTATCCTCACCCAAGGGAGTATAATGAATTTCATCAGATGCACATAGATGTTTATAGTTGATGAGCTTATTGTGAAAAGAGCTTGTGAATGAGAAAAAGAAAAGGATAGACAAAGAGCCTTGAAAAGAAAAAAAAAATAAACATATGAGACCCAAAGTGGCCAAGGCTATAAAAGAAAAAGAAGAGAAGCTCGATGTGTGCGAACAATTGAATTGTAAAAGATTATACTCTCTTCTTTGCGCTTATCCTATCTTTTCTTTGTACCCGACACCAAAAGGCCTAACATTATAAGCTTTAAAAGTCCTTTTGATCCAAGTCTAGGAATTGATTACATTAGTGGAGAAGTGCTTGAAAACTAGGTTTATGAGATTCTCGATGAAAAATCTTGATTGTTATTGATTAACACTGTTTTGATCTATGATAATTGTATGATACTTGGGATTGACAACAGCACACACACACGTTCCGAATTTGAAACTGTTATTTGACTTAAAGAGAAAACACTTTGTGTCCAACAATTTGAAGGATTCTTTGTTGTAGTATGAGTAAAAGTCTGAGATAAACATACGAGCACGAAATGATCCATGTCACTTATCTGTTGTGAATTCACTGTTTTTGATTTTATTCTTGCTCGAGGACGATCAAGAGCTAAGTTTGGGGGAGTTGATAAGTGTCATTTTTACACTTATATTTGCATATATTTCTTACGATTTTTATAGTGATTCTTGGAAGATTTTATACTTTTGGTTGTGTTTTGTTGTATTTCCAGGAATCCAGTAGAAGTGCAAGAAATACTGGAAAAACCCCGTTTTATGGACTAGGAGGTGGAACTATGACAGTACGAGGCAACCCGTGGGAAAAGATGTCAAAATGACTTAAAAATTTGATAAAAGCTTCAGGCGATCGATCGCCTATTTCGAAGAGATCGATCGCCTGAAGCCAGTGAGCTCGTGGAATTTTTCAAGCGATAGGCGATCGATCGCAACAAATCAGGCAATCGATCGCCTCGGGGTAGAACATATAGGCGATCGATCGCCTATCTTGAGAGACCGATCGCCGAGGAGAAAAAGCTGAAGGCGATCGATCGCCTATTTTGAAGAAATCGATCGCGTGCAGAGTTCCAGAATTAAAAACTTCCTTAATTAAGTTTGGGGCTATTTTTGGTACCAGATTCTTTGGGCTCGGGAGGAGACATATAAAAAGAGGTTTTTAGGTCATTAGAAGGGTTCTTTCACCTCTGGATAGGCAGCCACCCTTTGGAAGAGAAGATTCATTCAAGACGATTCAAGGAACGCAGCTAGAGACGGGAACAACGGATCGACGCACGATTCAACATCGAGTGTTTACTAGTATTTCTGAACTTTTGTTTAGTTTTATTTTAGAATTCCAATGTTTATAATGTTGTTAGATATTATAAAACGTTGTTTTTCCGTTAATATTCTAGGCTAAGTTTGTTATCGAGACAAGGGGATCTTGTGTATGAACCCACAGTTTTAATTCTAGTTTTTGATTGAGTTTTTGTTATTTTTGAGTTTATGTTATGCTGTTAATGCTTTTGAAGAATTAGCTACTCTTTGAATGTTGTTAGTTTGCAATTGAGATCGAGAGATGATTTTGTAAAACGGAACCAATAACATAAACCGTGGATTTCAGACCGAGATCGAGAGATGACGTCAAATACACGAGTGATAGCTATAGATATCTAGTAATCGAAGGCTAAGGGTTTTCATAGAACGTATGCAACATTGAATTGTTAAATAAGTGAACGAGAGTTACTTACTGCAATTCAGTGTTAGGTTTAATATAGCTCGAGAGAGTATACTGGATATAATCGGAAAACTTGTCACCTTAGATGCATTAATTTTAATTAGAACTAGTAGGTAAATTGTGGGGGATTACTCAAGTGAACCGAAGTCTCGATATTTATCTCTACTGTTTATTATCTTAATTCTCTGTGGTGCGTTGAATATTGGAGTTGATTAAATTAGTTCATCTTTCAACCAGTTTCGTAGGTTAAATATAGAACGCTAGTTAAATTTGGTAATTACTACTAGTCCTCGTGGGTTCGACAATCCTTACTTCTAGATCATTATACTAAAACTTGACACCGTGCACTTGCGGTAGAATCGCTAGAAATAACTGTTTAAAATAAAAGCGATCAGCCGCTCCACATAGGACACATCAGAATCTAACTGTATTCAGAAGGCTGTAACACATGTGACGGAATACCAGACAATGACGGTGGCAAAGCCAAACGGTAAGCCAAGATATCAATGCGCAGTAAGATCTCAAACGGTCCCTCATACCTCGGAGACAATTTCCCGTGCATACCAAACCGCACCACACCTCCGAATGGTGAGATCTTTAAAAAGACCTTGTCTTCCAATTGGAATTCCAACGGTCTCCGCCGTTTATTTGCATAGGCTGCCTGCCTGTCCTGGGCTGCCTTCATTTTCTGTCGGATAACCTTTATCTTATCCTCTATTTCCCGAATCAGTTCGGGTCCTCCCACTGCTTTACTGGTCAAATCATCCCAATATAATGGCGACCTACAACGCCGACCATACAGAGCCTCAAACGGAGCCATCTGAATACTCGCCTGATAGCTAATATTGTACGAGAACTCTACCAAGGCCAATGAATCTTGCCATGAAGACTCAAACTCTAACACACATGCCTAGAGCATATCCTCGAGTGTCTGTATAGTATGCTCGGTCTGACCGTTCGTTTGGGGATGATATGTCGTGCTCAATCTTACTCCAGTACCCAAAGCTGACTGAAGACCTCCCCAAAATGAGATGTAAACCGCGGATCTCTGTCAGATACAATAGAAACTGGAATCCCGTGTAGTCTCACTATATCCCGGACATACAGCTGAGCCATCCTCAAGTATGTGTACGTCATACTGTAGGGAATGAAGTGAGCTACATTCGTCAGCCTATCCACGATTACCCAAATGGCATCACAACAAGAAGTGGTCATCGGCAAGTGGGTCACAAAGTTCATAGATATGTGCTCCCACTTCCATTCCGGTATCTCTAAGCTCCTTAGCTTGCCACCAGGCCTCTACCTCTCTGTCTTCACCTGCTGGCAGATCAAGCACCTTTTAACGAAAGCGATCACATCACGCTTCATCCGTTTCCACCAAAATTGATCACAAAAGATCCTTATACATTTTTCTCCCTCCTGGGTGGATACTAAATCGGCTGCTGTGAGCTCGCTGCAAGATCCTGTAAGTAATCCAACGAGCAAACAACGCAGCGAAATAAAAAAAATTGGATTACTATAACCGCGGATCTATACAAAGGATTCATATCAGAATAGAGATAATAAGAGTCTCACCCTTGTAGCTTGTTTGATGCAGAATCCTTGTTGTAACACCACGAGTCACAAACAAAGTTTACACCTTTGTCTCGACGGTATCCACACGATCAAATCTAACAAGGGACGTTCAAGAACAAGTTGATAGACTTATTCTTGAACCAAAACCGAACTCACGGTTCAAAACCGATAAACGGCGGCCGTTCCAATCACCACTATTCACGTCGGCCGTGAAGATCGAGGAAGAAAGGAGGCGGCGGCCGAGAGGGTTATGATGATTAGGTTATGTGATTATGAATTGTATCTCTAACCATTAATCATAACCTTGTATTTATATTATAAGATTTAATTAAGGTTCAAGACTTTCTCAAAGTCTCATGGGCCCAAACCCATGATTTAATTAAATCCTTATAATCATTTAATTAAGACTCTTCTTAATTATTTAATTCAGCCTATGAATTTAATTCCCTTTATCGATTTAATCTTTTGTGCGAACCGATAGGATCTTGTAATGTTGGCAGTGACATAAAATCTCATTTTACGTCACAAGCAATGAGCGGTATCTAGCAACACATCAAGGCTACCCAAATTACAAGAATGTCATAGACTCGACATAACCTTAGAACTTGTGATAATATTAACCATGTAACTTAATCCCTTTGTCCATGTGTTTAGATTGAACACGAGTCATGGAATAGTCATACTCGTATATTCAATCTCTATTTCTTGACCCCCAAGTAGAACTAGAATAAAATAATAAGCTCGATATCACATATCGACTCATTCGAGCACGGCCATGCATTTTAGTCTTACTTGATCAAGGGCCCAAACACTTCTCCTGTTATATAGGAGGGACAAATCCTATATTGATCAATCAACATCCCTCTACATAATTCGTAGTGTATCCAATAGTCGCCTTTATAGTTTACCCTGTTACGGGTAACGTTTGACAATATCAAGATACATAACTCCTTATGTTGGGATCTCTGATGATCTCAAGTCGTAAGGATTACATACACTATTATCACTATGAGAATTGCTTATGACGCTCATATAACTATCCATGTAGCATTCTCATGGTGGGTCTGTCCAGTATATTGTTCTCTAACATGTACCCATGTGTTGATTTGATATCTCATATCCATGAACAATTCATCAATCAAAACATACTAGTCTCAATGCATTATCATAATCCGATTCATGATAATACTTGACTAGGGACAATCTTTAAGAACAATACAATATTATTCTAAAGACATTAACATATATATCAATTCATATTGCACAGATATTTGAATAATATATAATAATGACTTGCCATTAATAAAATCATAATACATTGTATGTCGTAAACAATCATCTAATGACTTGTCTTAGGGCATATCCCAACAAATCTCCCACTTGCACTAAGACCAATCAGACATATACCTAATGCCTAGAGATCTAGTATGACGAGCATGCTTCTGCTGTGACAGTGGCTTCGTCAATAGGTCAGATACATTATCATCTGTTGGTACTTCGTATATTTTAACATCTCCCCTTTCAACGATTTCTCGAATGAAATGAAAGCGCCGAAGTATGTGCTTGGATCTTTGGTGAGATCTAGGTTCCTTAGCCAATGCGATCGCTCCATTGTTGTCACAATAGAGTTCTATCGGATCCTTAATGCTAGGCACCACTCCAAGTTCAGAAATGAACTTCCTGGTCCAAACAGCTTCCTTTGTTGCATCTGAGGTAGCAATGTACTCAGCTTCCGTTGTAGAATCGGCTACTGTCTCTTGCTTTGAACTATTCCAGCTCACAGCACCTCCATTTAGGCAATACACATATCCTGATTGCGATCGAAAATCATCTTTGTCGGTTCGGAAGCTTGCATCAGTGTAACCCATTACCTTGAGCTCTTCCTCACCTCCATAAATCAAGAATGTATCCTTAGTTCTTCTCAAGTACTTCCGGATATTCTTGACTGCAATCCAGTGACTTTCACCTGGATCAACTTGATATCTGCTCGTCATGCTCAAGGCATACGAGATATCGGTACGAGTACATATCATGACATACATGATAGATCCAATAGCTGACGCATATGGAATCTTACTCATGCGTTGTCTCTCATCTTGTGTTGAAGGAAACTGTTCCTTCGAGAGATATATTCCATGTGTCATAGGCACGAATCCTTTCTTTGATTCTTGCATGCTAAACCGTTTTAGCACTTTGTCTATGTATGTACTTTGACTTAGGCCAAGTAATTTTTTCGAACTATCTCTATAGATCTTGATTCCTAATACATAGGTGGCTTCACCCAAGTCTTTCATTGAAAAGCAATTCCCTAGCCAAATCTTTACAGATTGTAAGGCAGGATATCATTCCCAATTAGAAGTATGTCATCTACATACAATATTAGGAAGATAATTATGCTCCCACTGACCTTCTTGTAGACACAAGGTTCATCTACGTTTTTGATGAAACCAAACTCTTTGACTGCATCATCAAAACAAAGATTCCAACTCCGAGAAGCTTGCTTCAATCCATAAATGGATCGTTGTATCTTGCATATCTTTCCAGCATCCTTTGGATCGATAAAACCCTCGGGCTGTGTCATGTACACATCCTCAAGCAGATTTCCATTAAGGAAAGCTGTTTTGACATCCATCTGCCAGATTTCATAATCATGAAATGCAGCTATTGCAAGTAAGATCCTAATGGATTTAACCTTGGCAACTGGTGAAAAAGTTTCATCATAGTCAATACCATGAATTTGTTTGAAACCTTTAGCTACCAGTCAACCTTTATAGGTTTGTACATTACCATCCATGTCGGTCTTCTTCTTGAAAATATATTTGCACCCTATGGGTCTCACCCCTTCAGGCGGGTCAACCAAAGTCCATACTTGGTTTGCATGCATGGATTCCATCTCAGATTTCATGGCCTCTTGCCACTTCTCAGAATCAGTGCCCATTATAGCTTGTTGATAAGATGACGGCTCATCCTCATCAATAAGTAGTAAGTCACCTTGTTGAGTCACAAGAAATCCATATCTCTGTGGCTCCCGGTGTTCTCTTACAGACATACGCTGGGCTTGTGTCTCTTGAGCAGGCACTTTATCCACAACAGCTTGTGGTGTCTGCTTTGTTTCCATCTCAATATCATGTTCAATGTTTTCTTGTGGTTGAACTTCACTAAAATCTATTTGTCTCCCACTGGTTTTTCTAGAACTAAATTCTATTTCAAGAAAGACACCAGTCCGAGCAACAACCACTTTGTTCTCGGTGGGATAATAGAAATAGTATCCTTTCGTTTCCTTAGGATACCCCACAAATAAACACTTATCAGATTTGGGTCCAAGTTTGTTAGAGACGTGACGTCTCACGAAAGCCTCACAACCCCAAATCTTCATAAAAGACATACTAGGACGCTTCCCAGTCCATATCTCATATGGTGTCTTTTCCACTGATTTAGATGGAACACGGTTCAGTATAAATATTGTTGTTTCTAAAGCATGTCCCCAAAAGGATATCGGAAGATCTGCATGACTCATCATTGATCGAACCATGTCCAACAAAGTTCGATTCCTCCTCTCGGATACACCATTCCATTGTGGAGTATACGGAGGAGTGAGTTGTGGGACTATCCCACACTCCTTTAGATAGTCATGAAACTCTTGGCTTAAGTATTCACCTCCTCGATCTGATCGAAGGATTTTGATACTTTTGCCAAGTTGGTTTTGTACTTCATTCCTGAAATCTTTGAACTTTTCAAAGGTTTCATGCTTATGTTTCATTAGGTACACATACCCATATCTACTGAAGTCATCAGTAAATGTAACGAAGTATTGAAAACCACCTCTAGCATGTGTGCTTATTGGTCCACATACATCACTATGTATTAGTCCCAATAAAACATTTGCCCTTTCAACATGTCCCTTGAATGGGGTTTTAGTCATCTTGCCCATTAAACAAGACTCGCATGTTTCATATGATTCAAAATCAAATGAATCTAATGCTCCATCTGTAGGGTCTTCCTACCTTAACATCATATAGTACACATATAATGGACAGAACATGCATTTATAACCTCTTAAGGGTTCCGGTTGTAGCTTGAGCTAAGAAGATTACAGGCCAAAATAAAATTTCCAAAAGATATTTAGTTACATTCCCAATAATGAATGTTAAAATTATAGATTTATACTACTCCTAGATTAGAGACTATCAAAATCCTGCATCCTATATTCATCTTGTTCCCTTTTAGCTCACCGCCTGAACCCGACCCTAGGCCCTTCGATCCAAAAGTGTACCTACAGGGACAACACATCGTGAGCATACATATATTTACTTAACATGATATTAAAAGACATACAGTAATGCATAGCATCTTAGTTAAGTAAAGGTTATTGGTCGTTCTTCAACTTCCTTTGTTATCCCTGATTCTCATTCATGTATAAGGGCACCTTACCCCCATTGTATGGCATCTTACCATAACATAATCATCGGGTGGCATCTTACCACATGGGCATCTTACCCAATCATATGGCGTCTTACTATATCATAAACATTGTGTGGCATCTTACCACAGGGGCATCTTACCCACTCATGTACATTGGGTGGCATCTTACCACATGGGCATCTTACCCAATCGTATACGTCGTATTACCTTATCATAAACATCATCATCCTAAACGTAATCATAAACATCATCATCATAAATATCATCATAATCATCATCGTCAACATCGTCATCATAAACATCATCATAAACATCATCATCATAAACATCATCATTAAATATAGGAGTATGGTTTACCGTCCGATGCTCGTACGTTTCTTACGTACCTTAATCCCAAAAGTGGAGAAATCGGAGAGCTTTATCTCCTTGAGGTTGTGGGTACTTGGGATGGTTCTACATAACCATACAAATTGATATTAGACGCTAATCATGGTCCAATATCCAAAATCCCACAAAAAAAAATCAAAAATACCCATTTTTACATCTCGCGATCGATCGCTGCCCAAGCGCGATCGATCGCGAGATCACAGTGGACGGGGGGTGAAAATTTTGATCTTCGGCGATCGATCGCCATACATGGCGCGATCGATCGCCATCTTCACCGATCGATCGCCCAAAAGTGGCGATCGATCGCCAAAGGCTTCTGGAGCCTACTGTTGGCTCGCGATCGATCGCCAAGAACAGGCGATCGATCGCCAGCCCCTGCACTTCGAGATTTCACCATTTTCACACCTTAAAAACTTCACCAACCTCAATAACTTTTACTCCAACAACTCAACAACATAAAAACATTCAAAACCTTCATTAAACATCCTTAAACCACTCAAAAATCCAACATCCTTCCTAAAATCACACCAACCCAAACAAACCCATTTCAAAACTTTACAATACAACCCCAAACTCAAATCTTACACTTCAACAACAACAAGGAATGATATACATACATCATAGGTCTTAAATCTTACCAAGAATCACAAAAGTGAAGCTTTTACAAGGACTTCTTGTCCACCTTGAAGCCAAAAACGAGTTTGGGAGGAAAAGAGGGTTTGGGAGATGATTTGGGGATTTTGGAGTGAAAAAGATAAAAATGAGGTAAAAAGGGGTGGGGTAAAGGTTTAAAATCCTTTTAAAATTAACTTGAACCCCAACACTTAGCATGATGTATAAAATACTCCAACATGGTATTTTGAAAGCATTTTACAAAATGCTCTAAACTTCATCTAAAATCACATCTTCCTCATATTTAATAATCAACACAATTAATCATGTCAACATCTTAATACCCAACACATAAATCAATTATCACATGATTCATCATATAAACATAATTAATGCCTTAATTGCAATTAATTAATTTCGGGGCATCACATTACTCCCCTACTTACAAGATTTTGTCCTCGAAATCGCATGCACTTACCCAAAAAGAAACTAAACATAAATCATACCAGAAAATAGTTCCGGGTAATGCTGCATCATATGCCGTTCCGTCTCCCACGTAGCCTCTTCGACACCCCGACGATCCCACTGAACTTTGACCATCGGTATAACCTTGCTTCGTAGTCTGCGATCCTCTCGATCCAGAATTCTGACTGGTCGTTCAACATAGGATACATCTGAACTCAACTGGACTTCTGAAGGCTGCAACACATGAGACGGATCTGGCTCATACTTCCTCAACATAGAAACATGGAAGACATCATGTATGCCGGACAAAGACGGCGGTAGAGCCAAACGGTAGGCCAATGTACCAATACGCTGCAATACCTCATACGGTCCGACATATCTCGGAGATAACTTTCCCCGCATACCAAAACGGACCACACCCCTGAAGGGCGAGATTCTCAAGAAAACCTTGTCTCCTACTTGGAATTCTAGCGGCCGTCGCCGCTTATTGGCGTAGGCTGCTTGCCTATCTTGGGCCGCTTTCATCTTTAAGCGTATCATCTTAATCTTTTCCTCCATGTCCTTAATCATATCCGGTCCTCCGACCGCTTTACTCGTCAAGTCCTCCCAATACAGCGGTGACCTACATCGTCGTCCGTAAAGAGCTTCAAAAGGGGCCATTTGAATGCTCGCCTGGTAGCTGTTATTATAGGAGAACTCTACCAGTGGTATAGACTCTTGCCATGGAGTATCAAATTCCAAAACACATGCCCTCAGCATATCTTCGAGTGTCTGAATAGTACGCTCCATTTGGCCGTCTGTCTGAGGGTGATAAGCTGTACTCAGTCTCACCTCGGTGCCCAAAGCTGTCTGGAGACCCTCCCAGAAATGAGAAGTAAACCTTGGGTCTCTGTCAGACACGATCGAGACTGGAACCCCATGCAACCTCACTACATCCCGTACATATAATTGGGCCATCTTTAAATATGTGAAAGTCATGTTGTAAGGGATGAAATGAGCTACCTTCGTCAGCCTATCCACGATCACCCAGATCACATCAAATCCAGAGGCCGACCTTGGCAAGTGAGTCACGAAGTCCATAGATATGTGCTCCCACTTCCACTTAGGTACCTCCAAGCTCTTCATCTCGCCACCAGGCCTCTGCCTTTCTGCCTTTACTTGCTGGCAGATCAAACATCTCTTAACAAAAGTGATCACATCATGCTTCATGCGTCTCCACCAGAATTGACCACTCAAGTCCTTATACATCTTTCTTCCTCCGGGGTGGATACTGAACCGGCTACTATGAGCTCGTTCCAAGATTCCTTTACGCAGTTCTGGTGTATCTGGGACTACCCATCGGTTGCCCAGTCTCAAAGAATCATCCTCAGCCACTCTGAACTTGGATGGCTGACCCTGAAGTACCAATGATGTCCATCTCTGAACCTCACTATCCGACTTCTGGGCCTTCCTGATCGCCTCAAATATATCTGGCTCCGCCAATAAGGTCGACACTCGCACCGGCGACGTGTCCACATCAAAATCATAGCCCAGATGGCAATAAGAAGTCATCATCGCTGATAAACACATAGCGTCTTCAGCAGTACTCTTCACCTTCCGACTTAAGGCGTCTGCTATCAAATTTGCTTTACCCGGATGGTACTCAATCTCACAGTCATAATCCTTGAACAAATCCATCCATCTCCTTTGACGCATATTCAGTTCAGCCTGAGTGAATAGAAATTTCAGGCTCTTATGGTCCGTATAGATGGTAAACGTCGTACCATAAAGATAATGACGCCAAATCTTCAAGGCGAAAATGATGGCCGCCAGTTCCAGATCATGGACGGGGTATCTTGTCTCATGAGGCTTCAACTGCCTCGAAGCATAAGCCACCACGTGCTTATCTTGCGTCAACACACAGCCCAAACCTTGCAATGATGCATCCGTGTACAAGGCAAACTTCTTATTCTCAGAAGGAATCACCAACACTGGCGCTGTCGTCAAACGACGTTTCAATTCTTGGAAGCTTTCCTCGCATGCTTCGGACCAAAAGAATGGGACTCCTTTCTGAGTCAGCTGTGTTAGCGGCTTAGCGATCTTAGAAAATCCCTCGACAAAACGTCGGTAATAACCTGCTAAGCCAAGGAAACTCCATATCTCGAGTACAGAAGTGGGTGCTGCCCACTCCATCACAGCTTCAATCTTCCTGGGATCCACAGATATCCCGCTGCTAGATATAACATGACCCAAGAATACTACACTGCTCAGCCAGAACTCGCACTTGCTGAGCTTTGCATACAACTGATGATCCCTAAGGATCTGAAGTACTGTCCTCAAGTGCCGTACATGATCTTCTTCGGTCCGGAAGTAGATGAGTATATCGTTTATGAAAACTATGACGAATTGATCCAAATATGGCTGGAACACCCTGTTCATCAAACTCATGAAAACAGCCGGGGCATTTGTCACCCCAAAAGGCATGACTAGGAATTCTAGTGGCCCATACCTAGTCCTGAAGGCTATCTTCTGGACATCATCTTCCCTTACTTGAATCTGATGGTACCCTGACCTCAGATCGATCTTACTGTAGAGCCTCGTACCCTGCAACTGATCAAACAAGTCATCGATCCCTCGGAAGTGGGTACTTATTCTTCACTGTAGCTTTGTTCAGTTGTCTGTAATCGATGCACAAACGCATCGAATTATCTTTCTTCTTCACAAATAAAACTGGTGCTCCCAGGGCGATACGCTAGGGCGTATATAGCCTTTATCAAGGAGCTCTTGCAACTGGATCTTTGATTCCCTTAGCTCTGCCGGTGCCATCCTATAAGGGGCACGAGAAATGGCAGACGTCCCTGGTAATAACTCAATCCCAAACTCGACCTCTCTCGTCGGTGGGAATCCGGGAATCTCCTCCGGAAAGACATCAGGGAATTCCGCCACTACGGGCACATCCTCAACTTTTACTTCTTCTTTCTTTTCCGTAACATCAACGACATAAATGAGATATCCTGTATGGCCTCGTTCCAACAACTGCGCCATCTTGACAGCAGATATCAACGGAATTTTGGAGCGAGAACCATCCCCATAGAACGTCCATGGAACTCCCATATCAGATTTGAACCGTACAGTCCTCTGCCTGCAGTTCACAACTGCCTGATACCTGTTCAGAACATCAATGCCCAGAATGCAGTCAAAATCTGACATTCCCAGAACAATCAAATCTGACATTAGTTCTTTATCCTCAAAATAAATGAGGCCATCGTAGACGATCCGATCAGTAATCATACTTCTTCCAGCGGGGGTCGAGACTATAAGAGGCGTGGGCGACGGAGAAGTGCATATGTGGTGCCTTTCCACAAACTTGTCGACACAAAAGAGTGTGACGCACCTGTGTCGATCAATATAAAAGCAGGGTGCGTAAATAAAAGACACGTACCCGCTATAACCTCCTCCGGAAGCCGCTGAAGCCTGCTCCCTCGTCAATGCATAGACTTGCCCTTGAGGTGGCCCCATAGGTTGACCTCTATACTGTCGCGGCACGAATGGTGGTCTGTGTTGTGCTGCCTTATCCGCAGGCCTCCCCGCAGAACCCTGTTGACTTCCCCTGTTGGGACACTGTCTAGCAAAGTGGCCCTTGTCGCCACAAACATAACATCCTACACAATCTTTCGTCAGATGTGGTTGCCCACAAAGAGTGCATTGGACCTTTCCGGATCTGTCTCCCTGAGACTGCCCCCTTCCAGATGGGGCATCACTCCTACGGTTTCCTTTCCATCTATTGTCGGGCCTCTTACCGCTGAACCTTGACGCCGATGTGTTCCCCCTTGACCTGAACTGATCACTCCTTGGCTTCAAATTATCTGGAGTGGATTTCTGAGAGGGTGCTGACGGTGGTACAACATCAGGGTATGCACCCACTCCCAGTTCGGCTAGCTCAGCCCGTGAGAGTGCATCGTCAAAACAAGTAGGGCCATAAGTAATCACCCTATCGTACAGCTCCGGCCTCAAGCCCTTCATGAAGTTCCTCATCTTTGCTTGAGTGCTCGTGGCGATGTGAGGTACATATCTGAGTAAGGAGCAATACTGAAGAGCATAATCTGACACTGACATATTACCTTGCTTGAGGTGAGTGAATTCATCTTCCTTAGCCTGTCGTGCAGCAGCCGAGAAATAACGATTCAGAAAGCGAGTTCGAAACATTTTCCAATTAACTTCATGACCTTGAGCCTCTTGCTCTACCACAGTGGTCTTCCACCACATTAGTGCCTTCTTGGCCAATTGGAACTCTGCTAACCGTATCCATGTTGTCTTCGCACATGGGGCTGCCACAAAGATTTGCTCTATTCTTTCTAACCATTCCTCAGCTCGTTCCCCTGTTTCGGTTCCTTCAAAGGTTGGGGGTTGGTATGCAAGAAATTGAGTTAAGCTTAGCTCCCCTGGCAACAACTGTTGTTCGGACGGTTCATCATCAAAAGCTAGCGGGGGTAGGGGATTTGTACGCCCCGCACTTGCATTGACGCTCACTGCGTCACCTACCTCCACGTTTGCTGCCATACTGCAACACAAGGGTTAACAACAAGATCCAAAAGCAGTTCATATACACATCGTTAGAAAGGCATAACATGTGAGCATAACAGTCATGTACTTCATATGTAACATATGCACACAACATGTTAAAAGTAAGCACCTAGCCAACTTATTGCTAAGGCTACCCTTCACTCGTTCCCGGGTTATCTAACCACTGCTCTGATGCCACTAATGTAGGGTCTTCCTACCTTAACATCATATAGTACACATATAATAGACAGAACATGCATTTATAACCTCTTAAGGGTTCCGGTTGTAGCTTGAGCTAAGAAGATTACAGGCCAAAATAAAATTTCCAAACGATATTTAGTTACATTCCCAATAATGAATGTTAAAATTATAGATTTATACTACTCCTAGAGTAGAGACTATCAAAATCCTGCATCCTATATTCATCTTGTTCCCTTTTAGCTCACCGCCTGAACCGACCCTAGGCCCTTCGGTCCAAAGTGTACCTACAGGGACAACACATCGTGAGCATACATATATTTACTTAACATGATATTAAAAGACATACAGTAATGCATAGCATCTTAGTTAAGTAAAGGTTATGGTCGTTCTTCAACTTCCTTTGTTATCCCTGATTCTCATTCATGTATAAGGGCATCTTACCCCCATTGTATGGCATCTTACCATAACATAATCATCGGGTGGCATCTTACCACATGGGCATCTTACCCAATCATATGGCGTCTTACTATATCATAAACATTGTGTGGCATCTTACCACAGGGGCATCTTACCCACTCACGTACATTGGGTGGCATCTTACCACATGGGCATCTTACCCAATCGTATACGTCGTATTACCTTATCATAAACTTACTTATCATAAACATCATCATCCTAAACGTAATCATAAACATCATCATCGTAAATATCATCATAATCATCATCGTCAACATCGTCATCATAAACATCATCATAAACATCATCATCATAAACATCATCATTAAATATAGGAGTATGGTTACCGTCCGATGCTCGTACGTTTCTTACGTACCTTAATCCCAAAAGTGGAGAAATCGGAGAGCTTTATCTCCTTGAGGTTGTGGGTACTTGGGATGGTTCTACATAACCATACAAATTGATATTAGAAGCTAATCATGGTCCAATATCCAAAATCCCACAAAAAAAAATCAAAAATACCCATTTTTACATCTCGCGATCGATCGCTGCCCAAGCGCGATCGATCGCGAGATCACACTGGACGGGGGTGAAAATTTTGATCTTCGGCGATCGATCGCCATACATGGCGCGATCGATCGCCATCTTCACCGATCGATCGCCCAAAAGTGCGATCGATCGCCAAAGGCTTCTGGAGCCTACTGTTGGCTCGCGATCGATCGCCAAGAACGGGCGATCGATCGCCAGCCCCTGCACTTCGAGATTTCACCATGTTCACACCTTAAAAACTTCACCAACCTCAATAACTTTTACTCCAACAACTCAACAACATAAAAACATTCAAAACCTTCATTAAACATCCTTAAACCACTCAAAAAATCCAACATCCTTCCTAAAATCACACCAACCCAAACAAACCCATTTCAAAACTTTACAATACCACCCCAAACTCAAATCTTACACTTCAACAACAACAAGGAATGATATACATACATCATAGGTCTTAAATCTTACCAAGAATCACAAAAGTGAAGCTTTTACAAGGACTTCTTGTCCACCTTGAAGCCAAAAACGAGTTTGGGAGGAAAAGAGGGTTTGGGAGATGATTTGGGGATTTTGGAGTGAAAAAGATAAAAATGAGGTAAAAAGGGGTGGGGTAAAGGTTTAAAACCCTTTTAAAATTAACTTGAACCCCAACACTTAGCATGATGTATAAAATACTCCAACATGGTATTTTGAAAGCATTTTACAAAAATGCTCTAAACTTCATCTAAAATCACATCTTCCTCATATTTAATAATCAACACAATTAATCATGTCAACATCTTAATACCCAACACATAAATCAATTATCACATGATTCATCATATAAACATAATTAATGCCTTAATTGCAATTAATTAATTTCGGGGCATCACACCATCCTTATGAAGTTTCGATATGCGGCTCTCGTTTATATGGCCCAAACGACAATGCCAGAGATAAGTTGGATTACAATCATGATTCTCTTAATCATTTTAGTATTAATGTTATAGACAGGCATATCTAGATTTAATATATAAAGACCATTAATCATTTGTGCACTTCCATAAAACATATCATTTGAATAAATAGAACAACAGTTGTCCTTTATCATAAATGAAAATCCACACTTGTCCAAACAAGAAATAGAAATAATGTTTTTGGTAATAGACGACACAAAATAACAGTCTTTCAAAATCAATGATAAACCAGAAGGCAAAGATAAATGGTAATCTCCTACAGCTAATGCAGCAACTCTTGCTCCATTTCCAACTCGGAGTTCAACTTCGCCTTTCGCCAACGTCCTACTCCTTTTGAGATCCTGCACATTTACACAAATGTGAGATCCACATCCAGTATCTAATACCCAAGATGAAGAAGTAGATAAATTGACTTCTATAACAAAAATACCTGAATTGGAAGTCACACTTCCCTTTGTCTTCTTAAGATCTTCCAGATATACTTTGCAGTTCCTTTTCCAATGACCGGTCTCACCGTAATGGAAACAGTTCCCTTCCTTTGCCACTCCTCCCTTTGGCTTTAGTGCAGAAGCATGTGGCTTAGACTTAACAAGGACCTTCTTGTTCTTCTTGTAGCTCTTAGCTTTAGTCTTTCATTTGCTCTTATTCACAATAAGAACATTTGTAGGCTTAGACTTCTTGCTATTTGTTTCAAAAGTTCTAAGCATGCCAAGTAACTGTGGTAGAGTCTTTTCAATTTCAATCATATTGTAATTCAAGACAAATTGACTGAAGCTTTCAGGCAACGATTGCAAGATCACGTCAGTGGCCAACTCTTGGTCCAAAGGAAAACCCAGCTTCTCCAGATTCTCAATATACCCAATCATATGAGTACATGAGTTCCAACTAGACTTCCTTCTACCATTCTACACTGGAACAACGCTTTAGAGACGTCATACCTCTCTTGTCTTGCTTGTTGTTGGTACAGTTGCTTTAGATGCTCGATCATATCGAACGCCTCAATTTCCTCATGTTGCTTCTGAAGCTCGGAGTTCATGGTGGCAAGCATAAGGCACCCAACATCAAGTGCGTCATTTTGATGCTTCTTATAAGCATCTTGATCAGCTTAGCAGCCAGTCAAGGGAGGTTCCTCAGGCAGGTAAGGGTTCCTATGGGACATATTGCTTCTTTTCTTGTTTGAGGACAATCCTCAAATTCCTATACCAGTCTAGGAAATTTGTCCCATTCAGTTTGTCCTTCTCAAGGACCGATCGCAATGATAATGTGCTTGTGACGTTGTTAGTTGCCATGGATATCTACAATAAAATATGCAAAATAAGTTTATGATTTTAATCATTTAATATGGTCTTATATTAATGACACTCCCACTATTTTGTTTAAAATATCAAACCCTCGAAACTATTAGTGGGCCAAGATCCATATTTAACTTAATCTTGAGTTAGCTTTGGCTAATCGCCCAAGACTCGGTTATTTAGGTAGACAACACTTTGTCAATTGCAATCACATGCAATTCTTGGATGATTGGACGAACAACGCTTTGTTCAAATTCATCTAATGAATTATTTTCCAACCCCATGCCTCTAGGTTCCCAATCCTATTGAGATAACACTAATTAAGTCGAACCCAATTTAAAATAACACGGATATCACTATTATCCTTTCGCACCTTACTAAGATTGTCACGGTGCTTTGCTTTGGCAAACTCACACATGTTCAATCGAAGTCTTGACGAGTATTTTTAATTGGAAGGCATCTTAAAACTTAATATTATAGAGGGATTTATTGATCTCATGATTTTATTAATATTGAAAATATGTCTGGTACATATATGAATTTATACATATCTACATATATATATATATATATATATATATATATATATATATATATATATATATATATATATATATATATATCAAGCATCAATATTAAATAAAACATTAAACATGCATCTCATACATCAACATAAAATAAACGTGACATGGTTATAGCCCCAACTAATGATTTTCTCAAGCCAATGAGAAAATCCTAAAGGTCAACCTAAGGTAACTTCTCCAAGCACCTCTTTGGCTCCCTTTTGTGAATGGCCTCCTCATCCCCACACCTTGGTCCATCTTCATTGATCTTCATCAATAAAATAAAATATACTATATAACATTTACAAGATATAGAGAATTCCTCGAGTCACATTCGAGGGGAACGTAGGGGAGGGATAACATTTAGAGTAAAATTAGAGAAGGCACGACTCGCAGGTCGTATTATAAATACAAACATTCACAAATCCTATCTAATAGGTTAAAGGGCTATAACCATGCACCATGCTCAACAAACACA
This sequence comes from Haberlea rhodopensis, assembly GCA_907163345.1. Lineage (NCBI taxonomy): Eukaryota > Viridiplantae > Streptophyta > Magnoliopsida > Lamiales > Gesneriaceae > Haberlea > Haberlea rhodopensis. The sequence continues at coordinate 7,445 of CAJQUN010000522.1, read as the reverse complement.
TAAAGCATGCTATACTTATCATAAATTAAATTCTAAACATTTTTAAAAATTTAATTCTAATTAAAACTGTAAAATATAATTTTTGGAAAATTATCGTACGCTCGGGACATCACATGCCACGAAACTAAATGCGACTCAAACCATAAACCAAATGGGTCCGACCCATCTAACCACACGGCTGGACCATGCATGGACCTAGGGTTCAAAACCCTAGCCCAAGCCACGGTCCGAGCCATGTGCGTCCATTGCGGCGCCGCATAGGGTTCCAAACCCTAGCCGTCCAAGCGTCGTTTCATGTTCATCGAGCCACATGGTTCGAAATTCTTAGCCACGAGCCACGGTCCAACCATGCACGAATTATGACGGTGGCGGCTCGACCATCTCGAGCCAATGGGTTCGAAAAAAACCTAGCTCACACGTGGAAGTAGCCGTCAACCCTCATATTTCCGTAGACCATGATCGAACCATCTTGCATGGCATTAAAACTTATCGAGCCAAAAAGAGTTCCAAACTCAAGGCCATGTTTCGACACCTCCATGCACGAACATGAGCCGCAACGGCTAGACCATCTCGAGCCAAGGGTTCGAAAACCCTAGCCCTCATGTGGACCGCCGTGGGTCAATGTGATGGTGGTGGTCGAACCATCCAAGCTATGGGCTCGGTTTTGCGCCTTCATGTATCGTATACAATAAACTTCAATTATATCAAATATAATTTTATGATAATTTCACAAACTCGATTTACTCATATCATATATGATTATATACAGTTTTATAGCATGCAATATAAATCTAAATATGATTAAACAATTAAACCATAATTTCCGATATGAGCTTTGTACACGGCTCTGATACCACTGTAAGTAATCCACGAGCAAACAACGCAGCGGAATAAATAAAATTTGGATTACTATAACCGCGGATCTATACAAAGGATTCATATCGGAATAGAGATAATAAGAGTCTCACCCTTGTAGCTAGTGTTTGATGCAGAATCCTTGTTGTAGCACCACTAGTCACAAACAAAAGTTTGCACCTTGTCTCTACGGTATCCACACGATCAAATCGAACAAGGGACGTTCAAGAACAAGTTGCTAGACTTATTCTTGAACCAAAAACCGAACTCACGGTTCAAAACCGATAAACGGCGGCTGTTCCAATCACCACTATTCACGTCGGCCGTGAAGATCGAGGAAGAAAGGAGGCGGCGGCCGTAAGGGTTATGATGATTAGGTTATGTGATTATGAATTGTATCTCTAACCATTAATCATAACCTTGTATTTATATTATAAGATTTAATTAAGGTTCAAGACTTTCTCAAAGTCTCATGGGCCCAAACCCTGATTAATTTAAATCCTTATAATCATTTAATTAAGACTCTTCTTAATTATTTAATTCATCCTATGAATTTAATTCCCTTTATCGATTTAATCTTTGTTGCGACCCGGATAGGATCTTGTAATGTTGGCAGTGACATAAATCTCATTTTACGTCACAAGCAATGAGCGGTATCTAGCAACACATCAAGGCTACCCAAATTACAAGAATGTCATAGACTCGACATAACCTTAGAACTTGTGATAATATTAACCATGTAACTTAATCCCTTTGTCCATGTGTTTAGATTGAACACGAGTCATGGAATAGTCATACTCGTATATTCAATCTCTATTTCTTGATCCCCAAGTAGAACTAGAATAAACGAATAAGCTCGATATCGCATATCGACTCATTCGAGCACGGCCATGCATTTTAGTCTTACTGGATCAAGGGCCCAAACACTTCTCCTGTTATATAGGAGGGACAAATCCTATCTTGATCAATCAACATCCCTCTACATAATTCGTAGTGTATCCAATAGTCGCCTTTATAGTTTACCCTGTTACGGGTAACGTTTGACAATATCAAGATACATAACTCCTTATGTTGTGATCTCTGATGATCTCGAGTCGTAAGGATTACATACACTATTATCACTATGAGAATTGCTTATGACGTTCATATAACTATCCATGTAGCATTCTCATGGTGGGTCTGTCCAGTACATTGTTCTCTAACATGTACCCATGTGTTGATTTGATATCTCATATCCATGACAATTCATCAATCAAAACATACTAGTCTCAAAGCATTATCATTATCCTGATTCATTATAATACTTGACTAGGGAAAATCTTTAAGAACAATACAATATTATTCTAATGACATTAACATATATATCAATTCATATTGCACAGATATTTGAATAATATATAATAATGACTTGCCATTAATAAAATCATAATACATTGTAAGTCGTAAACAATCATCTAATGACTTGTCTTAGGGCATATCCCAACAGATCCCTCTACGCAACTCCGGAGTACTCGGGACTACCCAACGGTTACCGAGCCTCAAAGAACCATCTCCAGCCACTCTAAACTTTGATGGCTGTCCTTGAAGTACAAATGATGACCATCTCTGAATCTCATTATCTGCCTTCTGGGTTCTCTTGATATTCTCATAAAGGTCCGGCTCTGCCAACAAAGTCGATACTCGTACCGGCGATGCATCCACATATTATATATGTTTAATTTAGTCATCCTCAAAATATTTCAACAAATTTTCATGCCATTTTCATAAATATCAAGTTTAACAATTGCCTGCTTTCCTAAAAAAATAATATATATATATAAATTTGCATGAAAAAAGAGAGTTTATAAGGTTTAGTCTTTTCGAAAGACCTATCAAAAGAAATAAGATGAGTGCGGATGCATATCCACTATGCACTCCAATTTATTACAGTGCTAAATATGAAGTTTAGATTTTATTAGATGATATTTGCTTCTAAGCACCAGCTCATGTTTCGTTTATGTTTCTTTTTTTCTTTTTTTTCTTCTTTTGTGTATTTGTATCTACTTTATCTTCGAATTGGCAATTTAGCTTAGGCATTTTATCAACAGGAGATGGTACTGAGCCGAAAACAAGAGGATGAAGGCCGATTCAGATGTCTCGAGACTTTCTCCTTCAATGCGAATTCACCTAGAGAACCTTGCAAATTTGAAAGGTGAACAGGTTAGCATTAAAACTGTAGTCTTCATCCAGTTGCTGCTGATCATCCTGTTGATTTTCGCTTTTAAGAATTCAACTTCGGTTATTCTCGCTTGAGATACATACCATTGTTATAATTTAGTAACGGAATCTCCACACAGTCCCTCAAGAGGATGCAGGAAAGGATGAATGGTTTGTGGTTAAAGTTATCCATTTGACAAGGAAACAAGAGAGTAAGTGTTGCTTTAGTTTAGATGGCGAAAATTCATATTTGCTAGTTTCATAACAAACATTGATGAAAAGATTAGTATATAAAAGATATGACCTTAAGATTAAATTTGTTTTATTTTTCGTTTTATTTTGTAAAACAATCTTATGTAAATTGGTCTTATTCAAGCTTTCTGTGTGATAATTGTGTTAACACGGAATTGAAGTGTTGGATGAAGAGCCAGGTGATGATGAGGAGAGCAGTGGGCAGAGGTTGGTTCTTTCTTCTGTTGTTACTTATGTATTTGTCTTTGTTGCTGTGATTCTTTGGTTTTTTTGATGTCGTCCTTAAGGGCGGTGCTCTTGGGGATTGTGTTGTGGGACACATGGCATGTTTCTGTAACAGAAAAAATCGGTAGGCCACGGACATTATCGATCGATTGGTATACCTGCAAAAATTCACTTCGCCGTCGGCAACTACCGATAGCTCGGTACGCGAGAATTTTCGAAAAGTCCCATAATTTTCATCACAGTTCACCACCCAAACCTCACCAAAACTTGAATCAAACCACAAATACACTTTCTTGACACTCTACAAGGAGTACAACACAATTTTAACTCAATAAAAACAAGTATCCATGTTTAACCCCCAAATCCCTAACTCAAACTCCAACCCCACCATTAAACAACACCAATCACAAGCAAATTAAGCAATAAGCTAGATTAAGATATAATCATTAAACAACACCAATCACAACCAAATTAAGCAATAAGCTAGATTAAGATATAATAAGAGCTTATCATGACAAAATCTTCACAAGAATTCATTCTTGGATGAGCTACTACCAAGTTCTTGCTCAAATGGGGGTAGGAAAAAGGGGGAGAAGGAATGGAGGGGGTGGGGGGGAGAGGAAGGGAGAGGGAGGAAATTAGGGAACAACAAACCGATTTGGTATATTTATAGTACCAAGATTAGGGGTGTAAACGAACCGAGCCTGTTGATCTTTTCGAGCCGGCTCGAAAAATATTTGATTCATATTTGAAATTATCGAATTCTAGCCGAACTCGAACATGATCGAACTTTTTTCGAGCCGAACTTTGAGCCAAATTATTTTGTTCGATACCTCGCGCGAGCTTTAATTTTTATTATATAAAATTTTATATTAAATTAATATATTTCGAGCCTTTCGAGTATTTATTTTCTAGTAATAGTTCGAATAGCTCGCGAGCATGTTCGAATTTTTCGAGCCGAACTCGAGCTCGAGCTTTAACTCGAGCCAAAAAATGTAAATTATTCGAACTTCGAATCGAGCTCGAATAGACCTATTTCAAGCCGAATTCGAGCCTTAAATTTTCTTCATATTCGGCTCGATTTGGTTCGTTTACACCTCTAACCAAGATCTCCCCCCATCAGGGTCCTTAAATTTGCACACACTCAAAACTAATTAAAAGTTCACAGCTATCTACCACTCATTCTCTTCATTAAATTCCCAAATCCCAAAATAATTCTCCACTCTCAAACCAGTTTGATAAAATAAAAAAGCCAATACAATCAATCATTATTTTGAATCCAGGCATCACAAACATTTTGGCATCTATTGTTTTCTTTTTCTTGATGGTGACAGAAAATACAAGTTGCCTATGTCGCATATTATACCGTTTCCAAAGCGAACTGATCTCTCTAGTGCCCACGATTCTCCTCCTGGAAAACATGTTTGGCAGTATATCCTGAAACCACAACTCTATATAAAGCAACTGTTGTCCAAGCTCGGAAGGTAGTATTTGCTTGTTATGTTGTTTCTAAAGATAAATGATTCAAGCTGACTCACAATTATGTTTTTTTCTGCATGCAATGTGATGTTCGATTTTCAATTACTTAGAGGAAGACTGATGAGCAAGTATCTTTCTTCATTTGCCACTTTTCTAATTATTATCCTCCATTTTTTAGTCATGAATCAACTATGGATTATACTATGTTTTGTGAATTCTATGCTTGTTTTGACATAGATGATTGATTTATCAGGTGATTTTTGAAGTTCTAAAATTTCTTTGTGGTTTCACCTTGACAGCTATGTTTTGGAATTTGATGACGATGAAGAGGATGGATCTTTGCCTCATCGATTGTTACCCTTCCACAGGGTCGTCCCTCTTCCAGAAGGATATCGTCAATAATTGTACTATTTATAGGTTGTAAAAAGTTCTTATGCATGTTCTTATAGTTTAAGCTTATAAGGACTATACTAAGATTAAGCATAGTTTGTGATACGTTCTTTGAAGAAATTTTCCTTTTTTGCAATAACTTGATTTAAGCATTTAAATTTTGGTTGCAGCATTTATTGATCAAAAGGCAAGTCTACAGGTGTAAAAATTACTAATTCAGAGGGGAATCTGAAAATGACAGTGAATTGTGTTTACAAGTGTGTTTTGCATAGGTAGATTTGCTGTTGTTCCTGCATATTAAATCCTATGATGTTTCAAAGGAGTCACAGTTGCATACGGCAAGCTCTGTGATTGCCGATGGCGGATCAGACAAGGATCCATTTTTAACGATTGGCAATCCAACCATTTGCAGCTTCAGAATAGTGCACCACCATCCCAGCTGATTACTACAGAAGGATCTGTGCAAGAATCAGCAGACACCTCACTACCATTTACATTACCTTTGCTTCACACCAGATATCGTACCCGATTCCATGATATCCGCAGCATATTGAAAAGGGTCCCAAATCCTGCAAAAAGTAAGATGCACTTTCCTTAGAAAAAGGTGAAGTATACATTTTTCACAAAATTTGGTTGGATATTATTATCCTAGATTCTTTGCATTTGCGATTAATTCATATGGCAGTGTACATATCCACGTATATTATCGAAGCTTCATAAAGCTCTATTCTTAGTTTGAAAACCTCATCTTTAAGTTCTTTGTTGAATTGAATAGCTAATTCATTTTGGTTTCTTGACACAGCCATGTTCATCAAGGTAACCTGGCACTGGATCGTGGACTTTAACAGTGGCTACTGGCAAACATCCAATTGGACCGGGTTGTGTATCCAAAATGTCCTTCCCCCTTTCTCATACAGATTCTACATGAATGAAGAAACAAAGAAAAATAAACAGGAAAAACTGTCATTCGTTAATTGGAATTGAGTGGCTTGGTTCTTGATCCTGATCACATGTTTCAGGACCATAGGGGTAATATACAGAAGGGAGCAGTAATAGTTCAGCTTACTCTAGTTGTGCGAGTAATAGCCTACTATCTTGGGTATGGCAGCTTTCTGGAGTTCTAAACTCAACTTCTTATCCCTGCAGCAACATCATTTTGCCCTATGTCAAGTGTGAACAGAGCCTTTACAAAGTCCTTCGGTTTTGGTAGCCCTTTTCTAACGGATTCTTCTTTCGCTGAAATTCAAGGCATAAATTAAGATCAGATAAAGAAACAAAAGGGCACATTAATGACGTTTTCTCTTCAAGAACTAGCCAAAGTTTTATGTGAACCTTCATCGAAAAAATAAGTTTTGTCTTTAAATTGAGCGTAATGTTCAACTTGGATTTCCAGAGGGAAAGGGCTGACACCGTTTTCAAACCAAGATTCATTAGGCCGCATGATGGTTGCACCTCCTGTTGCAAAGTTTGCACCGTGCCGGTAACTGGATCCTATGAATCCAGGTAAGGACTCAAATGGGTATCCCCAAATGGTCAGCTTCATGTATATTTAAGGGAGAGATTAGATTGTTAAAAAAAGGGGGGAGTGGTCTGTGAATAGATGGAACTTCTGAATTGCATCTGTTTCTTACCAAAGAAGTCAATGATAAGGCGTCCATCGGAGGCTCTTCCAAACTGGCCTGTGAAAGAAAGTCTCACCGGGGTGGTGGTGCTGGTGGATAAAATGCTGGCTATTCCTCCGGTATCAGAGTTTGAGTCACCGAAATTGTATATGCTGGGTAATCACAAGGTGACAATTGTAGTTCATAGCTTTCGCTGGTAAGAGCAATGAAATTGAGAGAGACAGAATTAAAATTATCGACAATTCCATTAATGCCAACTTTGTTGTTTGCATTGTTAGAATTGAGTATTGGGTGCTGGCGTAAGTTATTTATAGGCCTTGGTGTATCTTTACTGCTTGGTCATCTGGGACCCCACACGATACAAACTTTAGTCTAACGGGAAATTTTGCATGACCGGGTGTAGGTCTGATCCATGCAACAAACACA